>JARHVA010003652.1:757500-1357500 GCA_037957365.1 Torreya grandis
AAAACTAGAAGTATAGCTGCCCTGAATGAAATGTGACTTTTTTTTAGGTCTTCACTCTCCCCATTGGTAGATTTCCACCATCTCATTTACTCATCACCTCACTCACTCTCAACACTTAATTCACTCACTCCATCAACACTCATTAATGAACTCCCTCATAATCCCAACATTTTACACTAACTAATGCACCCTGACATTGGGCACTTTCCCTCCCCCTCCTTGGCCTATTGATCAATTGAGTGTAATCAATAGGCCCCTCAACCTCCATATAGATCAAATATATAGGATCATGGGGTGTAGGAGCCATATCTCTAATCTATGAAAGGAGGGAATTTGACTATATCCCATATTTATTAGGTGCTCAATTAGTAGGCCTATATATCTATGGGCTATATGGTATGATGAGGGAGGGTGGGCACTCAACTAGTAGATATAATATTTAGATATAGATAGGCCCTCTCCTGACTCGATGTCAAGGCCCCTATCTAATCTAAATTTATATATGAGGTGTGGATGTGGGTTTAAAAAATATATAGCATGGAGATAGGGGATGGGGGATGGGGTGATAATGAAACTCTATACGGCACTATTTTCCCTAGGGTGTAAACACACATGTATTTGGTGATTAATATAATTGAGGAAGAGAAAGGGAACTATACCTAACTAGGGATGGATGTAAATTTGGTTGTTATTAGAAAGGGGATAATCATCCTATTCCTCAAAAAATCCACTACCCATATGGATATGGATAAGATCATTGTCAACTCCCTCTCAATGAGGAGGGGAAAGGAATTGCTAAAATGAAATAGACTAGTTTGATTATGAAGAGATACTGGTCATAGGAGTAGAAAGAAAGAGCAAAGAGTGGATGAGATTTTAGCCTTGACATTGATATGCATGCTCACTCTACCACAACTACCATGATCATAATTATACCCAACATAATCAAAATATTTAGTTGGATCACTACCATGTGGGGAGATTTGATAAGATACAAAACATATATGTGATATATCATAGGGTTCATCTATCTATCCACCATAGGAGGACTTACTAGAATAGTCTTGGTGAATCCTAGGGGAGTGAGTGTAGTCAAGTTTAAATTATACTCTCCCCATATAGAATTATGGGGGGGGCATAAAAATATATGGGTTTTTATGGGGGGTATTTTAGACCCTCTCCCCACCTCATTTTTGTTCATGGCCATATATAGATGGGGGCCATGTTCCATAGTTTGCAAGTAATAATATAAATTATTAGTGTAGTTATATAGATTATATAGATGTAATTGGTACCCTATCCCTATATATATGGATGTGGAAACCAATGAGAGATCCATATATAGATAGGGTTTTATTTAAAAGGGAGGGGCTTCTAATAAGATAATAGAATATTCAAGTGGTTCGTGTCCCACCTGAGCCTCCCAATAGAGTGGGTTGGGCAAGTGCCCAAGGTGATCTTCTAGGGCTCATTCCCCCTGCCTCCACACCCCTTTATCTATCTATATAGGGTCTCCTACTAGCCAAGAAAATAATATAAGGCATGTGTCCCCCTTTATGTATCTAGATAAGGCCTCTGATAGGGCAAGAATAAAAACTATCTAGTGGCTCGTGTCCTCCCGACTGGCCTATACTAAATAACTAGGGTTGGGCTTATATAGATATAGCTGACCAACTCTCTATATAGGGACTCACCCCTATGTGTATAGATATACACCAATGAGATAGGACCCTTGTAGATAGGAATTATTACCCTTTTTATTAATCTCATCCCATCTACATAGATTGGAGGGGAGAGGATAGGAGGGGAGGCATGGGAGCTTGTAAGTGGAGTAGATAAAGGTATCGAACCTCCATAATCTATTCTAGCTAGGTAACCCTATGTTTTTAATCCTTTTAGGTGGGTCTAGCCCTTGATTTATTTTTATTATATCATTCATACCCAACTATGCATGTTATTTATCAACCAATTGCCTAATTCTCGACAACCAAATGCAATGTAAGAATTTAGTTGCAACCTTAATGGTAATCTAGTCTTATATAGTTGGTTTGTCAGTTATTAACCTAATAATAAAAGTCAATAACCTGACTAAAAATTCATTTTTGACCTAAAACATGGTTATAAAATACCCTATATATGTATATGGAGGATCATATATATAATAATGGTGTTTGTGAAGCTCATGAGGTTGATTTCATAATAGATGTAGATCTATCTTTACCTCCCAATCGAGGGGTAGGGTTGATTCTATAGTAGTAGTAGATGTCATCATCACTGGTGGATGATATTCTCCTGGTCATCAAGTTAAAATATTAGATAGATTGAGATGTGAAAAGATTAATTGTGGGGGTAGGTGTGGGTGGGTCCCTTCTTGCTAAAGCAACAATATCCACCCACTATGTTGAGGGGAAGGATTTCACATCAATAAGTTATGTTTCCCTTCCATCACTCTGGTCACTCTTGTATCCTATTTAGATCACACTTTGATTTAAGCCTCTTTGATTAAGAGGCAAGATTATTTGATCTTATGTTTTTTATTGTTGGATGTGTTGGGCTAGTTCACATTGAAAAGAGTCAAACTTACATCTGTTGGGTGCATGAACTAATTAGTCCTCATTCAAATGGAGGTCATCGATCATGAAATTGAATTTAATTTTGATTAGGTGATATTATAGGGCCATATATATAATATATATGTATGTAAATATCCCCCCCCTTTACTCTATATGGGATATGGGGCATCATATATATCTATCTTATGCCTACCATATGCCACTTGTCAAAATCATTGCAATCAATTTCAGTATTTTACATTCTATAGTGGAAAGCCATATATTATAATATGAATTCATATAAAAAAAATCTATCATATAAGGGTTTATAAAACAAAATTAGGGTAAAGAAACATGCACCAATGTAGCATTCCACAAAACATCCACACAATAGCATGATTTTGAAGAACTTGAAAAATGCCTTTATGTGACACTTGTTCTGGCATTTTTCACTCCTTTGAGATTCACTTTGATGCATCTAAGTATGCACTCAGATTTGTACTCAAACAATATAGGCATTCAGTCACCTATCACTAACATACATTCAACAACATAATTTAATGGTACTCTACCTATGATAAAAATTTATATGCCTTCTAGCAAGTACTGAAGTAATTACACCACTACATATTGGGGGTAAGGAAAAAATCATCCTTTATGATCAAAATTCACTTAATTTTATACATGAATAGAGTAAGATATATAATGCCCACCATATGAGTGGATGACTTGTACAAATTTCATCTAGTGATAACTCATAATAGGGGAACATTTCCTTAGTAATTTTCTCTAACACACACTCATTATAGTGTTAGACACATGTGTCCACAAATTCTCTTGTTAGGTACCTCTCTACTCAACATACCATGATTTTTAAAAATCCTATACTACCCTTACATGGGATGAACAAGTTCATAGTTTTTACATGTCATATGATCTTCCCTATAAGCTTGGACATTTAAATGTTCCCTAAGGCACACCTCTCTAAAGACTAATCTAAAGGAACATTATGCATACATAACAGGTCACTTTGTTATTACCAAGATATTGATAGTGCTACAATAACACTTTTATTGACCTCACATGTGCATAGACATTAAGCTCCATAATAACTATTTTATTATTTATTGCATCACCAAGCCTTTAAACAAGAACCTAATACTTTTCACATCTCTATCATTTTGATCAAGGCAATGGAAATCTATCAAGATGGATATAATGACTAGACTACCTATGAAAAATCACCAAAATGACTCATTACTTGTTTGTAGTGGATACATTTTCTAAGATGGCCATCATGGTTTCCTACAAGAAGATCATCAATATGCAATAAACTTTTGTTCTTTCTTCGACCTTGGTTGGGTTCATTTTGTGTTACCAACATCCATTATGTCTTACCACATCATCTGGTTAGTCAACCACTTCTTAAAATCTTTATGGGATATGATGGATGCATAATTTGGCCGGTCCATAACATTTCATCCTAGGATAAGTTTACAAATTAATGTTATAAAGCACATGCTTATTCATTTACTACACATGTACAATAGTGCACACCCATGCATTTAGAAATATAATTTACTTTATATTCAACATTCCTATAATAGATATCTACATGGATTTACGGGTCATAGTCCCTTCTAGATATATATTGGGTTCCAATCAGTGACACTTATAAACATATCCTACCATACACCATACAACATAGAGTCATAGACATAGGAAAAGGAAGTGGAAAAGGCACAAAAATTTCTGCAAACACATCCAGGGTGTTCATTACTTTCAATAGATACTCTTGCACCAATAACTAAAGTAAAAATAGTGCCATGATACACACCATACACCTCATGAGTTTAAGTTGGGTGATAAATTATGGTTGTATCTTTATAAATAACACTTTAAGGTTCCACACCATAAGATCAAACCCCTGTGTTATGGTCCATACACCATATTACATACAACTAAAGAGAATAGTTATATTATTGACCTCATATAATAATTGAGTTTGTTCTTGTCTTCAATGTAGAACTCCTCAAATCTTAATTACCATATTTGTTTGAGCCAACAACAATACAACATCCTTCAGATTAGGATCCTAAACACTTGCACATAGCATAAAGGATCAAATTATTGAAGTGATAATAATGCACACCCACCAAAGCACACATCAATTGTTTAGAGTGGTCAAGGCATGGAAATATGTTGATTAGGCTAAGTGGTATAAAATTTAGCAACTTTAGGTTTAGTTTCCATAGATAATTGTAGACCTAATGGGGACCATTTATCCCCAATAAAGGGTGAATGATTTTTGCACAACTTCCATGTGGATAGGTGCACATCTCACAAGTAATTTGAGCTTCCTAGGTTTGTTTCACATTGCACCACACATTGAGTCTTATGGTACTTTCCTCAAATGGGGCATTTCCTCATTGCATACCATGCAACCATCCTATGTTACATTTTTTTTATGAACTCCACATCATGTGGACCACCTTGAGGCATAACATTTCAATTTTTTAAGCGTCATGATATCTCTATGCTTTATCAAAACACCATGAAGGATATTAATCATGTTCTTTGCACTACAAAAGAACATCAACACTCAAAATCTACATTTTATCTCCTTGTTATCATGTGACATGCCAAGTAGCACTCTTCAAGTTTGCACCATATCAAAGAATATGTCAATGATATTGTGCAACTAGAAATAAAAATGCTACAGCTTCACTAAGACCAATTTTCACTCAATTAAAATATGAATAAATGTCTCTTTTATAATTGTTGTATATTGTAATTGTTGACCAAATTTGACTCTTTGGTCAAATTGGGGCACCCCTAGGTAAAAACTTGGTTTTATAGATGTTTTGGGGGGAATAGTATATTTTCATGAGGTGTTTCATAGGTAATTTAATGGTATTAAATGATATATTAGCCTTGGTCATAAATTTCATTAGCCAACATGTCCTTTTGAGTCTTTTTAAGGGTCAAAAGGGTACATTTAATGATTTGTATAGGTTTCTTGGGAAATGTGAAGGTTTAAAAAGATTATTTCATGCTACATGTGTTTTTATAAGTCTTAAGTAACTAAAAAATATGAAATATAGTAGGTTATGCAAAATAAAAGGCAGTTTTCTTGAAGGAAAAGAAGAGTTTGGCACTTGTATGACCTCCTTGGGAAGTATGCCACATGGAAAATGGTCAAGAAGTGCCTCTTAATCTTCCCAATGCTTAATTCCATGATTTTTTTGATTTTTTAGTGTCATTTATTTCTCAAAACCATTCATCTCTCTTTTCACCCTTCTTGGCAAACAGAAGTGACTTTCATGTTTTTGCTTACTATGGAAAACTCAAGATGTTTCAGGGAAAATAATTTTGGTGGGTTAAATAAAATTTATATACCTTAATTAAAATGTAATAATTTTGAATAATGGTGGTCTTTTCTTCATGAACCATCCTCATCAAGTTGATTGTAAAAATATGCCTATTAATCTATGCACCCTATAGGTTTTACCTTGGTTTGGAAGTTTGCATATAATATAGATATTTGTGTTGCTTTTATATTATTTTTAATTATTCCTAAAATTGTCCCCATTATTGGTTTCATATTTTATGGTGTTTTAATGAGCAATATAACTCACTTTATAAGAGGGTGTCACCATGAGTAGTTTTAGTCAATTCCCCACTTGCAAAGGTTTGAATTACATACAGAGGGTTTCATATGAATGGTAAATGGTTTATTATATGTTTAAATTCCATGTGGGTAACCTTATTAAAGGTTTTGGTCTCACAATCCCATAGTCTAATCAAACACCCATGTCTTTACCATTGTTACCTCAGTCATGAAATGCCTCTATCTACTTTATTCAACATATATGCAAGTGATTGTCATGTTAATATATATATATATATATATTGGATTTTTTATCAAGGTTTTATTGATGGAAACCATGTACTTGAGAGTTGGTAATGATTTTGAGGTGTTTTGAAGCCTTTCACAAACATGTTTTGCTCTAATTTCATACCCTGCCTGTATGATATACCCAATGCACACATACAAGGCCTTTTGTTGACATCATTTTTGAAATGGTATAAGGGTTAATGTGTGTCCCAACCTATTGGTTTTACTATAATCATTATATTTTTTTATGAAAGCATCAAAGTTCATATTTATGGAAGGTTTTCATATTGCTCATGTTTAACTCACTATTTGTGCAACAAATACTCACCTACAGGTCATTGAGCAAGGGACCAATATGTTTGTACATATATATTGAAATAGATTGACACCTCCTTGAAGTCTTGGTATGCTAACCAAGCCATGACAAACACACATAAGATGTCAAAAAAGCAAGGAGTGTGAAACCAAGTTGGGAAGGTAGAAGACTGAGTTTAGGGAAGTTTTCCCTAAAAGGCCAAAATAGAGGTCAAGAGGCATTTTGTGATTATCCTAAAACATGAAGGTAAATGTCTTAAAGCATATAACTTGGCCAACCTTTTATCCCTAGAACATAGAGTAACCATGCCAAAGATGAGGGTCTGAAGGTATGAAAAGGATGAATTTTTGGAGTCTCAAACTTGTCGATTCATGATTGATTCCTTTCAGTGACATCTACAAGACTGAGTCCTAAATGGCCTTTATCCATCCAAGAGTTAAAAACTTAGACCATGAACCATGAATATGTTTCTAAGTATTCAATTTAACATTCATGTCACCAAGATCATCAAAGGAGAGGATGATATAATGTTGTTTTACCTCACTTGTACATTCCCAATCCATACTATGGAAATAGGCACCTACAGCAGGATAGGTTGATAGTGAGATATTGAATGATACATAGGTGGTGATTTAAGGCATGAAAGGTGAATAATAAACATGAAATATATGCTAATATTATCTCATGCTTAAGGAAAATCTTTCAAATCCCATGATTAGGTCTCAATGAGATAGGGGACACCTATAGGTAGGTCAATAGGTAGGGTGTCTAAGCCTAACAGGGGTCAAAGTCATCCACAACCCAAACATGATATAAAGGGATTTCATACACTTTCCAATGACCTAGAAAGATTTTAATATGTCTAATGTATGTTCTAAAGTTAAATTCAAGCTAATGAACAACTATAAATCCCTTTTCATCATCGGGTATGCCCCTACAGGTTGGTTGTAGGTTCATCTTGAAAGGTAAGCTTACACCTTTGGGAAATGGACTTCATTCCAAGCATGAAAGGTAAGTGAAAGTATAATATGGTTTGGTTATCTTAAATTAGGGTGATGTTCTTTGATTTCAAATCTTAGAGCATATGGAAAACACCTACAAAACCCCTTACAGTCAACTATAGTTGATTGTGAGGGGTAGATAGCAAAGTAAACTAGGCTTCTTGAGATTTTGATAACATGGAGATGAAGTAAATGGGTTAAAATAGTATGATATGAACTTAGGAAACTATAAAAATATTTCAAATAGTATGTCCAAGATAAATCATGCATAAATTACCTACAAACACAATTAAAAAGGCACTCAGTCCTAACTAGATAGTTGTAGGGGGAAGTTATGGAAGATTGAATTAATGAATTGGTATTGATACTTCTCCATCAGGACCATGGTATTGTTTACAAGCTCTTGAGAGTGGAAAATAATCGTAGATGAGACTCCCAATAATGCAATACATAGTCTACACTACAGACCCTACACAGTCCAACTCCCATACAATTTGCCTTAAGGTTTGAAGTATTTGAGGGGCTTGTTGATATGATCAAGGGTTATAAAATTGTGGAGAAGGCATTTACCACTTGAATAATATTCTCATATGGTTATTTGGTCTAAAAAAATAGGGGACGTACCCTCTATTTTGTCGTAGATAGAGGGTACTTTCCCCATGCATGAAACCTACAAATCTTGAGAGATGGGTAAGAAGATGAAGCCAGAAGCTACTTGGAACTTGTAGAGAGGTTTGGGATATTTAATAACACCTTAAAAGTCATTTAAGACACCTCATATAGGAATTAATCTCAATAGGATGGCTTAAACATTCACTGATGTAGGTAGACCTACTAAACAAGGATAAGGCCTAAAAGCCAAATAATAGATCACGTCTACTTATAGCTCTTAGTAATCATTATAACTCATTTTGACATGATTTTGGGATTTATACAGATATTTTGAGCTTTTCTAATATAGATAAAGCATAAAAATAGTCTAGTTTGGGCTTAAGTTGCAGTCAGACCTCCATGAAACATGACTAGGCCTAGTTTCAAATGATGAGTCTCTTTCAATTCTAATCTTTGTAAATAATTATAATTAATTTTAAAATGTCCATGGGGTCTCAATATATGTTTTAAAGCTTCAAAAATGTAAAAATAAACTTTGGAGAAGCCATTTTTGGCTCAGAAACCCTTCAGGCCTATTAGAATAAAGGAACAAGCTCGACAAGCTAACTTAGAATGATCATATCTTTCATGAGGCATTGTATGGGTACCAAAATAGTTTGAATATTTTAATATGGTCCCTAAAGGCCAAATTTTTGAAATTTTTTTACAACTCCAATGTCAGGTTTTTATGAAACAACTTTAAGAAGTCAAACTACTTAGAAACCCTTCAAAACCCTTGTAAAGACTAGTTTTTGAAAATGGAGTTGGAAAGATAATATTATGGAATATTTGGACCATGAAACCTATTTTAAATTTTAAATTACTCCCTCAAGATACTTCACATGTCAACTAGTTGTATGGACATGTACGGACATGGTAGAAACAAGCTATTTTTTACCATTTTTTATGTTGTGCAAGGTACAAGAGGATTTTGAAGGTACAACCAAGTTATGAGGTAATATATAGACTTTTTATAACTCCCTATGGTCATTTCATTCTAATTATAAACATATAAGTGTCCAAACTAGGTGCTTCAACTCAACCAGTCAAAATTGGCCTAATGGACAAGCTAGGGAAAAGTCAAAAAATTTCAAGTGGATGGATTTTTAAGGTGTCCCTAATGCATATAAGTCCATGGAGAGACTTTTAACATTTCATTAACTACATTTTATTTATTTTCATGAGAAATTGATCTCTTTTTGGAATCCAAGTGTGCAAAGTACTTGAAAAGAGTGTTTTTTGGACTACAAATGATGATTGCTCCTTTATAGGTGATTCTAGATGACCAAGATTGAAACTAATACATGGAGAGGCATGTTTTATGTTTTTAAACTTCATTAAAATCATTATACCTGGTCCTAATCATTTATAATTTATTCAAACAATGTTAATCATGTAGGCAATTTTTCTAAGCCAGAATGAGGAGTTTCTTGCCACTTTTCATGAAGTTTGTGACTTGAATTGACACTTGTAGCTCCTAAAATTGCATGGTTCATCCCAAATAATTTTTACATGAGCAATTAATTCCTTATATCAGCTTAAAAAGTGTCCTTGTGACCCTTGGACTTCTCTCTTCTTCTCTCTCTCACAAGTTCTATAAGAACTAGCCATTTTGGCATTGTATTAGATGTTCCACCTCAGTATGGCGAAGCCATATTCATTTTTATACATTTTGATTAATAATAAAACAAATTTTTACCTCTTCCATGACTATTCTTAGTGTGTTCATTTAGAATTTTTTATTTTGCATAAGTGAAGACTATGGATTCCTTAGCATGTTTATCATTCTTTCATCCTATTTATAGTTGGAAAGCTTCTTCTTATAGGTCATGTGAAGTGTTTTAGGAGAATTAAAGGATTGAGTGAGTTATTATTTTAATTATTTCCCTCATAGGCCTCTGTTTTAGGTCTCCTAACTTTGCACATTCATCCATAACCTCACAATGTAACATTGATGTGAGAAGATGAAGATTGGAGAAGTGTATGTTCAGTTTGTCCATTGATTTCAAGTGTAATATACATATGTTTGGATTTAATCATATTATTTGGTGTATCACCTCCCTTAGATTATTTTTTTTTCAGTTATCCTTCTCCCTTTTCACCCCCCAAGTTTAGTAGTAGTTGCAATTCAAAGTGGTACATCAAAGGAGCTAGCCCTATCTAGAGATTCACCTCATTCCCTAGGCTACCCACAAGCCTAGAGGTGATTCCATTGTGCCACTTGGATGAGGAAAGATTTTTATCTCCTCAAATGGTGAAAATACAAGTGACAATAGTAACTACCTTTTTACAATTACGTATATATTATAATTACCCAGTCCATAATGGATCAGAGATGAGAAATATCAAAAAATAAGATAGGAGATTGTTAGCATTATTTGAGTATGTAACATATCACACACATTTTTAAACCACATTTAGTCTATAATAATTAGAGTAATTACTTCCCCTTTTAATCACATAAACTTTCATTTCTATACTTTTTGCACATGTACACATTTGTACTCTCCCTATTATTTCCAATTAATAGAAGTTGCATTATTGTGTAAATACTTTTGCATTCAAATTGGTGATTTGTTTATTGTTGTCAATTTTACCTTTGTGTATTATACAACCTATCACTTTCTACTAAGTACAAGGTTGTCCACTGCATTTTTATCTTTGTGCCATGGTGGAGATAAGATGTAGAACCCTTCAATATGTGAAACCATGTGATAAATCCAAGATAGGCACCTCAAGATTAATACATCATACATGTTTTTTAGATAGATATGTTTAATATATTTTAGATAGTATTCATACTCAAAAAATAATTTTTAATTTTATACCCCCAATAAAACAACTAATGGGGATGTCACAAACCAACTGTAAGATGCCATATTGGTATTAAGTCATTACCAACATTCATTTACACAATCCAATCTCTTTCACCACTTTAAATCCTACTTTGTGTTTTGATGAAACTGTGCACATATTACTAAAAAACATTATATGTAATTTTCACAAAAAAAAATTAGATATAAAGGAATAACGTCCCCAAATTTGAGCATGACTAGTCACATGATAGAGGAGAAACAAAAAACTAAAAAGGCATCAAATGATCCATATAATTGACCGATACATCTACATATTATAAAAGTAACAAAAAAATAATATGCAAGGGTCAGGATGTCAATGACAAATGAATCCTATTCATTTATTTTGGAGCCCTCCCAACATCAATAAGGCCATCATCTAATGTACAAGTCCCAACTAGTGTTTGCATTATTTGTTTCCTTAATTATTAGTCTCCAAGTCCCTAGGGGAATTGACTTATTGAACCATATAAACAACCCCTAGGAAATGGGATGGATAATGACATATTCAAGAGATTATCATGGCTAGACAAAAACCCCCAATCTTGTTACTACACAAATAAAATCAAGTGCCAACATAGTGGCAATAACCAGCCAACACAGTCATGATACCATTTATGAGAGTGGTTACCATGATTCCTCCACCCATCCTCATTTATTATGATCCATTAGTGACATAATTAGTATAATATGTACAAAATTTCATGGTGCATTACCCAAGTGATATAGTAAGGTCTTGAGATAGGTCACCTCTAGAGGCACATTTGAAATCACCATAGTTTTGTTACAAGTAGAAAATAATTGGTGAGTTGTAGTATTATAAAATATAACAAAGTTCATTTCTCTCCAAACAAAAAAATATAATTTCCACTTGGAAAGTATGTTATATTTGTGCTTATTTTTCATTAATCCTAGGCCAATCCCCCAACATGATAATATACAATGTGAACGACTCTAGCCTAAAGGGTTTTAAGAAGTCATGAATCCAAGTCCATATCTGATGAGATTTAATGTAGAACCATAAGATTTGGATAACATTATCAAAATTTCCATAAAAATATACTATGGGATGAATAATTCTTGAGTGGACTAAGAAATTCCCCATTAATAAACCCTAGTATACCAAACACTAAGAAAAATGAGAAATATTGGGCTTATATTGGTGTTCTAACTAGTCTAGCACCTCCTACCTAAAACATAAAACAAATGTTGGAGACACCATCTCTTTTTAAGCATTTTAAACGTGAATATTCAATGATAATGACATTCATACCCATTATTGGGAGTGTAATTGAGAAAAAAGGTCTTAACAAACCATTTTCAATATTTCCAACATGGCTGACATGAATCGACAAAAAAAATCATGCAAAATTTTTATAGGGACAACATCCATAACCTCTTGAAGGGTCTCCTAATTTGAATCAAGGAGATTATACTTAACCCTTTCCACAAAAAATTAATGCAATATCAATTGGGTCTAATGAAAAGTTCTTGAACAACATGAATTTGCCATTTTAAAAGTTTGAGAGAATGCACCCATGGCATCAAAATAAATGGAACCTCATGAAAAGAAATAACTAAATACCACCACAATGAATGTTGACTGAGAGATAACTCATCATTATATCCATTTAAATTCCATTCAATTTTAATTTTAATAGCCTCCCAAGCTTTCCATATGCTCTTGGCCACAAAAGTCCCCACAATAATGATTGGATTTCACATGATCCAAAGGCTTTGAAGACCTAGTCCTTTCCACTTAAAATGTATGTAAGAGTGCCTGTAGAAATATTATTTCATAAAAGTATTTTCCAAGCCTTATTTTCTTCCACAAACCTTACACTCCATTTATCACATAGATAAATACCTTGGCAATGAACATCAAGAAACTTGAGTTCTCTAACCTATCTAGGTAAGCAACAATACTCCTATACAACTCGATGGAACTCCTTCCCATGCTTAGTGTTAGTCTAAAAACATCCTTGAGAAGCTTCTCAAGTTTGTGATGGGAATATTTATAAGGAACCCAAGAATAGGAGTAGTAAACACTTGTGCTAGTGTGATTTTTTAATAATATTTTAAACTTATCGAGTAGGGAAAGTGGCTTATTAATCCATTAGGAAAGTGTATTTTCTTCCCTATCAATGACATATGCTTGAATCAAGGAATGGTTAGATTTAAATTAAAATGGAATACCAAGGAAGTGTAATATTTCATAATTTTGAATCCATGTCTAAGCATAAGTTTTAATATAATTGGGGAGAAGAGAAAATAATTATCAATAGTAGTACATCTTTCTCCATTGAATACTAGAGCATGATGTTAGGAAAAAAAGTGTCTAGGTAGTGATTTATTTGTCTAACACTCTCTTCCTATTCAATTAAGTTGAATAATAAATCATTAAAAAGGCCATTAATGAACTATAGGTATCTCTCCATTGGAAGGGAGATTAATTGGACAAGCCCTAGATAAACCACATTGGCAAGAAAGTACCCAAAGCCTTCCTCAACCAACACATATAATGAAAGATAAAGAGGACACCCTTTTCTTATGGAGTAGAAAAGGTTGAATCATTCATAATGCACATTTATAATAGAAATAAAATATGAGATATAAATAAAAAACACTTGAATATATTAAATAAACATAGGTTCAAACCCTTACTCTTGTAGCATGGAAATAATGAAAGGCCATTCGATGTGGTCAAGCATTTTCAAAATCATTTTTTATGAACATGGATTTTTGTTTAGATTTGGGTGCCCATTCCATAACTTTTCAAATTTTTATTATGTTGTTTAAAATATGTTTTACAAAAATGTATTTTTTATGCCTAATAATAAGTGATAGGATATTATGAATGCACAATATCAAGGTTTTGGCCTTAATTTTATACAATACATTCAATAGTGTGATGGGTCACAAATTTATAATCTACTTAGGATCACCATATATAGGTATGAACTTAATATAGCCATTGTTAACAATTTGGTTGAGAGCTTTAGAGTGGAAATTTTCATGGTAAAATTGAAACAATAATCTCCTATGGTATTCCAAACATTTTAATAGAATTCATAAGGAAATATGTCACATCATGGTGATTTATAATTGGCCATATTCATAATTACTCCATTATATTAAATATAAAGCAATCAACCACAAGTCAGTCATTGAGCCACTTGAATTTGTAAAGGCTCATGATAGGGTGGTTGTTTTAAATCCATCATGGCCTAACTTGGTTCAATGTTCATGGTGGAGGAAGGCTTACAATGTATGCATGAAAGCTAGTGTTCATAGGTGCACAATTAGTGAGTTTTGAAGTAATGACATCAAACCATGATTCAATCCAATCAAATTTCCCCATGGGATGTGATACGAGTTTTTAAACCTACCAAATATGTGATAGCATGGGGCCATTATGTAATACAAATATTTTAATAAAAAAAACATGTTTTTTATATTTTGGGTCATTTGAAGTTTCACTCAATGTGAAACTAGATTAAAAAATTGGTCAAAAAATATAATATTTGACAAGGCTTTCAATCATTGTATATACCCAAATTTGGTACAATTCTTGTTTCATAATACATTTAAGAAAATTTACATGTATAGCTCTCAATCCATAAGCTAAGTACTTAGTGGTACATTTATTTGATATTTTGATTATCTTACTAATTTTATTTAGCTATGTGAAACCCTTATCATATCATGACTAGCTTCAAATGAAATATTATAGAGATATCTAACCTCCCTATCACCCTAGGATTCTTTTAAGCATAGGGTTAGTTCTAAAATTTATGATTATTTTTTACTATTGGTTTTAATAGTAAATAGCATAACTGACCTCGACCTCCTTTTAATTTATTTTAGACACATTTCAATGAAGGCTTTTAGATCTTGGAGGAACAATAATCAAAAATATATTCAATATCAAAAAACCTTATTTTATTTGTGTATAAGGTAAGCTTAAAAATATTTATGAAAATATGAGTTGGTTGAAAAACCAACTAACAAGTAAAACTACCTAAACAAATAAAAAAGGAATTACACAAACAAACTCAAAATCATGAAAATAATCCAATAAACTCACTTGTACTATGTATGGCACGTCTCCCTGATCTCTAACAAACACTTATGACATTTTCTCAACACTAAAGGTGTTAAAAACCCCTATCAGCTCATGTTATCACTAATGACTGATCAAAAGCCAACAAATGCAATATCTTCTCCCCCTATCAAGTGAGAGGTGAGAATTTGTGCACCAAGAGAATCAGAAGTAACTAACATTGTCTAGTCCATGTCATGAATAAAAATGAAAGAAAGCTAAAATTGGAACTAAAAAAAAATGAGCCAAAATACTACTACTACAACAAATCCCTATCTTGAGCCTAGGAGCTCGTACAAGATGGGTGAATCATTGACCACTCAAAATATGGTGTCAGGTCCATCAAGACCATATATCTTGACCATGAAGGACATCTCTTGATCAGATGAAGTGTCAGAATATCTTGAATAATTGGAGTAAATAGAAGATATGCCACTAGAATGAACCACATAATTTACTTCAACTTTATTTTTTCATGGAGAATAGGGTCATCAAGAAGAACATACATCTGCAAGATGTCCAATACCACCACATTTGAAACATCTAAGTTATTTCTTATGTCTGTGAGATCTATAATAACATGAATCACTAGAATAAATATGATAAGAGTGTTTATGATGATGCCTATGTTTGGAAGACCCTGAAGATCATCGATGTGAATGCTATGGAGACCATCTTGAATGGTGTGGAGAGTGCCACAGAGAATGACTCGAAGAGTGTTTTAGAGAGTGTTTCTAAAACAATCATTGTACATAATGATGATATCTATGATGGTACCTATTATTTATATAGTGAGCATCTTTAGTAGGTATGCTCTTCTTCTTTACAAACTATCTCTCATGCTGAGTTAATAACTCACAAATAAAGTCAAATGTGACAACATTAAGCTTATCACTAAGTTGCAACATTTAAAAGAAATTGGTGTATGTAGAATTAAGCCCATTCAATGTGATATAAATCAACATGTCATCATCAATTTTTCCCCTTATAGTACAATAATCTTGTTTTAGAGTTTTCATGTGTGAAAGATATTCAAAGACATCTTCATCAGCTACCAGTTTATTATTCAAAATTTGCATAAGAAGGTCAATATTTTTGCATGTAGGTTTATTCTCATATAAATCCCTTAATATTTTCCATGATTTTCATGCCCTATATTTAATAGCTTTAATGTGAATAATCAATTGTGTAGTGCAAGATGATTTTAGCAGTGCGAGTGCACATTTATCATGTTTTTGATATTCAACCAACTTTGCAGGTTCAGTGGGTGGTGTGGTTTCTTTCATGCTTCATTATTTATAGTTTTTAGGTGATATTTTTCCATTTTTAGATATGAAACTAACAATTTTATCCATGATACAAAAAGTACAAGCAAGTCAAGGGAATGTTATTTGAGGTTTGGCCTTTACCTTCAAAAATAGCTTTTGTTTACAAGGATTTTTGGATTTTGTCAAAAAAATACACCTTATAACTCCTATTACACCCTTATATCATCATTTTTAATTAAATTATTATTTTAACCTTATAACTCCTTTATTACAAAATGATGTCAAAAAATCATTCTTTGATCAAAAATAATGTCAATGGGTTTTGAACCCATGACCTCTTGTTTAGTGGGTGTGATTACAAAACACATTTACCAACCACTCCATATACTTGTTTGAAATATGATGAAATAATATTATAAATAAACCTAACATATTCTAATTTTCACAAAAAAATATTTGCATATAAAAGCAAATATGAAATTTATTCACTCACTTTTTCACTTGCAAGAAAAATCATCTGCACCTTTTTCCTTGTGGACCCAAGGAAAAAAAAAGACAAATGAAAATAAATATTTTCAAAGCTTTATAAATCACACCATTATCCTAAGAAAGCTTCTACTGTGAATGTTTCATATAGGTCTGTGTTATGGTTGGCCTTTTAATTTGTTATGTTAAACAGGGAATTATTTACCTTCCTATAGCTGTGCCATGTCAACTTTACAGGTAACACTTATTTTATTTTCCTTAAAACTTGATCATCAAATCATTGAATATAGGTAATGAATAAAATTTTCAAAAAAATTTGAATAAATTGTGATCTGATTACCTTATTACTCATTGTGCAACATTTAGAATTGTTTGCAGTAAGGTGATTGATTTACTTACTATGAATTACTATTGATTTTGTTAACCTGTCCACATATTCTATGGAATTCGTTGGCTATGTTGAACTTCAAGTATGCAATTATCACCATACACCTAGGTTGAAAATGATGTCAAATTATTTGAAAGAGATCATAAACTTTGTAGTTATTGTATGCATTATGTGACCACTTTGATAAATGGATCGAAGCCTACTCACCCTGCTCTTGATGCCACTTCAAACTGAAATCACCCACTGCATAACTCCTAAAAATCATTAGATGTTACACTTTATATCATGGCTTCCTCCTTTTATTTCATGGATCTGATACCACTGAAGGCTTTTGGATCTTAGAGGAAAAATAATCAAAAATATATTCAATGTCAAAAAACCTTATTTTATTTATGTACAAGGTAAGTTTTAAAATATTTATGGAAATATGAGTTTTTTGAAAAACCAACTAACGGGTAAAACTACCTGAACAAACAAAAAAGGAATTACACAAACAAACTTTGGATCATGAAAATAATCCAACATTCAATTTATGAACATTGTTTGGGCATGTTTTAACTTATTTTTTCAATTTTTACACATCATTAGGTCCTTAGTTCAAACTTAGAGACTCATATATATATACAAACATACTATAAGATATTTTGAGATAATAAAATGACATTGTCAAGATCTATAAACAATTACATATCATCGAATCTAAATTTTACAAGGGTCATTTCATATTTTTATGTTTGTACCAAGGGTAAGATAGGAGAAAAAGCATCTAGGCATGCATATACCATTTCACACATGCACATTGATGAGAGAACTAAAATTTGAGTTTAAGCCCTCTCTAAAGTATTGGCTATGTATTTCAATGTTTTATCTATCAACGTGAATTGACCAAGGTCAGTATAACTTTACTCATTCACATGACACCAACCCCCATTTGATATTAAATTATTTGTGCAAAACTAAGGTTTTAATGTATAGGTTATCCCACACATTTCCTAATAATATATATAGGAATAAACAAACATCATAACACAATCACATCACCTAAGAAGAAAACAATCATCCACTACTTGTAGGTTCAGTTCTGACCACTACAATTAGTATTGATTGTTGATATTGACTCAATCTATTGGAACTAACCAAAAGAAAATGTGTAGAGATAGATCATGTATAGAAAAATGATACACTCTTAAGATGAGGAATTTAGATAATCAAATTCTAGATCCATGTGAAAAATAATCTATGATCCCTCTTACCTCATGTTGCATGTTCATTATTGTATTTAATATGTACATACACATATTATGAAAATAAAAATTAAGGAATTATTATAATAATTTATATCCTATTAGCATTTCATTAATCCAAATTAGGGTAAAACATAAAGTTGAACCCAAATATTAATAAAACCATCGAAGGTTTTAGATTTTTTGGTCATAAGGTTTCAAATTTTATTTCTGGTCTCCTTACACAAAAAATTATCTCGGATTTTTTGTCCTAGAATTTCACTGACTTGATTTTTGATTTCCATAAACAAAAAAAGTTTCCATATTTTGCTATCCTCCCCATGCTTGTTTACTTATTTGGACCAAACCTTGTCTATATTGTAATGACTTGTTTAAGGCCTAATAAATAAGAAAAGGATAGTTAATAAAAAAAAACCCTAGTGACTATCTTCTTGTGGACTTCTTATTTTCTAAAAATTCCATTTCTTATGTGTATGATAATAAATGAATGAATAACCAAACATGGGTGATTAATAATGTTAGTTATGTAGATTAAGATTACACTTGGCATGATTATGACTATGATTATGATCATGGGATTGGTTCTAATTGTGAAAAATAAGAGGTTTGGTATGATAGTGAATATTATAGCGAAGAATAAAATGACTCCATTAAAGAATAAATAGAAGAACCTCCTTATTCTACTTCCTCTTTGCATTCTTTGTTAAATTATACAATAAAACAAGATGAACAAGATAATAATGAACATATTCATGTTTCTACATACCTTATGAATAAAAAAATGAAGATTATTTCTCTAATACACCCTATTTATCTCTAAAATTGTCCATATCATTTCATATCATTAACCATTATAAAATGCAAAGGCATGAACCTTGCCTAGAAATGGAAAAAGAATGTGTAAAATGTGAAGTTCCTTCTCTTTCTAGATATGGAAAATAAATGTGTAAAAAGTGAAATTCCTTTTCTCTCTAAAAATGCCAAAAGAATGTAAGAAGTGTGAAATTTATTCTCTCTCTAGAAATGGAAAAAGAATGTGAAGAATGTGAATTTCCTTCTCTCTTTAGACTTGGCAAAAAAATGTGTAAAAAATGAATTCCTTATCTCTATATAAATGGAAAAATAATGTGAATAATGTAAAATTCTTTATTTTTCTTTAGACATGGAAAAAGAATGTGAATAATGTGAAGTTCATTCGCTATATATATGACAAACAAATGTGCAAAAAATGGAATTCTTTCTCTCTTTAGAAATAGAAACAGAATTTTAAATCCCTTCTATCTCTATAGAAATACTAAATGATACAAACACATGTGATGATTCTTTATCTTCTTTTAAAAGATAATGTCAAAATATCTTTCCAAATGAACCTTTTATTGAGACTAAATGTGATGATAATATCATAATATACAATGAGAAATCTTCAAAATATGGATCTATAAAATATGATGTTGGACATGAGTGTGATGATTTTCTTCAATCTATGCCTAGTATATATTTTTATTTGCCTAGACCTCCACCCATCTGTAATATTGTACTTATGGAAACTTACAATAATAAGATTAAACCATTGATTGAACCTCTTAAGTATCTTAACGTGCCTTCCCAAGAATTAATCTCCTTAATACATGTTTTGGGTGCCTTGAAACATAAAATACATCACCTAACCCTAGAAAGAAAAGCATATCATGTTTGGGTTGATTCTAATGCCATATTAGTAAATCCAATTGTGCATAATATTCTAAATGCACCATTACCTCACAACTTGCCCATGCCTACATTTTGTATGTTTGATGGAAGTAGTAATCCTTATCTACATCTTAGATATTTCAAGGATTTTATGGATAAATATGACAGTGGTCATATTTTATTAAAAATGTTTTGAAATAGTTTAACTAGAAAATCTTTGGATTGGTTTCACTCTTTGCCTAGTGTGTCTTTACATTCCTATCTTGAGTTAAAAGAGACATTTATAATGTGATGTATTTAGAATCAGGGGAAAAGAGTTACATATTAACATTTACCTTCTCTTCATCAAGGAAAATCAGAGTTATTTTGTGATTTCATTCTATGGTTTGGGACTTATATGCATAATTATATACCAACCAACATATTTAGAAACATAATACATATTATTTAGAGGCTTCATTTATCCTCTCAAAGTAAATTTGCTTTATCATAATTGTGATTCATTTCAAGATATTTGTTACAAAACTCTTGCACTAGAAGAGAATTTGACACCTAATCTAAATCCAAATAAGGCACATGAAGAAATTAAGATACAAAAATAAGTTTCACACAATGAAGCTAAGGAAACTATTCCACCTCATAAGGCAAAGATTCCAATTAGAGAAAGTCAAGTTAAGGTTCTCAACAAAGGGAAATAATAAATTTACAAAGAAATACCCAAAGTAAAAAAATTTCCCTTCAATAAGCAACCACTCAAATTTGACAGTTCTAAAGATTGGCACATGATATTATCCAAACATTTTTAGATAAGAAGCTAATACTTTACCTCCTAATTATTATCACCCTCCTCACCATCTCAAAAAAATCAAAATGTAAACCATTTTTAATTTATCATGGTATTAAAGGGCACTAGGATAATGATTGTTATGCATTATGAAAAAATATTACACAACTTGAGGATAGAGGGGATATTACATTTGGAAAAGTTGACACTCAATAAACCAGATCCCTTTATCCATCTACTTTTACCACTCATTCAATAAAGACTAAGATTTCCCAGGGTGATCTTGTAAAGAACCAAGGGTTCATCAAAATTTTGTAAATGATGTTCTTAGGAGAATATATTTTTCTAGTTCACATTATATTACGACTGATCTATCCTAGGATATTTTCATTGTGGAACCAATGGTCATTTGAGCTTTAACTAGAAAAAAACCTAGAGAAGGCAAAGTTGCAAAGGATAAGTCATAATATAATGTAGACATGATTACATATCCTTCCAAACAAGTATGGTTATCAAAATTGAATCAAAAGAATAAAAATCAAAGGAAAGTGCAAGTTAATAGTATCTCACAACAATAACTTAAAAATAGATTCATTCACTTTGTTCCACAAAAGGACCAACAATTAGTTTCATGACATTACAGTAACTTATTATTACCTAGTGAATGGGGTAATCAATGTTGAGTATCAAGGATAACATATATTACCATCGATTAATCTCATCGAATATGTAATTACTTTACCTCCCACAGTGAATTTGAGGTAATACATAAATACAAATTCAACTAAGACAATACAAACTAGCCATTATAAACATGTCATATCAACTAAACAAAAAGCAAAAGCAAAAAATTAAAACATATGCAAAAATAATAATGAAAACTCATGTGGTATGAATCAATAAAACTCGGCATATATAATGGATCAAAATTTACAATACAAAAAGTGTTAGTCAATAATCGAGGTAACATCCCTTAATGCTTATGAATCATCACTATAACTACATCTATTAACTCTAAAATTAGAGGCTCCACTATCCCATTATGCCCCTGTGATCAAGACTATATTGCCTTGCACACTCCATAGTCTATGTGTGATTTACTTGTAAAGCACTATATCAAGCTAATAGATCCCTTGATAAATCACTCTCAAGTGTAGCCATTAGTAATCTATCTAGTTCAACCTATAAATCATCTCACTCAATCACAACTATAATGGAAGTAATGGCAACAAGTCAAAAAGGGGTGCATGTACACCCATAATGTGATCTACCTTCCTAAACAGCTTATTTCTGACTATGTCAAAAGGGATATCCTAAATCAAATCTCAAACAAATTCACCTACCATCATAGCCCAATACTCATCACATATATAGAAAACACAACAAATACACAAGATATTAGTTGCTTATAAGTAAGAAGAAAAACTTGAAAATAACTCCTATAAGTACAAACAACTAGAGCTAGTTGGGGGTAACATCACTTTATTTTTTATCTCCTCATCCTTGAGCTAGAAGCACACTAACTAAATCCATGATACTAGGGAAGATAATAGGCCATAACACACCTATCCACCATTGAGTATATAATGCAATACACACCACATCATCCATATCTATAGCTATAAGTGGAGGATCCACATACCCTATAGGTATGGACACCATGTTTGTACCACTCAACCTTGGTTTATTACATGGGCAATGAGTTGATATCATAATCTTGGTCCTAGGGAATAAGGATGGTGGTACATCCTATTAGATGCCAAACTACTATGTCACCAACTCAAACTAAAACCTCTACACAACCGCAAGAAACTAGTCATGGATCCATATGCTAACATTAATGCACTGTAACTCTATTGCATCTTCAAGCCACCTACCATAACTAATATATGACCTCCATATTATTCTAGAAAATGTGATCCTATTAAGGATTTGATACTCCATCATGGTCAGACCTTGATGCCTCTCTAAAACCCACCACTCTTTAAAAATATGAGGGTGGACCTAACCTCCACGAGGTCATCTAATAGGTTTAATAACAATTATATGCTCATAGGCCTAGACATGTAGTAAGGTAACTGCATCAAGGTCTCTAGCATGGCCCTCCAAAGTAAATCCATATAAATCCCTATATAAGTGGGCCATCATGGTACATCCTCAAAAATATCATGCCCCTTTCCTTAATAGCATGTACAGAGTTATACATCTAGTAGGGGATGGCCACAACATTGACATCCATACAAATAAATGAAGCAATTAAAAAACATATAAATTTTTGTAATAATGGAACATCCAATGTAATAATCTCCCCATGTAGCACTATAGAATCATATGCTCTATACTCATCATCATGGGCATGAACAATCATGTACATTTATGTGCATGAAGAACACATCCTTGCTCTAATGTGGTATGTAATACAACCCACTCATTAACCACTATCAATCAGTATATGTCATACATACTTTAAAGTAAGAGTCGTCTCCCCTGTAAAGACCTAGAATGTGCATGTATTGGGATTCCACCTCTCATCCAAAGTGGGAGTCAAATGCATATCGTAGGGTGTCCACCCTACATGGTACATGTTTGGGCCTAAATCTATCAATAATATTCTAATTAATGTCATCAAAACTAATCTCAATCATAGCCTCTATATGTTGACCATATCAAAACTCTCTCGCATGTAAGTCCCTCTATGAAACACATAAACAAAAAATGTTAGATAGAATCAAATAAAATATGAATCAATGAGAAAATACTCATTGCAAGCAATAACAATCAAAGGTCAAATCCAATTAGCTATGGTTAATACCATTAGACATTAACATCATAAATGCTTTATTTCATTGGTCAGTACCTTTGGAATAGAGAACATTTTTGTCATATGCCTAATGGTACTAGTCTCCAATGGTTAGTATTGTTACTATTGTAAAAACACCTAAAAATATCATAAAACACCTAAACATTCAAAATTTTAAATTCTAAAAAAAATCAAAATTGAATAATTGGGTCAAAAAGTTAAATTTTTGATACATAGGTGGTCCTTAGCTTGTTGGGCCTGTAAAGTAGTTTGTAGACACCCAAAATGATAAGGTAATGCATCTTGGCATTGTAATCAATTTATGTGTAAATAAATTAAAAAAATTTAGAAACTCAACCTATTCATATGGTTGACTTCAACTATGCATTATACCTAATCTAACTTTTAAATTAGTACATGTGAACATTATGCACATGATATCTCAAACACTGTGTATCAAAATCATTCCCCATCAGTTTCACTGACATGCACACATAATGTGTTCTCCCATAGGATAACATTTCCAAGATTATTATGATAATTTATAATACACCAAAAAAATATGTGTTACATCCCGATTCCTCACTTAGCAAATGAATTAATTATCCATAGATATTTATAGTTGGCACATTTGATTTGGTTAATTTTGGCTAAGCTTTGAGATATATGCTATTATAGGATAGTAGTATATTGCTTAGGTTACATGTTTACATTGATATGAGTTAGTTGTAGTGTATGTGTTTACATTACGAATATGTTGATTTGTTATTTCTGCTATAAATTATGATATATGTATATCATGATGTTATGATCTAACTACTTATTTGTTGTGAGGTTGACGCAGGATAACTCATCCCTCAGAACATGATGGAGGGAGAGCATCATCAGAGAGGGTGATGTAGATGGAGATGTTAGAGTATGATAGAGAAACTGGATAGAACCCTACACACACCATAGTAGACAGCACATGCTAGAATGCATAATAAATGGTTTGCACATGTGATTATTTCTACTTGATTTAAATAGTTATTTGTCATGATTTGATAGTATAGGCTAAATGTTTTTTAACTCATTTTGCATGATTATCATATTTAATTATTAAATGTTAGTAGAAATGTGATTAGCATGTTTAATTATTAAATGTTAGTAGAAATGTGATTAGCATAGTTAAATTAAATATGGATTATTAATTTATGAAATTATCATTAAAATTATATGAGATTAAGAGGATGCTAATTAAATTAAGAAAATTATGGATTTTTATAATTAATATTACAATGTATAAAATTTGGAAATTTCCATTTGAAGGAAAAAATGGGAAAAGAATTAAAAATTTAAAAAAATGTTAAATTAGAGAGAAAGCGCTAAATTTAAGAAAAACTAAAGAAATAAATACATTAAAAATAACAAAAATAAAGAAAAAACAAAATAAAAAAGAGAAAAATATTAAAATAAAGTAAAGAGACTACACATTTTATATCATAGATCATGAAAGAGATCAGGGAGAGAATAAGTATTTAAAAAAGGAAAGAGAAGCGGCATAGCAAAAGAGGAAAGGAAATTGAATCAAAGAGGAGGTGTAGCATAGAGGATTCACAGATGAGGCATTTAAAAGGGGAAGCAAGGACAAATATAGTAAGAGAAACTACAAACTGCTAGGTAAGCTGTGTTATTGAATTTGTATATTTATCTGTACATAATAAAGTTTGAATAATTAAGTGATCTAGTATGTGTGTCTTTGTTGTGAAATGAATTGGTAAACCAAATACTTAAATAATCTATAAAATACATAATCCCTGAGCGTATATTGATATATATGTAATAATTATAAAGAGAGACTCTAAATGAACAATAGAGATGGATGGGTGATTTAAGTTCTATGACAACTATATTCTGGTAAACTATTACCAGTCATATGCAATAGTAAATAACTTTGTATGAATATAAAAATCACAATAATTAAAATGTCATAGTTATAAACTCAATCGTATAGAGACAGTGTTCAGTTTTTCCAACCTAGTCATTGGAATATTATCATGATGTCTTATTTTCATACCAATCCAATGTTCAATAAACAAATCCATACTCAAGTGGTGATCAATCATTAGAAATAAGATCATAAAATATTAATGAAGCACATATTGATCCATATTTAGGAGTCACCTAAGTAGAGCAGTCAGCCAAAACAAGAGGAAAAGAGGCATGTGATAGGCTAAGTCACCAAACCCAGCCTAACTGAGGGGATTTGGATAAGTAGAATATAATTATAGCTGAGGGAATCATACCTAATCAATTGAATCTTAATATACTTCAATGCCTAGTATATTTGGCTTTATTTTTTTACTATAATTTTATTTTATCAAAATATTCCCTGTATATTTATAAAGCCATCTATTACTACTGAATAGTATACTATAGCATAATTGGAAGAAAAATATGCTTAAATCTTTATAAAATATTATTGATGAATGAGCTGACCTTAGACAGCTCTGGTTTTTGACTGCAAACATTGATTTTGATAAAAGTGCTGATAACAAGGTTATTTCCTCTTCAACTCTTAAACATGGGCATATATATATACTCAGGCTTGGTTTATAAGGACTGTAATGCACAAACTATATAGCAAATATATAGCTGTCTTCAAGAAAAATCAAATCTGGCGATGAACTCTTAATTCTGTGAGACCAATAATTGCTTATAGTCTACAACAGCATTACTTAAGCCTATCTCAAGGCATTCTTTAGAAACAAATATATAAAATGAACCCTGTATATATTGTGCGTGCCTCAAAAACAAACTACCTACAGAGCAAAGACATAGATGGCAAATGCACTCATAGGTCAGCCTTACTCTTCAAATGCTGCTTGAAATCCACAATATCACCTGCCCAGCTCATGATAGACGTATTTCCACACACCTATATTTCTACTTAACATACAAGAACATCCCTATTCGAGACTGGAACGTCTATTTAATATCAATACCTTGTGGGTTTGGCTTAAATAATACTCGGTCTCAAGAATCTGTGTAATTCCTTACAATTATAGTCTTCACAGAATTTGGCATTATAAGTGCTAATCAAAATTCATTTATTCCTGTGTGTGTATCATCAGAGACAAGCCAATGATTATAAGTGATACCACATGCATTTAGAATTATGCACAATTCGATATCATTTTCTTTTAGCATGAACGTAGACAGCACGACTTCACATTAAGCAATTCGTGATCCAAATAAATAACAATGACAGTAATATCATCATGGAAGTGTCGCCGCATGCCTCTGTCAATCTTATTGAGGTCAGAATACCTCGTTTCCCATTTCTTGGCAACCTCCTGAAGAGCAGCTCTAATTAACTCATATCCAAACGATTTATTGAGTCAAGAATTTTCTGGTTGACCACTATATATATGTCAGGCTGTATCATGCTTGCAGAATAAGCAGTTTCATGTTAAAATTCTAGTATGGCTTTTGAAGAAATGTGCCTGTCGATGTAGATGGAGGGGATTTGATAAAAGGAATAGTTTTTCCAATAAACGGCCATCATTAAACAATAATTGTGTCTACAAGTAATGAAAACATAGGCATAGTCATTCAAGACTCTAAGGTTACTGCATCCCCTGAGATTTCAAATGATAGCTTTGTGAGGACATACCTAGGGAGACCATGGGGAATGCACACTCATTTTGATTACATGAATACAAATTTAGGTGCTCTCATTAATCCGTAGGGACTGGAAGGTGCAGCCTGGAAGTGGAAAAACACTGGCCTGAGGCTTGAACTTCACAACATTTCAAATGGCCTGGTTGTCATCTTGTGATGAATGGCTCTTAGCACTTTCACAAAGAAGGAGCTCATCACCAAAACTGCACTGAAGAACAATATTACAGATAGGGAATGAAACTCTGTTTTAGTGCCATTACTAAAATGATTTTGAATGGCATCATCGTTTGTATTGAAAAACAGGCTTGCAAGATCATTGTAGTGACTGGATCACACTGGAATGTTTAGGTATTTGTAGGACATGATTCATCCAATCATACAAGGCAAGATGTACATTTAGCAAGCTATGGTAGTTCAAAGGCGCAACAAGAGGTAATAATAGAAACAATGCAAGTAAGAGCCATCTTGAACACAGGACCCCTCTCATTTATGAAAAACCTATGCAAATCTAGTTGTCAAAACATTATTTTATTATATCTGCCTTTCTCTACTTTCCTCTTTTCTTCTACGTACCTCTCCTCTGTCCTCCTCCTTCTCTTCCTCCTACGTACCTCTCATGCCACACTTGCATATCTTATTTTTTTTGTAAAGAATCTCTTCTAAACTTCCACGCCAAACTTGGGCTCAAGCAAACAAAATACAGTTTTTTTTTTTAATTTTCTAGCATATTCTAGTATGAGAAGATTTATCTCTAATGTTATCTTACGGTTGAAAATCTTTCAACCATTCCCCTCATTTCCTCAACATCTCCACATTTACCTTTTTACTTTTACTTTTTACATTTTCTCCTTAATTTTTAACATTTTAGAGGAAAATACAATGATTTGAAATTCGTTGCAGATGCTCCTGCATCAATTATCAATGGTCTTAAGTTTTTTGATTAAATTGTTATATCTTGGAATTTCCTTTACAATGATCTCTAGGTAGACACCTTAATTAATACAAGTTGAATATGTCTTATGTGATTATTATTATGATCTAAAATGTTAATTGTTTTATTCAGTTTGGGAAACAAACATATAAGCTAAAACACGTTACTAAGATTGAGGAATGGAATTAAAATTTGAATCAACTTATAGCTATGGCATAATGTCATGGCAAGTCATGGTGAATCAACTAATTAACTAGGAAGCTAAAACACTTACTTTAGCGCTCCATATCTAGTTAAATCAAGTTTTATTTGTATAAGAGATTTGTAAGTGTAAACATTTTTGATAGCTAATTGGATTAAGTAATGTTTTGGATAATATCAAACCAATAATTTGAATTAGGTTCATGAATACACTTTGGGATGTGTATGAACTTGGACATGAGTATATAATAAAAATATGAATAGGATTTATGAATAGTGATCAATGGAATTGATCATATTATAAAATGTAGATTAATAGGCTTAACCAGATTTAAGAACCTCAACTGAGGTAGTCATAATCAAATAACATTTTGACAAGGAGATTATTTAAACCCCAAACTTGAACTAGATGGTTGTTTATTAATTTTTCCTTTATTAAAATTAATAGTTGTTTGATTTTAACAAGGGGTTGTTAAAATCTTATTTGGAATATAAAAGATTGTAGATATAACTTGTTGGGATCTTAAAAAGAATATTTACTAAGGCATATGAAGTATAAATAACTCAACGTAGTCTTCATTATGATATGCATGAGTTTACTTAACATATGGTTTGTGAATCAAAATCCATTGTATAGATATAAAATTATAAAAAACTATGTATTTATGAACTATTAAGGTTATGCTTTAAAATAACATATGTATACTTATGCCTATTAGCTCATACATGAATGTAGGAGTGTGTTCCTCTAAACATAGCTCCATGAGTGGTTATAAACTATAATATAGACTTGTTATATCTAGTTGTTTGAATAGAAGTTTATGTTTCCATGTATTTATGACTACTTTATTAGACTAGTTGTGATACTTGGTAGTTATGCTTAAAAACACTAGACTATGATAAAATGGGTTATCATAGGGTGTAGTATGTTTGTAAATGAATTGTGGTAATTAGAATCTATAGTTAATTGTGTATTTTACCCAAGTGATATAAAATATATTCATTATTTCTAGTATGGGATAGATAATAATGTGAGATTCATTTATACGTTTGATGGAATAAATGTATGCTTTTGATTACTCTTATACTTAGCATGTTATGTGATATGAATTCTAGTAGGATGTAAATTATATGAATATTTTAGTTCTATTATGTTAACCAATCTCACATTGTTGATACTAACTAAGGAGTGAGATGGATTTCATTAGCTTATTAGCATCATAATGCCAGATGAAGGCAATCTGATCAAGTGGTGTGTTTAAATTTTGATTGATCTATATATCGCTATTATTTATTATTCTTAAAAACATTGGCCAAAGTATGTTTAGTGAGACATTATCATTTTATGAGTGTGATTTACATGTTTGTGTGATATATTGTAATAGAGTGAGTTTTCTATGATACACTACATCTTTAGTTTTATAAATCATATAACACACGAGTACTAGTTTATCTCTCTGAATTTTTACACCGTTACTATCTACTCATCTATGAAGGGAGGGGCATTCCCTGATGATATTAGTACAAGGGATCATTGGTCCATGGTTGGTATGAAAAATTTCTCAAATTTTTAATTACCTATTTATTGATCATTGACAGTAGTGGTTGAGGCATGTATCAGCCATGGCTGGTTTATTGTAATTATTGTCTAAATTTGAATTATGATGTGTTCTCATGATATTGGATATCAGTGATATATGATGTAATATTTTTAATTTACTTTTATCACACTTATATAATTTTGTATGATCTCTGATTAGATTCTCATGGTGTAATCTATTTATAGTATATATGTTTAAATTTAAAAAAATCATATATTTCTAGGTAGATCCCAGTGAGGATGTTACATGTGGTATCAGAGCTACAGCTCAAAATCTAAGACATAATGAGTCTACTAACATTTTCATATCATTATATTGATATAAATAAAGATGGTGAAAGCTAAATTTTATAGAGAGGGTTCATCGAATGCTAATGACAACACCCTTCATTGGATCCTAGTTGATTTGTCATTGAGCAATCAAGAAAGATGGATTAGATTATCGTACCAAGGATTGGATTATATCTCTAGAGCAGATGGTTCATGACCTTGAAGAGGAAAAACAATAGGATGTACCTAAAGAGCATCCCATTAATGAAGAAAATCCTCAAGATGCTAGAGCTCAAGTAGCTATGAAGTTGGCTGGAGACATGAAGAAGGTGAATCCACCTAAGTTCAATAGAACTATTCTAGGTGATGGAGTTGAGGTATGGTTGATTGAAATGGAGAAGTATTTCAAAATTTTAAACTACTCTGAGGTCACCAAGGAAATTTGGGGAGCATACAAGTTGGTTCGTGAGGCACTACATGGTGGGCCAATAAAAGGTTGGAAATAAATCTTAACTTGACCACCACTAATTGGTATTATTTTATGCAATTATTTAGGCCATGGTGGCTCTTACAATTTTATTTTGATCAGAAGCTCACATATTTCTAGAATCTAAAATAGGGTGACTTATCAATGAATGAGTATTGGGAGTAGTTTACCAAGATTTTGAAGTATGTACCTTAGTAGTATGGAAATGAGAGGTTTAAGATCAAAAAGGTCATCATTAGTTTGAGGCCCTAGATTGGTGGAGAGGTATATTTTCATGGACCTTATACCATGGACTAGGTCTTTAAGAAGGCAGTCAAATAGGAGTAGAAGTTGAAGTTTCTTTCATAGGATAATGACAAGTTCAAGAAAAGGTTTGGAAATTCTAAGTCAATATTCAAGAATAAAAATTGGAAATAGAGGAGTGGAGACTCCAAAAAGTAATTCAAAATGCCAAGTTCAATAATGGTTCAGACAATAAGAAATAGGGCAATGGATCCAAAGGTGGTTTTAATGGAAACCAATAAAATGATAGGAAAGGACTAGTTGGAGGTCATTTCATTTATGGAGATTACCATTATGATCATGATTATATTTAGGACAAGTCAAAGGGCAAAGATCCTAATCCTAAACAAGGCAGTTTTTAGCAATAAATTCATGTAGCAGTCGATAATTGGCAAGTTAAATTATAGGAATTACCCATAGAGTTATCAGGTACTTTGTTTGGCCATCTAGTTCCCATTTAATAGATATAGGAACCACATTATGTTTTATAGCTTGTAAGATGCTTATTAAGTTAACTAGAAGAGTTAGAGTAATGGAAAATGCATGGTTAGTATAGTATGGAGATGACTCAAAAGTCATGGTTAACAAGTGTTTAGTTAAAGCAAAAATTAGGTTGCCCAAATTTACAATAGTTTTAGATCTATATGTGTCACCATTAGGGTCATATGATGTGATCTTAGGAGTCAACTAGCTTTCAAAACATAAATCTAAAGTTAACTGCTACCTAAAGAAGGTTGAGTATCTTGATGATTTTGGAAACTAGACATGAATTCAAGGTGAAAAAAGATAGTTGAGGCTTAGACAGATTTATATAATACAACTCAAGAGGGCTCAAGGAAAAGGGTGTTAAGCATTTATTGTAAAGATAAATAAAATTGAGGAAACTAAGGAACCATCTCTTGAAGATTACCCATTTATTAGAGATTTTCATGATGTATTTTTGAAAGAATTATCAGGTTTGCCTCCTAGACATGAGTTCAAGTTTTCCATCAACATCATACCTGGTTCAGAACCACAATCAAAGGCACCATGCAGGATGACAACCACTAAGTTGGTTGAATTGAAGGCTCAACTTCAAGAATTATTAGAAAAATGGTTGATCAGGTCAAGTGTGTCACCATGGAGTGCACCAGTTGTTTTTGTCAAGAAGAAGGATGGTACCCATTGACTTTGCATTTATTACAAAATGTTGAACAAGGCAACTATAAAAAATAGGTATATGTTGCCTCGTATAGATAATCTTTTCAATCAAATATAGGGAGAAACAGTCTTTTTTAAAATTGATCTTAGAGCAAGATATCATTAGTTGAGAATATGGGATGAGGATATTCATAAGATAGCATTTATAACTTGTTATAGGCACTATGAGTTTATAGTGTTACCATTTGGGATGACTAATTCTCTAATAGAATTCATAAATCTCATGAATAGTGTGTTCAAAAATTACCTTGATCACTTTGTTTTGGTCTTTCTAGATGACATTTTTATATACTCAAAGAATAAAGAGGAACACCTTCAACATCTGGAATTGGTTTTGTAACAGTTGGAAGCACAAGTTATATGGAAAGTTGTCTAAGTGTGCATTTTTCCCAGAAAGAGTTCAATATTTGGTACATATCATCTTTTTGGATGGTATCTCAATAGATCTAGGAAAGATTAGAGCCATTATGGAATGGTTGGCACCAAATAATGTGCATGAGGTAAGAAGTTTCATGCGGATAGTAGGCTATTATAGGAAGTTCATTCCTAATTTTTCCAATATAGCTAACCTAATTACTTCTTTGCAATGAAAAAACCATAGTTTTGTCTAGACAAATAAGTTTGAAGTAGCTTTCTAAGAGTTAAAAAGAAGGTTTATGTCAGCACCTATGTTAAGAGTTCCAGACCCTAATGGTCAATTTTCAATGATCATAGATGCATCAAAGGATAGAGTAAGAGGAGTCTTTAAGCAGGATGATGTAATGGTGGGTTATGAGTCATGAAAATTAAAGCCTTATGAGGTGAATTATTCACCTCATGACTTAGAACTTGTAGTAATTGGCATGCTTTGCAAATTTTGGGGCATTACTTGTTGGAAAAAAAATTGAGCTCAAGATAGTAACTTGGGACTCAAGTACATCTTCACCCAGCCTAATTTGAATGCTCATCAGAGACACTGGCTCAAGTTCTTATCTGATTACAATTTTGACATCAACAATATCAAAGGCAATAAAAATAGAGTATTCAATGCCCTAAGTTACAGAAGGTACATAGTAGACATAACTATTATCAAGAGTACTTTTAGGGATTAAATGATTAAATTCTTGCCAGGAGGTGAATTCTATGATCAGGTCAAAAAATCATTGACTGAGAATGCTCAGAATCCTTGATATAAAATATCTAAATTAGAGAGAGATGGTCTATTACATTACAATGGAAGGATGTATGTGTTAGATCGAGAGAATTTACAGATCATAGTGTTAAATAAACTACATAATGCCCTATATTTAGGTAATCCAGGAGTAACCAAGCTCATGGTAAAGCTTAGGCCATTATATTTTTGGAAGGGAATCAAGAAAGATGTAGAAGATTATGTATCACATTATCTAGAATGTTAGCAAGTGAAAGTTGAGCATGTGCATCCAATTGTATTATTATATGCGCATGATATATCAGAATGGAAGTGGAAAGTGATTAGTATGGACTTTATCTAAGGTTTACCAATGTCACAGAATAAGCATGATATGATCTTGGTAGTAGTTAACAAACTAACCATGGTGGCTCATTAAATACCAATAAATTTGATATATGATGTACCTACCCTTGCGAAGAGGTTCATAAAAGAAGTGTATAAGTTGCATGGATTTCCAAATAAGATCATTTCAGATCATTATTCAAAGATGGCTTCATGATTTTAGGTAACTCTAAATTTAGCTTTGGATATGTAGCTTAATTTTAGTACAACATATCACCCAGATACTGATGGACAAATTGAGAGAGTTAATCAGGTATTAGAAGATCATATTCATATGTATTACATGGACTAGTAATATAAGTGGAAAGATTATCTTCCATTGGTTAAGTTTGTATACAACAACTCATAACAATGAACTTTGAAGATGGCACCATTTGAGGCACTGTATGGAAAAAGGTGTAGGACATAAATTAGTTGGGACAAGTTAGAGGACAGGGTAGTCTTTAGACCTAAAATGCTTTCAGATATGGAAGAGCAAGTTAGATTAATCAAGTAGAGATTGTCTAAGGCCAATGATAGGCATAAGAGTTATGCAAATCTGAAAAAAAATAGAAAGGCACTTTACAATAGGTGATAAAATATTTTTGCAGAAGCCGCAAAAGAGCTTGATTAAATTTGGAAAGTCAAAAATTATCACCAAGATATGTGGGACCCTTTGAGGTGTTAGAAGTGGCAAATATTGTAACATATAGGCTTGTATTATTACCATCTCTAGCTCTATTACATAATGTCTTCCATGTTTCTTATCTTAAGAAGTATATAGCTAATCTTATGCATGTGTTAGATTGAAATGATTTACAAGTTCTAGATTCTGGGATGGTCACAGTATAACCAATCAAGGTAATTGACACTCATAAACTTCATATGAGTAACAAAGAGATGTCACAGTGCAAGGTCCAGTGGGACCAATACTCTGAGAGAGTGCTACTTGGGAGGACTATGATGAGTTCTACAAGATATTTTCACATTTATTTGCTTGATTAGATACTATTATACTATGTTATTTTTTGTTGAGCAATATTTTAATTTAGAACTTATGTTTGAATAAGGATCATCTGAGACGATGACTAGATTTAGGGGGAGAAGGATGTTACATCTTCAATCTTGATAAGCAAACTAATTGATTATCCATGGATATTTATAATTAACACTTTTGATTTGTTTAATTTTGGCTAAGCTTTAAGATATATGTTGTTATGGGACAGTAGGATATTGCTTAGGTTACATGTTTACATTGTTATGAGTTAGTTGTAGTGTATATGTTTACATTACGAATAAGTTGATTTATTATTTCAACTATAATTTATGATGTATGTATATCATGATATTATGATCTAATTGCTTGCTTATTGTGAGGTTGATGCAGGAGAACTCATCCCTCAGAATGTGATGGAGGGAGAGCATTATTGAAGAGGGTGGCGTAGATAGAGATGTCAGAGGATGACAGAGAAACTAGCTAGAACCCTACACACACTAAAATAGCTAGCACATATTAAAATGCATAACAAATGGTTTTCACATGTGATTATTTTTATTTGCATTAAATATTTGTTTGTCATGATTTTCTAGTATAGACAAAATGGTTAATGGAACTCAATTTATGTGATTAGCATGTTTGATTATTAATGTTAGTAGAAACATGATTACCATAGTTAAATTAAATCTAAATTATTAATTTATGAAATTATCATTAAAATTCTATGGAATTAAGATGTTAATTAAATTAAGAAAATTATAGATTTTTATAATTAATGTTAAAATATATAAAATTTGGAAATTGTCATTTGAAGGAAAAAAAGGAAAATAATAAGAAAAATAAAAAAATGATAAAATAAATAAATTTAAGAGAAAGGGCTAAATTTAAGAAAAAATACATTAAAAACTAACAAAAACAAAGAAAAAACAAAATCGAAAAGAGAAAAATCTTAAAATAAAGTAAAGAGACTATGCCTTTTATATCATAAATCATGAAAAAGATCAGGGAGAGAATAAGTATTAAAAAAGGGGGAAAAAATAGGCATAGCGAAGAAAGGAAATTGAAGAAAAGAGGAGGCATAGCACAGAGGATTCATAGAAGTGACATTTGGAAGGAGAAGAAATAAGGACAAATATAGTAAGAGAAACTATGGACTGTCAGGTAGATCATGTTATTGAATTTATATATTTATCTATACATGATAAAGTTTGCATAATTAAGTGATCTAGTATGTGTGTATGTTTTCTATGCAATGAATTGGTAAACCAAATACTTAAATAATCTATAAAATACACAATCCCTAAGTGTATATTGATATATATGTAGTAACTATAAAGAGAGACTCTCAAAGAATAGTAGAGATGGATGGACGATTTAGGTTCTATTACAAATATATTCTGATAAATTATTACCAGCCATATGTAATAGTCGATAACTTTATATGAATACGAAACTCATAGAAATCAAACCTCTATAGTGATAAACTAGATCGTATAGAGTTGGCATTGGGTTTTTCTAGCTAGGTAATCATTAGAATATTATCATGATGTCTGATTTTCATACCAATCCAATGTTCAGTAAACAAATCTGTACTCAAGGAGTGAGTGATCATTAGAAATAAGATCAGAACATATTAATGAAACACATATCAATTCATATTTAGGAGTCGCCTAAGTAGAGTGGTCAGCCAAAATAAGAGGAAAAGAGGCATATGATAGGCTAAGTCATCAAAACTAGAATAATTGAGGAAATTTGGATAAGCAAAAGATAATTATAGCTAAGGGTGTCATACCTAATCGGTTGAATCTTAATATACTTCATCGCCTAATATATTTGGCTTTATTTTTTACTATAATTTTATTTTAGCATAATATTACCTATATATTTATAAAAACAACCATTATTACTGAATAGTATACTATAGCATAATTGGAAGAAAAGTATGCTTAAAGCTTTATAAAATATTATCAACGGTCTTCAGTTTTCTGATTAAATCGTTATAGCTTGGAATTGCCTTTACAGTGATCTATACGTAGACGCTTTAATTAATACAAGCTAAAAACATCTTATGAGGTTATTATTGTGCTCTGAAATGTTAATTGTTTTATTTAGTTTGGAAAACTAATATACAAGTTAAAACCCCTTACTAGTTTTAGGAATGGAATTATAAAAAAAATTGACTTATAGCTATGGCATAATGCCATGGTAAGTCATGGTGAATTGACTTATTAACTAGGAAGCTAAAACACTTACTTTAGCATTTCATATCTAGTTAAATAAAGTTCTATTTTTATAACAGATTTGTAATTCTAGACATCTTGGATAGCTACTTCGGTTAAGTAATGTTTTGGATAATATTAAACCAATAAATTTGAATTAAGTTCATAAATACACTTTGGGATGTGTATGAACTTGGACATAAGTATATATTAAAAATATGAACAGGATTTATGAATAATGATCAACGGAATTGATCATATTACAAAATGTAGATTAATAGGCTTAACCGGATTTAAGAACCTCGATTGAGGTAGTCATAACCAAATAATTTTTTGACAAATAAATTATTTAAACCCCAAGCTTGATCTAGATGGTTGTTTATTAAATATTCCTTTATTAAAATTGATAGTTGCTTGATTTTAACAAGGGTTTGTTGAAAACCTTATTTGAAATATAAAAGACTGTAGATATAACTTATAAAGATCCTAAAAATAGTATTTAATAAGGAATATGAAGTATAAATAACTCATTGTAGTCTTCATTATGATATGCATGATTTTACTTAACATATATGGTTTGTGAATAAAAATAATGTATGGACATAAAATTATAAAAAGCTAGTTATTTATGAATTATTAAGGTTATGCTTTAAAAGAACATAGATATACTTATGCCTATTAGCTCATACATGAACGTAGGAGTGTGTTCCTCTAAAAATAGTTCCATGGGTGGTTATAAACTATAATATAGACTTGTGTATAATAGAGATTTATGTATGACATACATACAACCCCTGAGAATATAACAAATGCTAAAATGGAGTATTTTATGTTTCATATGTATTGAGACTTATTTTTTTTAATGTGGTTGTTAAAATAGAATCTTATGTTTTCATGCATTTATGATTATTTTATTACATTGGTTGCGGTAGTTAGTAGTTATGCTTAAAAACACTAGACTATGGTAATATGGGTTATCATAGGGTGTAGTATGTTTGGAAACGAATTGTGGTAATTAGAATCTATAGTTAATTGTGTATTTTAATTGGGTGATATAAACTATAGCCATTATTTCTAGTATGAGATAGATAATAATATGAGATTCATTCATATGTTTGATGTAATAAATGTATGTTTTTTATTACTCTTCTGCTTAGCATATTATGTGATATTAATGCTAGTAGGATGTAAATTATATGACTCTTTTGGTTATATTATGTTAACCAATCTCACATTGTTGATACTGATTAAGGAATAAGAAGAACTTCACTAGCTTGCTAACATCACAATGCAGATCAAGGAAATCTGATCAAGTGGTGTGTATAAATTTTAATTGATCTATAGATTGCTATTATTTATTATTCTTAAAAACTTTGGTGAAAGTATGTTTAGTGAGACATTATCATTTCACGAATGTGATTTACATTTTTGTGAGATATATTGCAATAGAACAAGTTTTCTATGATACATTACATGTTTAGTTTTAGAAATCATACAACACATGGGTACTAGTTTGTCTCTCTAAATTCTTGCACCATCACTATCTACTCATCTATGAAGAGAGGGTCATTATTTAATGGGACTAGTGAAAGGGATCATTAGGATATGGTTTTTATGGAAAATCACTTGAATTATGCTCTCCCTCCTCACAATAGTACTACTTTTTGAGATGACACTTGAGATTGCCATAGATACTAAAGTTTTGAAAACTATGCTCCAGGGAGTCGTGTATCTTATATATGTACATTGTATTTTATTGTACTTATTATTGAAACATTATCACGAAGAGTTGTAATTACTTATTTATTGATCATTGATAGTAGTGGTTGTAGACATGTAGTAGTTGTGGTTGGTTTATTATAATTACTTTCTATATTTATATTTTGATGTGTTCTCATGATATTGGAGATCAGTGATATATGATGTAATATGCTTTATTTATTGTTATCACACTTTTAAAAAAAATTATGATATCTGATTATATTCTCATGGTGTAATCTATTTATAGTATATGTGTTTAAATTTTAAAAAAATCATGTATTTCTAGGTAGATCATAGTGAAGATGTTACATTATGTATACTCTCCTTCTACAAAAACATTGCCTACAATCTTCAAAATGGGGGAAACTTTGGCTTCTAAATATATATCATTACCTTTGGAAAATTTTATATATTATCCAAGGAGAAATTTTATCGATTTATATTGTATCTCTACGCCTTATTGGAAGTCAAGTCAAGTAAAATCCAAAATACAATGATACAAATCCATACAATCAATATTTCAAATAACAAAATAAAACAAATCCATTAAAATTATAAAATTAATCAAGCTTATCTAATTACACATATATTTGGATCGGATCGATCCAATAATCACATCCACATAGAAAGGGGGACATACATTGGTCTTATTACATAATTTCAGAGTATCACATTTTGGTGCAATATAACTGATTCAAATTATTAGATTTTGGTATGATACACATGACTCAGATTATCAAATTTGGCACATTACATGTGATTCATAATGGTTTAGATATCATATGGTTTAGTTACATGACATATATTAGCACATAAGCACATATTACATAAGCATATGCCATTCATATACACTAACTTCATAAACATTTGAGCACATATTCATGTACACTTGGGTACATATGCATGGGTATATACACATAATTTAAAAGAATAAGAATTTCATATCTCCATAAATACATACATTTGAGATACAAATTCTCAAATTCAACATATATGTGCATATCATTATATATAAATTGGTACAGATTCAATGGGCATGATATTGATTCATGCACACTTATAGATTCAAGGGGCTTGATACTGATGCATGCACATAAACACACTTTCATATTTATAGGACATGATATTAGTTCACACTCATACATAATATTATAATTTACTATTGAATGGAGAATGGTTGTAATTATACTTCATGTTAATCATATTGATAATCATGACAGGCAAATGGATATTGTTTATTATGTTTTGATCATGCATTTTATCATACACAACAACATAGTTTAGAGTTTAAAGGTAAATTATTTGTCATTCCACTTCATACTTATTAGATCTATGGTAATTATGGATAAATGGAAATTTTCCATTCTCTTTCAATCATGCATTATATTTTACATTGAATAAAAATACATAATCAAACTTACATTCATGATGGGGACATCAACATTGTTCATTCTCTTTTGAACATGCACATTTTTTACATGGATCAAACTTGAATGAAACATTACAATTTAATTTATAAGCCATCTGTAGTGTTTGATTCTTTTTCATTGATGTGTTAAGGTTTAACGATGCTTAACACATCACTCCTTAAGCCAACATAGAGTTTTCATTTCATCTTAGAACTATTATTAAGATATTCACTTATAAGCTTTTCCATTTCCTTTACGACAAAGTGAACAAGATTATAATTTCCCTCTTCTTCTCCATAGTGTCTGGGTCAATTATTAACCCTTATTGTCTCCAATCTTCACAAAAAAAGCACACTCCATGTGCATACTCCATAAATGACACCATACAACATACATACACATGTATTTGTTCTCTAAATGTGTTTTCATTACACCTATATTTTCTTTATCTAAGCAAAAATCTATCTAATCCCATACAATCATCTCTTGTAAGAACACTAGAACATCATTGGAACAAACAACAAGTCTAGATTCATAATCACCAATGTAGGTTTGCATTCTCATTTCCATTTATCAAGTATTATAGTTCCTCTAAAATTATAGATTAAAAAGGATGCAAATGTAGATACTTAGATTTGGTACAAGCCTTGTTTCATAATACTTTAAAGCAACTTCACATGTACATATCTCAAACCACAAACTGAGTACTTAGTGACACATTTATTTTGATCTTTTGATTGTCTTATTGATTTTATTTTGTTGCATTACATCCTTATCATACCATGAACAACTTCACATGACATATTATAAAGATATTTATCCCCCCTATCATCCTTGGAATATTTTAAGCCTTAAGTCAATTCTAACATTTATTTTCAAAATTTATCGTCGGTACTGACTGCAAATAGATAAACTAACCTAGGTCCCCTTTTAGTTTCTTTTGGGCATGTTTTACTTTATGACTATTGTTCGGGCACATTTCAACTTATTTTATTGGATTTTATATGACACTAGGTCTTTAATTCAAAGTTAAAGACTCATATATATACAAAGCTAGTATAGAGTATTTTAGGACAAACACATTGCATTCTTAAGAGCTAGACAAGATTACATATGGCACCTACAAAATTATTAGAGATGAATCTAAATTTTACAAGGGTCAATTCATATTTTCATGTTTTTACCAAGGGTAAGATAAAATAAATAGTATTTAGACTTGCATACACCATTTCACACATACACATTAACATGAGAACTACATTTGAGTTTGAGCCCTCTTCAAAGTATGGGCAACATAATGCAATGCTTGGTTAATCAATAGGGATTGACCAAGGTCATTCCAACATGACCCTTTCATCCAACAACCCCCATTTGATATCAGATCATCTATGTAGAACTAGGGTTTGAATGTACATGTGCTTCTACATAATTATAAAAAGAGAATAAAGGTAGAGACAAACATCACAAAGGAAATCACATTACCTCAGAATAAAATAACCATCCACTACATATAAGGTTAATTTTGACCACGCATTTAGTATCTATTGTCAATACTAACTAGATATGTCATAATTGACCAGAAGAAAACAAGAGGAGACAAATCATGTACATCATAGTCATATAGTCCTAAGATGCAAAATTCAAATAATTAAACCCTAGATCTACTTGAAAAATAAGTTAAGATCCACCTTACCTCTTGTTTCATGTTCATGACTAAATTCAGTATGTACATTTATATTTATTGTGTAAATAAAAATTAAGGCATTATTTAAATCATTTCTATCATATTAGGGGTTTATTAATCCAAATTAGGGTAAAATACTAGTAATGAGAAATAAATAAGAAATGAAAAGTAAGGATGAGCATATATCATGGTCATATCTAACTACTTAAGCACCATTTTAGACTCCCAAAAAATATTCCACCACACATACCAAATGGTTGAGTCATGGCAATGGGAAATATTTGAGTTATAAAGGCTGAATTTATTGGACATTGATTATCATGCCTCTCATATGCTAGCTATATAGTGCATGCAGATATGGACTTATGCATTAGACATAAACTCAGCCATGTTAAGGTTGCCATATAGGATCAAATACATAGCTAATAGCTTTTTAGTGAGTCATTTCAAAATTAAATCCTTTTTCACCACATCATTTGATGCATAAAGGATAATAATGCCTAATGAATGGTTTTTAATATTTAACATAACCCAAAGGGTATAGTTAGATGGGTCACATCCATGATCAACATAATGTGGATGACATTTATTATATATAAATGTCACCATGCCCCCTGTGATTGGATCATGATTGCTAGTAAAAATAAGATATTTGACTAGATTACTTTAAAATATTTGTGAGCATAAATCTAAAAATCTTAATTTATTGTAGACACAAAACATCTAAATTTATAAATCGTTGTTGCATATCATACACCACGTTCTTGTGAGGAGGGTCAATGAGATCCTTGACATTCCATGAGTAAATATACATTTAAATATAAATATCTAGGGACATAAACTCAGAGTCCAACCCTTGATTGGAGTCTAATTATTGCAGACTCTATACCTTTTATGTACATACTATTGATGATTTTTTTGCATAAAATAAGTAAGTTGAAATGAGTGTTGCCTCTTAGGAATATTCTTCCTCAAGATGACAACATGGGATGTGAGAGTTTCAAATTGACATCTTGTGGGGAGAATGTAAAGAAGGTTATGAGATAGGAATAGTTTCTTGAGAAATTAAAATGGCATTCATTACTAATAGAGTGCTATAAAAATATCTCTTAGTTACCTCCTTCAAGATATTTAATTGGTTATTATTGGAAATTTGGCCTCCTAAGGCCAAATTCCAACCCATATAACCAAAAAAAATTCTATGACAACATCCAAGCCTGCTCATGGTAATCTCCTACATGTTCATGTCCTTATTGATCCTTTTTTTAGCCTTGGTAACACTGTTAAAAGTATCATTATGTGTTCTAGATCCTGTTTATAAATCCATTATGTCATGGTTGCTTTGAGTCTATTTGGTGATTATAGTGATCATGGAATGATTAGGAAATTTGTCATGGTCTTTCTCAGGCTTATAAGGATGGTCTTAAGCATGTTTGATAGTTTTAAGATCCCTAGTAGAATTTAAAATAGTTTGACAAGTTTGAAGCTCCTATTATTCATGAGTTTTAAGACTGTTTGGGTCATTTCAAGATGATAATGAGCCTTAATAGCAATATAAAGGGTGTATGAGCTCCTTTTAGTTCATGATGTGAAGCCTAGTGGTGTGTATCAAGATTATTTTCCATAGCCTTTCTATTCAAGTCTATCACAAAGCCTCATTAGCCCTTTCAAGACCCTTAAAATCCTTATATGGGTTAATATGCCTTATAAATATTTAGATAAAGGGAATATCCTAGTGTTTAATTTCTTAAAAGGGTCTTGAAAAGATCTTATTCTCATTGTATATTCATGGCTATGCGTTCATATACTTAAAGGCCCCTTTTTGAAACTTATTTCAACTTCCCACCCACCAAGTGGACCCCACACATGCCAAAATGTGTCTATCTAACTCCCCCTATAATATATCACATTTTAAAGTGTCATTTAACTCATGCTTTCCCTCTCTTCATCCTTTAATGGCAGGTCAAGGATTTAAAAATTGAGAAAATGAAAGAAAATAGCTATCTTCAGGTGTGTTCTACATGTTGTATAGACTTGTACAATCAAATCCATATAGAGGGAGATAATAGGTTATAGGTGCGCTTATATCAAACATCTTAGTGAATTTTCATGGTAGGAGGATTCAATATAGTTTCAAAACTGACCCCTCTCTTCAATCAAGCTCTTTTGCAAGCCAAGAAAGCTTTCAAGTTTGTGAATAGTATGGATTGGAGAGAGAAAATGGGGATCTTGACCTAAAAATCCATGGCATTTTTCTATAGTTTAATGGTACATATTTATGAACAATAGCTAACATCCTAGCCACTCCAATGAGCTTCTTCATATGTGTAGGGTTTAAAGATGCAATAGTTTTGATGCATATTTGAAGTTTTATTGAGAATAAATGTTTGATATGTGTTCTTGAAGTCCTCATAGATGATATTAATCACCCTCCACCCTTGGTTCACATGTGTGGAGGTGTGAGAGTAATAAAATCTCAATGTTCTCTTTGTTTGCAGACTACAGATAGTTTTCTCAAGTTGCAAGATCTTTGGTACATATTTGAGGTGTTTAATGTTATTTTGATCTTGATGGTGACAAAATTAAATCCATTTTAATATCCTCTATATTCCATACTCATCCAAGTCATATCAAGTAACCCTTCAAGTTATTATTCCTAATGGACTATCATGAGTGAATATGGTCTCATTTGCAAGGGAAGATGTAGTAACTGCAAGAATATTTTGGTGGTGTTGAGATATACACATCTCCTTCATTTTCTCCCTTCTCTATTACCTCATATTCATCTTGACCCCATACACCAACCATATCTACTCTCATCCTATTCTATAATGAAAGCATTAAGTCAGTCACTACAAATCTCAAGTAGATTAAACAACAAGCCAGTCACTATTGGGATGGAGTATGGATATGTAAGGGGATCAAATAGAATAAAAAGAGGTCTACAATAAATATAAGATAATAATATAATAAGGTTCATTGTCATAGTGATACCATTAAAAAGGCATCAAAGTTTACCCCCTCTAAGTGGTCACACATAGACATTGACTTAAAATAGTGTATACGATCAGCTTGAGGGCATGGGGCAAAGTGTCATCTGATGGAATGTTGAGAGAAGATCTTGAAGGTCATGAAAACATGATTAGTCCCTAATAAATCTCATATATATGTAGAAGGAAAGGAAATGTTGAAGAAGGGTTAATAGGTTGTAAGAAATCTTGGCATGAAAAGAGTCATACATACCAGCCTATATATAGGTAGACCTGACTATTATGTATGAACATGACTCTAATATGAAGAATAAATCCTAAGAGACTATACATAGGAGTGAAATTAAGAATTTAGGATAGATTTTTAGTCTTTTCTTAAGTATCATCATGCCTTTACCGAGTAATCTAACCCTTTGCGATGAGATTAGCCCTAATCACACAGTTACAACAGGGTCATGAGAGGGATACCAAAGTATGTAGGAGCCTACATGATAGTGAGGTGAGACTTGTATTCAAGAGTAAGTTTTGTCTCTTCAATTTTATTAATCCTCAGAGGTTGTGTTTCATTTAAGATAAAAAGTAGGTCTCTACTGACCTACTTGGCAGATAGGCCTAAGCAGATAGGTGCAGGCCTATATACAAGGATTGATGATATCTACATATTCCAAGTGGTTTTTTGAGACTTAAAGGTATTTGAGGAGGACTTAAAAGAGATGAGATAGGGTTTTTATGGTGATGAAGGTCTCAAATTTCTAAATAAGGAAGTCATTCCCACCTACAATACAATAAAGAAACCTAGGGCCATCACCTATAGGTATGACTATAGGTGGAGATTAATTGAGCATGAAATTATTATGAGGAATATTCAAGACTAGAGGAATGATTTAAATATGATAAACTCATGAAAATATTGATCGACATTGGTGAGTAAAATCCACACACATAGGCAGGGCCTACCCTCCTACATATAATTAAGGTGTTGAATTGTCACACACGATAGAATTATTGGCAATAGAATGGAAATATGATGGGTAAAAAGGGTTGAAATGAAATAATTAGATAAAATACCTATGTTTATTTATGATTTTCTTGGATTTAAATGAACCATCTAGTCTATTTGAGACAAACAAGGAAGAATTAATAAGCCTAGACATACCTGCATACCAATTGAAGGAATTCTCATATCCTTGGAATCCATAAGAGTTGGGAAACACCTAAGGGAGGTTTTATAGGTCATATAAAATAATTCAAGTTGTTAAAAGCCTCTAATTAAATTAAGAGATCACCAAACTCAATTCCAAGGGTTGTAGAAGCCTGACTATGCACAAACCCTAAGCTTGATTGTGTAAGGAATGTAGGCAACAAAATTGCAAGAGATAGGGCTTAGTAAGAAATATGTTTTCCACCCTAAGAGTATGAATATGAGTTAAAACTACATCATCATATGTAATAAGGTATAGATAATCTACTCAGCCCCTATACAACTATCAAGGCATTATAGGCTCAACAGTGAATAGTGTTATTCAAGACAACCTATGAGAGAGTGGGAAGAGGTGATAGTCCAAACAAATTGAATAAAGATGAAAGTTTGGGTATAGGTAAGAAAATTTTAAATGATTATGGTGAGGCCATCAATTAATCTATAGGCCATCTAGACCCCTAACACTTAGTTTGGGCTGGTTTGGCCTAAAAGCCTGTCTTAGGCCTAAAAGGTTCACACCACCATGGAAGTATGTTCAAACCCTCCTAATCAAGTTTGACACCATAATAAGGTACAATATGTTATCTTTGATCCTATATATAATGACTCAAATAGGGGAGAGTAATGAAATTACAAGTTTAGTTCTAGAAGCCTATCTTGAACTTTATAGTCTTAGATAGTCAATTTGAGTTATATGTTCAAGTGCTTGTATCTCCCACCACAAAGGGACTCAAGGAAAATTATTATAAGGGATTTTGGGCACCCCTATGGAATCAAGATCCATGGAAAAGTGAGTGGATTTTAGTGACCCATCTTTATGAATGAATGCTAAGACTGTTGATAGGTCTAGAAGGCTTGTAAAGAGTGTAAGGTCCACCATCTTCTACTCATATATCCACACACAAGTTGCATGGGAACCAAAAAAAATTAGGAGTTTTAAGGGGTTCTATTTAATAAACATCCATGACCATAAGTTTTGTATTTGAGGTTTCATTTTTATGAACCATCGTTAAGATGGTAGACCTCTGAAACCCTGCTTAAACCCTAAGACAAACCAGACCTGAGAAAAGTGAAGATTTTAGCAATAAAAAACTCATGAGTGACCTGATAAACACATAAAACATAAAATCACTCAGAGGGGACCTTTCCCATAGTACTTGTCTATACAAACACTGTATGGAATTGTCATAAAATTATACTTTTTCAAGGATCTGGGTAAAGAACAGGGTGTAGATCTATTTGGGAAGATGTCAATCATTGGAGGGGGAGGTTTAACACTTTTTTCATCTGTTGAAGACATTACATGTCCAAAATTATTCCTATAAATTTCATTGTAAGCCTCTTCCAACCAACCAATCTACATATATGAAGGAGAAGGTGACCTAGTCACCTAGTTTTGTAAGGATACAGGTGTGAACTACTCAAAAGGTCATATGTCATGATATGAGACTTTGATTAAAGCCTAAAAATCATCTATCCAACTTTCCTATAAATCTTGTGTAAGTTTCATGGCCATCAAATACAAATAGTTAGGTAACTAGGCCTAATTGGCCTAGTAGACCTACTTGGTCAATAAGGAGATATCAAAATTGGCATAGAGAGGCTATTAAAAGGGTCAATACATAGATATTATGCTTGATAAATGGTGAATTTAAGGATTTAAGTGCACATTCCATGGTCATAATGGAGAAAGAAGTTAGTTTCTTAACTTCGTCAATATGCTCAAAAGGAGGATAGGTTATTGTATGCTTTATGATGTCTTAGTTACATCTTATTGATGTTGTAACTACTAGTAAAGAGAAGGTATTTGACCAAAAAGAGTAATATCCCTACTTTAATACAAGTTTAACAATTCAACCACATCCTCCACTACCCCACCTCAACACTTAAGGAGTCATTGAAGAGCATCAATGCATGAAGGGAGTTATAAGGACTATTTGTAACTGATGTAACTAAAGTAATGAGTGGACTATGGACATTTATGACCTTTTACTCTCTCTTCCATGCCATTCTCCCCCTCTTTATCTTCCCTTTCTTATATATATTTAGGTGTTAAGGCCTTGATTTATATCCCTCACCTGGGTATGAAGAAACTCTGCCTAGTTTTATACTCGATAGACCTCTTGAACTATTAATAAATTATTATAGCTTCTTTATGATTGGTTTATAGTGTGTATGTGTTTGTTATAATGTGATAAGTGGTATAAATCTTCCATTAGAATGTCTTTAACACACCTATATGATAATAAGTTATCTTATGCAGGTTGTATGTGTATGCACCTAAAATTGCTCACTTCCTTATAATCGACTAATATTCCTATTAGTCGACACTAATATTGCTTAACCTATTTTACTCTACTAATTAATTCCCCTTCCTAGTCATTTATCTAATATCCCCTTCCATTTTTATACATTCACTAACCTTACCCATCCCCACTCTTTCATTAATTCTTCTTAAATCCCTATTATCCTAATCTAATCCTAGTTATCTATTATATGGGATTTCAAAATTTCCATAACCCCACCTAACCACCTACTAGCCTACCCCCTAGCCATTCCTAGTCACCTAATCCCCATCTAACCTTCCTCTAATCATCATTAACTCTTAAATAGAGTTATAGAACTCTCCAAATCTATAACTCTCTCTAACCTACTTCCCCTCTCTAGAAACCTCTAACTCTAGAGGTTTCCAAGGAATTTAATATTCCTTGGATAATCTTTATCCATTGGATCTCCTCATCCAACTTTGAATCTTAGCCCTTTATCTTCCCTCCCTTCCTCTATTTAATGAACCCTTCTCCTCCATGGAAGGCCATCTACCAAGTTGATATCAAATCTATGCCAAAATCAATCCTTGCATCCTCATCAATAATCCAACATCAAGCAACATCACTTTATCGATCTAAGTCTAAGGTACCTATTTCAATCCTCTTTTCCTTTGTATTTTGTTTAATCATGATGTGAATCACTTAGGATTTAGATTTTAAATGTAAGATTGAATGTTTCTTTCATCTAAATGTATTCAGATTCTAATGGCTTTATCATCTTACTTAGTATTTGATATTTGAGTTTGGAATTTGCATTGCTAAATCCATAGTGAGCTAAACTTTCACCTACATTTTGGTGAGCAAGGTGGTAGTTATCCCTCCCAAACTAACAATTTGGCATCTTGGATGTGTTTTTGTTAACCTGCAGGTCTAACTGGATCAAAAAAAAATTCTTGAAATTTTGAAATTTTACATGCACAGGTTGCAGTCATGATATTATCTAAGACAGTCATGGTATTGACCCCATGAGTCATGGTTTTGTTCTAACCACCTACTTAACCACTAATTATTTACTTAACTATGTAGGTTTTTGGCCTTTAACAATATCACAACTTCAATATTCATGAGGTCATCTCGATAGTCATGATATTGTCAATCCCAGACATGATATTACAAATTGCTAATGGTTTTTGTGTTACAGGTCTATTTTTGACAATCCTACAACTATCCTAATCATGATATTATCCTATAAATTATGGGATTGTCAATCCCAGTCATGATTTTTCAAACCACTAATAGTTTATGTTATAGGTCTCATAATTTAACAAAATCATGACTAACCCAGTCATGACTTTATCTTACTAGTCACGGGATTACGACCAAGAGTTGTGATATTGTCAGTTTACACAAAATTGCTAACAATTGATCTGTCTCTGAATCTATAATATTTTACACTAATGTTTTTTTGTTTTATAGGGGACACTATCATAATATAATCTATTATTCAATATTTTATGGGTTTCTACTTTATATGCATATCTATCAACTAACCCTAATCTTGTATTAGAATTATATCTAGTTTTTGGGTGATCTAAGTGTTATGCAGGGTCTACAAGAAGGTCAAGGTAGGAGGAGGCAAAGATAAATCACAGGCCTTTTCCTTTTTTCCTTATTGTTGATAATACCAAAACTATCAACACATTGAGACTCATGGGATTGTTCTGTAGAGTAGCGATATTACAGTTCAAGTCACGATCCTGGAATCTGGTAATTTTGTCATAATTCTGATTGATCTTACAAGGCAATTTTAGGATTGAATCTAATTAAAATACTTGCCCATTTTGATGGATATCTTGTTTAATAAAAACTTTTCATAACATCATAAAGTCAGTCTTTAGTCCATCACAGTCATCTGAAAACAATCATTTTTGCATCTAACTTAATATGTCATATAGAAATTTTTTTATGTCAAAATATAAAAGTTTTGTCATTTCTTACAATATTGCAACTATCAATTTATTTTCAATAGCGAGATTGTCATTTTGAGTCACATTTTTATGGTTTATGAAAAAAATGCAACTATCATTTTATAGCTAATCAAGATTTTGTCACTTGAAACCATGATTTTTCTTGACAATCATAGTTTTGTAAGTTAACCGTCATAGTTAGCTAGATTATACAAAACCACAACTCACAAGTAGTGGTTTTGTTCTCCCCAGTAGTGATTTTGCACTATGTAGTTACAATTTGCATTAAAATTTTGTCCTTTTAAAAATCATTTTTTGAGTCAATTCTTATGAATTTTGAGTCACTCCAAACCTCCCATAAAGCCCAAATTGCCTTTAGCGATGAGGGGCTCCACCCCTCAAACCCCCCCTATAATGTGATAAGGAGCACACCGACCCCATAAGGGGCTATACCCCTAGACCCTACAAGGGGAATTTTCCCTTGACCCCACAAGGTGTATTTCCCCTTGATCCCATTGGGGGATGTCTCCCCTAGACCCCCATGTCATATCGTGCTCACCCCAAAGAAATTATAGAGCTAAACCATAATTTTTTAAGGTGTTGTATTAAGGCATATTTGACTAACATTTTGTTTCTTACGGGGGTTATTTTTATTTTTATAACATTTGGTTTTGAAGGTTACTCTTCAAAAGTATTCTATCAAAAATACTAATCTTTTTGTTGCAAGACCCCACTCTTGAGTGCCAATCAAAACTATTAACTTGCGTACTTGCAAGATACTAGTCAAAGACCCATTTTGGCACTTGTTCGCATCATTTTTGTCTTATATATCATTTTTAATCATCTTGATATGTGTATATATCTTTGTTGAATTTATCCTTGTATATACTTGCTTGTGTTAACATGTAAATAATTGTCATATTGTTCCCCTCACATAAGAAATTAAAATAGTTAATTAATAATATCATGTGTTTTACCTATTTGTCATCCACTCCCCTCTAGGATAGCATGTGACATGAAATTGACACCCATGCATGGGCTTAATCTATAGGGGTTAGTGTTGTGGATTTCATCACTGCACACTAACCAAACTCTATGTTTTGATAGAGTATAACAATCAAGGACAGTTGTCATTAGGTTAAGCAATTGACCCCATACATGTCATCCATAAAAGAAAAGAGTTAATTCTTTGAACCAGGTTTTAGACAACACCATATACAAATTTGGGCCCCAATGTACCTTTATGTATATCAAGGATACCCCTAGAGAGCCTGTTTAACCTAGTATAGGACATTTCAATCATAATAGGTATACCACTATAAGAGTCAACATCAGCTCTGAAATAGCCATCAAGTGTAAGCAAGGTTGAGAGGGTTCAGTTGATACTGTAATGGGTCATTGGCCTATAGCCTCACCTATGAAGTTGTTGGGTGGTATGGGCATTGAGTTACACACCCATCATTTCACTAATCATAGGTTATGGATTGCTTTCTTGGGTGTGTGTTGTGTTAAACCCATATTGTTTGTGAGCCAAGTCAACCTTTACCTATCCAAACCTATCTAGGTCCTTTCTACATATCATCTAGTATATCCTTACCACATCTCATTCCTATTCATCCTTTGCATATATCCTAGTCATCATCCTTATCATCCTATCATTATACATATTGTCTTTATCCCATCTTATCTTGTCTAGATGAAGGAAACATATCTCCTTGAGGAGATATCAACACAATGCCAGCTCCCAAAGTAGTAGAGGAACATCTGCCATCAAATTCCAGTTTATCCCATTAGCTTGAACCATTTTGGTTCAAAGCTTGGTTCATCGGCTTGGTTCAACATTTGGTTCAATCAAATGATTCAACGGCTTGGTTCAACCAAGCGGTTCACTATGATGGTTCAAAGAAGCAGTTCAATGCAAAAGTTCAAAGAGCCTCCTGAAGGACAAGTGCCCTTGTGGAGGGCACTTGGCCAAAGAAAGTACCCTTCAGAAGTGTCACTTTCAAAGAAGGCCACAAAGGTAATTCTTTTGGATTTTGTTTAAAGAATTCAAAAACTACTAAGGCAAGAAGCAATTCCTTCAAAAAATTTGTCCAAAGGAGTTCCTTCAAACAAAAAGTTCAAAGGAATTCAGGAAAGAAGCTATGGAAAAAAAGCCTAAAGAAATTTCCAAATAAGCAAATACTAAGGCAAATGAAACAATTCCTCGGGAAGTTGTCCGTGAGAATTTGTCTACGGAGAAAGCTCGAGGAAAATACCTGCGGGAATTGTTCGTAGGAAATATCTGTGGGAAATGTCTGCGAAGACTCTAAGGAAAGGCTGTCAAAGGACCCCAAAGGGCAGGTGCCCTTGCGGGGGACTCTCAGCTACCAACTTGAAGGATATTTCCCCAAAGCTGAAGGGTCACCTTCCCTTTGGGAAGATGTAAAACAAGAAGCCCAAAGGTCATTCAAAGACCGCTCGAAGGGTAGATACCCTTGTGGGGGGCTCTTCCTGACCCAAGGTGGATCATTTCTTAAGGCCTGAAAGGGCAAATTCTTTTCGAGAAAGTGCCAAATAGAAAATTTGAAGAAGGACCAAGGGGTGATGCGCCCAAAGATGTCAAATTCAAGACTGTGGACTAGCCGTTGAAAACGTAGTGACGGGAGCGCGAATGTCAATTTAAAACTCATATAATAGTCATTGATCCTTGTAATCTAAAGACTTGAATGCATTCATAGGCTTTAAGGCCAAGACCAGGAGGAATGATGAAGAAGGATCAAACCACCAAGTGGACATTGAAAGTTGCAAACTTTCAATAGCGTGACTTGTTTCTCTGCATTGAGAAAAACAAATGGGTAGATGCCCCTAATTTCTAGCCTATCTTCCTAACAGTTTTCAACGCAACATGATGTGTTATTGTTCCTGAGTCCTTCTTGAAGAGGCTATATAAGGGACTATCTTTTATTGTAAATGGATCTCTTTTTGACAATCAGAACGAAACTCTGCCCAAATTGGAAGGCATTATTGAGACTTTGAGCTCAGATTGTTGATCATATTTTGTTATTGGAATAAGAAAACAAGTGACTTTTCAGACTTTGTGCTATAATATCTTTGTTGTTGGGGAAACTGTTCTGATGTCTTTTTCCTTGATATATTTTTTATTCTTTTGATTCAACAAGCAGAATAGTGAAAGTAGTCAGGAAGGTGTCCTGAAGAGTCAACTGTGGAGAGACTTTGTGCCCCCATAATTACCTTTAGTGTGTTTTCTTTTCATTTTTGTGTAAAGGACCTTGGGATGACTTTGTGCCCTCATTGTCCTTCATATCTTACTCTTGAGAAATTTAGGTGGAGACTTTTTGCTGCATCTCAATTTTTTGGTTATTACATCCTTTGCTATGGAGTATTCTTGTGGCTGGCTGAATAGTAATTTTGAAAGAAGAGGAGTGTTTTTTGTCATTTCCCTTGAATTTTTCCTTTATTTTGCACACATCATCTCTGAAGAAAGAGAGATGGATGGTTTGTCCTACCGTTGAGTATTATTTTTTGTTTATATATATATATATATAGCATACCTATAGGGAACCTCCCCTTGATGAGAGGAGAGATTAGTCCCCTTCTGATGTGGTAAACCTACACATTTAGATGACTAATGTTCTTACTTTGGCTGATCAGACCTATTTTGTTTATCAATACGCTGATCAACAAAATATTCAACCAACAGTTTTTGGATTTTGGAATTCGATGGCAGTTGTTCCTCTACCGGTTCAAGAGCTGGGATTGTGTTGATATCTCCTCAAGGAGATATGTTTCCTTCATCTTACAAATTATAATTTAGCAACACTAACAATATAGCTAAATATGAATCTCTGCTACTTGGAATAAATGTTGCTCAAGAAAAAGGCATCAAGTTTCTTCATGTCAAAGGGGATGCTGAATTAGTGGTTTGTCAAGTAAGAAATCTTTACCAAACAAAGAATGAAAGATTACACAACTACCATAACCTGGTTTGGGACAAAATTGAAAGATTTTATGCTTTCAACATTTCTACCATACCCAGTGGAGTCACCAAAAACTATTGGTTGAATATTTTGTCAATCAGAGTATTGATAAACAAAATAGGTCTAATCAGCCAAAGTAAGAGATCAATCCCCTTCTGATGTGGTAAACATTTTTGGGACAACATTTGAACTATTTTGGTCTTACAGACCGTAATTATCTCTTCCCTTTCTGAAATTTGTCCTGGGCATTCAAATTCCTCAATTTTCAAGCTTCTCAAAAATCTACGGACTCTACAAGCTAGAATCTATGGACTTTGCAGGCCAAGTTCATAGGTTATGCCGGCGGGTTCAACCAAAAGAATTAGTTTCTAACACTTGGTCATTTTCAGGATTGGTTCAGTGCCTTGGTTCAATCAAAAATCTCCATTGACAAGCATCTAAGCAAAGAAGGCTTGAACTGTTGAACCATTGAACCACTTTAGTTCAAAGGTTCAACGAATTCAAAGTTTAAAAGGTTCAACGCTTTCGGTTCAACGGTGCATTCAATCAAAGGAATGGTTCAATGGCTTGGTTCAACCAAGCAGTTCAATGCTTTGTTTCACTTAGGTGGTTCATCTGCTTTGTTTCAATGCTTTGGTTCATCCTTTGGTTCAATCAAATGATTCGTCAGTCAATTCAAGGCTTCGTTTGAACCGTTGAACTAAAGCTTGGTTCAGCGGTTGGTTCAACGTCTTTTGGTTCAAAGGTAGGTTTAAACAAATGGTGCAAAGTTGGGTTCAATCAAGTGGTTCAATGCTCAATTCATTCGCTTGGTTCAAAGGCTTGGTTCATTCAATTGGTTCATCGGCTTGAACCATTTTGGTTCAAAGCTTGGTTCATCGGCTTGGATCAATGTTTGGTCCAGGACCCGATTCATTTAACTAGAAAAGGAGGAATGATGAAGAAGGATCAGATCACTAGGTGGACATTGAAATTTGCAAAATTTCAATAGCGTGACTTGTTTCTCTACATTGAAAAAAATAAATGGGTAGATGCCCCTAATTTCCAGCCTGTCTTCCTAATAGTTTTCAATGCAACATGATGTGTTACTATTCCCGAGTCCTTCTTAAAGAGGCTATATAAGGGACTATCTTTTATTGTAAATGGATCTCTTTTTGACAATCAGAACGAAACTCTGCCCAAATTGAAAGGCATTACTAAGACTTTGAGCTTAGTTTATTGATCATATTTTGTTATTGGAATAAGAAAGCAAGTGATTTTTTAGACTTTGTGATGTGATATCTTTGTTGTTGAGGAAACTGTTCTTATGTCTTTTTCCTTAATATATCTTTTGTTCCTTTAATTCAACAAGCAGAATTAGTGACAGTAGTCAGGAAGGTATCCTGAAGAGTCAACTATGGAGAGACTATGTGCCCCCATAATTGCCTTTTAGTGTGTTTTCTTTTCATTTCTATGTAAAAGACTTTGGGACGACTTTGTGCCCTCATTGTCTTTTGTATCTTACTCTTGAGCAATTCAAGTGGAGACTTTGTGTTGCATCTTGATTTACTAGTTACTACATCTTTGGTTACATTTTGTTGTTACTACCAGGAGTACTCTTGTGGCTAGCTAAATAGTACTTTTGAAAGAAGAGGAGTATTGTCTGTCATTTCCCTTGAACTTTTCCTTTGATTTGCATGCATCATCTCTGAAGAAAGAGAGATGGATGGTTTGTCCTACCCTTGAGTATTAGTTTTTGTTAATATATATATATATATATATAATATACCTATAGGGAACCTCCCCTTGATGAGAGGAGAGATTAGTCCCCTTATGATTTGGGAAACCTACACATTTGGATGACTAATCTTTCTACTTTGGCTAATTAGACTTATTTTGTTATTAGTACGTTGATCGACAAAATATTCAACCAACAATTTTTTGTGACTCCACTGGGGATATACATAATTTTGTGCAATTTGGAACCTCAAGTTTCAGATTGAAACATAACTTGTGTCTTACCCATTATCATTGTAACCCTTATCCATTACATATTCTGGTGACTATGTTACTTGTCTTACCCATTATCCATTTATAGCCTTACCATCTTCCTCCACCTCCGTTATTTCATCTGGTCTACAAACCAAAACTATTGGGAAAGAGTGCAGTTTAAAGCCTTAATCTTTAATTGAAGCAAGATCAATTCTTTTTCCATTTTTGTTTCACAATCTGGCAGATTCAAAGTATACACAAAGCCAAAGGGCTAAAGGTATTATTGACCCTGTATTCGAGTTGGTACAGCAAAGTGATTTTGATATGTTTCCTTCACCATCTCATCTCCAACGAACCAAGATCTTTCCTCCTACTAAAGTCAGATCTCCATTGCTAGACGAAGTATCTACTTCTGTTGTTGATAAAGCTTTGCCAATAATTACCCCTCTAAGATTTGTTATCCCTCCTTTTCATAATCCTATAATGGCAGTTCAAGGCCCCTAGGGTAATGTTTTTGGTCCTCTCAATCTTACTCCACCTCTATATGAGCTTCCATGCAGTATAAGGAAGAATTTTCCCAAATTCTATGGTGATGGGAAAGTTCATCCTGATGAACACATTGCAGCCTTCAGCATAGCTTGTGGAGTAATTGGAGTAGAATTTGAAGATGTAGTATTTGTAAAAACATTACAAGGTGTTTCTACAGATTGGTTTTATCATCTATAGGCTCGGTCAGTGACTGATTGAAATACCCTCAAAGCTAAGTTTGAAGCCAGATTTAAATCTGTAGAAGATGCACATGCATTTTTGGCTCAACTTACACAGATGAAGAAAGAGCCTCATGAACCAATGAGAGACTTCATAGCCAAATTTGACAAACTGAGAAATAGAATTCCTGTAATTGCTCGACCTATAGCTGAGAATTTCAAATGCTTCTTCATTAATTCTCAGTTACCTGAGTAAGTTTTTTGTTGAGACATGCTAGTCAAATAGATCTTGCTGCAGCTCAATTTTTGGCCACTAAGGTAGAAAATGATCTCATCTTAGCAGGGAAGATAAGAAGAGATCCAAATAGAAATAGATCTTCATCATCTTCAGAATATGCATCTACAGGCACCACTGATCCAATGGTGCAAAAGTTGGCAAATGAAGTGTCAGCCTTGAAAAAGTAAATGGTGCAAGGAATGTCTTCTACTCCTTCATACAGAGATATGCCAAGGACATTCCCAAATCAGTCATATTAGGGCAATGCTGCCAAGAATCAAGGGCAATAAAATCACCTTCCTGCCCCACAAGGGAAACGTGCCCTTGAAGCTCCTCCAACCAACTTAGTAGTTGGGTATTTGGAAATAGAACATGCTTTCTCTTTCCAACCTGAGTTTGAGCAAGAAAATGATGATGATCTCTTCACAGAGGATCAAGAAGAATCAGCTGGTGACTCCCACATTGGTTTCCTAAACTACCAGGATGAACCCAGAAGTAAAGGAGAAACTATTGATGGGTCATATGCAATGTTTACCAGGTCCAAGAACCAATCAGTCTAGCAAGCTGATAAAGGAAACATAGAGGAGCAACCTCAAATAGAAATTACAATTGCTAAGCATGGAACCACTCTACCTTTTCAATCAAAGGATCCAGTGATCACCCAAAATGTAAGTACATCAATTTCACCTTCACCTTCTACTTCAATCTCGCAAACCAGCCCTCCTCCTATCCCTCTTCAAACTTAGAAAGTTGAAGTGCTTTCCTCTATTCCTATTCTAATTCAGCCATTTGACGTAATTGATCATGTCAAAAAGACCAAAATACAAATGTCTAAATTTGAATACTTGCAGTCTAATCTTGATCAATTGGATAGGTTGGTCTAATGTGTCAAGAACCAAACCGTCCCTGTAAGACAAGAGGTTAAGAAAATAATTCTTGATTCCTCAAAGAACATGCCCACTCTAAATAATCTTGTTTTCACTCCTCTAGCTGCCCCTGGAAAAATAGAACTTTTCTATGTTTCCTTATTGATAAATGGTTATCAACTCAACAATTGCATCATTGATTTTGGGGCATCTGACAATGTCATGCCTGCTAAAGTAGTTGATTCTCTGGGCCTCACACTGACCAAGACATTTGGAAGATGTTTCTCCATAGAGAACAAGCAAGTACCATTGCTAGGGAAAATCAAAGATGCCCAATTTGCATTGGCAGCCTTTCCAGACAAGAGAATCAGGATGACTATCTTGGTGGTTGATTTCCCAGCATCCTATGGCATTTTGCTTGGACAAAATTTTTGCAAGGAAATGGGAGGAGAACTAAGCATGGACCTGTCTGAGGCAATAATCCCTGTCCAAGGTGTAATGAAGATATTGCTCCCTGAAAAGGAGGCAAAATATGTGGTCACCCAAACATCAGCCCCTACAGCACAAATTTTGTTTGAGTCTTCAAGTAGGAGTAATTATTTCTTTATCATAGAGAATGTTCATGTTTCTACAGATGAAAGTCCTGTAGCTGACAATCTAAGAATTGATCTAAATAAGACTTTAGGAGAATTGGTAAGACATAGTACAAGTAAGGAAGGATCTTCCATCTCTAATGAAGAGAAATTTGATAAGAGATCAGCTTCTGATGATGCTTCGATCCTAAAATCCAATGGCAGCAATTTTTCCACCAATGATAGAGTTGGAACTGTGTTGATATCTCCTCAAGGAGATATTCTTCCTTCATGCAATTTTCAAGTCAAAAACACCAACAACATAGCTGGATGTGAATCTCTGTTACTCAGATTGAAGATTGCTCAAGATGAAGAAATCAAACTCCTTCACATAAAAAGAGATGCTAAGTTGATAGTTTGTCAGGAGTTTGATGTAGACAATCCAATCATATGCTAGATTGAACTAGAAGAACAATCAATTACGATAATGGACCATGCTACTACAAATCAAAATTAGGCAAAGGAATCCTTCACCAAGAGAACAAGGAGTTATGGTTTCCAATTTGAAGACCACCTCCTGCCATGGGACAAGAAGAAGAAAAAGCCAAGGGGAAGACACAAAAAATTGGTTTCCTGGTGGAGAACTCCATTTTCCTGTCACCATTTATGGGGGCAAAATGTCTTCATGCTAGTTTATCAAAATAGAGCACTATTTTCACTGTCTCCCAAGAAGTAGCATCTGAAATACTTCAATTCTTGAAGTATCAGATCATTCCATCTATACATATGTATATTTATATAGTTTTTAATTCTATTTTGTTTTGTTTGTTTTCTTTTTTTGATGCCTTTCATATCTAGGTAGCATGACTCCATAGTCCAATGGTATACATGAAGACACTGAAGATTCTAGATTCTACTCCCTTCAATTCTTTTTGTAATTGATAGAAGTTCCCCAACTAGAGCCAGTTGTTTTCCCCCAAAAATATCACTCATTTTTGGGACAACATTTGAACTATTTTGGTCTTACAGACCAAAATTGTCTCTTCCCTTTTTGAAATTTGTCATGTGCATTCAAATTCCTTAGTTTTCAAGCTTCTCAAAATCTACGAACTCTACAGGCTAGAATATAGAGACTTTGCAGGGCAAGTTCAATGGGCTTCATAGGTTCTACAGGCGGGTTCAACCAAAAGAATCAGTTTCTAACACTTGGTCATTTTCAGGATTGGTTCAGTGCCTTGGTTCAACCAAAAATCTCCATCGATAAGCATCTAAGCAAAGAAGTCTTGAACCATTGAACCACGTTGGTTTAATGAGTTCAAAGTTCAAAAGGTTCAATGTTTTCAGTTCAACTGCGGGTTTAATCAAAGGAATGATTCAATGGCTTGGTTCAACCAAGCAGTTCAACACTTTGTTTCACTCGAGTGGTTCATCCACTTTATTTTAATGCTTTGGTTCATCCTTTGGTTCAATCAAGTGGTTCGTCAGTCAGTTCAAGGCTTCGTTTGAACCGTTGAACTAAAGCTTGGTTCAATGGTTGGTTCAACATCTTTTGGTTCAAAGGCAGGTTCAAACAAATAGTTCAAAGGCGGGTTCAATCAAGTGGTTCAATGCTTAGTTCATCATTTTGGTTCAAAGGCTTGGTTCATTCAATTGGTTCATCGAATTGAACCATTAGCTTGAACCATTTTGGTTCAAAGCTTGGTTCATCGGCTTGGTTTAGTGTTTGGTTCAACCAAGCGGTTCAAACAAATGGTTCAACGTTTGGTTCAACGGCTTGGTTCAACCAAGCGGTTCACTGTGACAGTTCAAAGGAGCGGTTCAATGCAAAAATTCAAAGAGCCTCCTGAAGGACAAGTGCCCTTGTAGAGGGCACTTGGTCAACAAAAGTACCCTTTAGAAGGGTCATTTTCAAATAAGGCCACAAAGGTAATTCTTTCAGATTTTGTTTAAAGAATTCAAAAAAGACTAAGGCAAGAAGTAATTCCTTTAGACTTTTTGTCCAAAGGAATTCCTTCAGACAAATTTCTGAAGGAATTCGAGAAAGCAGTTGCGGGCAGAAAGCCTAAAGAAATTTCCAAAGAAGCAAAGACTAAGGCAAACAGAATAATTCTATGAAAAGTTGTCTGCGAGAATTTGTCCGCAGAGAAAGCCTAGGGAAAATACCCATGGGAATTGTCCACAAGAAATATCTGTGGGAAATGTCTGTGAAGACTCTAAGGAAAAGGCCACCAAAGGACCCTGAAGGGTAGGTGCCCTTGCAAGGGACTCTCGGCTGCCAACTTAAAGGATATTTCCCCAAAGCTGAAGGGTCACCTTCCCTTTAGGAAGATGTAAAACAAGAAGCCCAAAGGCCATTCAAAGACCACCTGAAGGGCAGATACCCTTGCGAGGGGCTCTTCCCAACCCAAGGCGGATCATTTTTTAAGGCCTAAAAGGGCAGATTCTTTTTGAGAAAGTGCCAAACAAAAATTTTGAAGAAGGACTAAGGGTTGATGCACCTGAAGACATCAAATTCAAGACAGTAAACTAGCCATTGAAAACATAGTGATGGGCACATGAACATCAATTTAAAGCTCATAAAATAGCCATTGATCATTGTAATTTACAGACCCGAACGCATTCACAGGGTTTAAGGCCAAGACTAGCAAGAAGCGAGGAAGGAACATAATAGCCAATTAAATCCAAGACCCGATTCACTTAACTAAAAAAGGAGGAATGATGAAGAAGGATCAGATCACCAGGTGGACATTGAAAGTTGCAAACTTTCAATAGCATGACTTGTTTCTCTGCATTGAGAAAAACAAATGGGTAGATGCCCCTAATTTCCAGCCTATCTTCCTAACAGTTTTCAATGCAACATGATGTGTTACTGTTCTCGAGTCCTTCTTAAAGAGGCTATATAAGGGACTATCTTTTATTATAAATGGATCTCTTTTTGACAATCAAAATGAAACTCTGCCCAAATTGAAAGGCATTACTGAGACTTTGAGCTCAGTTTGTTGAACATATTTTGTTATTGGAATAAGAAAGCAAGTGATTTTTCAGACTTTATGCTATGATATCTTTGTTGTTGAGGAAACTATTCTTATGTCTTTTTCCTTAATATATCTTCTATTCCTTTAATTCAACAAGCAAAATTAGTGATAGCAGTCAAGAAGGTGCCCTAAAGAGTCAACTATGGAGAGAGTTTGTGCCCCCATAATTGCCTTTAGTGTGTTTTCTTTTCATTTTTGTGTAAATGACTTTGGGATGACTTTGTGCCCTCATTGTCCTTCATAACTTACTCTTGAGAAATTTAGGTAGAGACTTTGTGTTGCATCTCGATTTGCTAGTTACTACGTCCTTGGTTACATTTTGTTGTTACTACCAGGAGTACTCTTGTGGCTAGCTGAATAGTACTTCTGAAAGAAGAGGAGTGTTATCTGTCATTTCCCTTGAGTTTTTCCTTTGATTTGCATGCATCATCTCTGAAGAAAGAGAGATGGATGGTTTGTCCTACCCTTGAGTATTATTTTCTGTTAATAAATATATATAATATACCTATAGGGAACCTCCCCTTGATGAGAGGAGAGATCAGTCCCCTTCTGATGTGGTAAACCTACACATTTGGATGACTAATCTTCCTACTTTGGTTGATCAGACCTATTTTGTTTATTAGTACACTGATCGACAAAATATTCAACCAATAATGCCTACTTATCATAATTCATACCCTCATCTTACCTTGTACACATCATCTTGTACACCCCATCACATATTTCAATCACATCTTGTATATCCTTGTTTTATCCCCTTGGTACATATCATTGTTCTATTATACATCTTAGGCTACCATACCCACCCATATCACATCCCCACCACCATCTTTACTTCATCATCCTCTTTTATACACTATATTGTATCCTTTTTTTATCTTGCACATCTTTGTCATCACCTTGTCCCACCTACCATCTTGTCTCTATCCCATCCTAGTCTAACCACAACCACTCATAATTAACCATCACCTTGTTTGGTTTATCCTTATCTCGTTACCTTCTTATATAAATTTTTATTTTCTTGTACATCCTATGACTCATATCATATCCTAGTCCCACCTATCACTCATCCATCACTTTCCCATATTAATCATCATCTTTTCCATACTTATCTCACTATCACTTTATACATATCATCCTTTTGTACTTTATCCCATCTACCATTTTATCTTAAACATATTTACCCATACACCTATCACCAACATCTTGTATATCTTTATCTTGTTATTCCCTTACATATATCCTTTCATCTTGTACATCCTCATCATCATCTCCTTGTATATATGTGTGTGTGTATATATATTATATTTTTGTACATCCTTTTACATATCCAATATTATCTTGTCTTCATACCATCTTAGTCTTCCCCCTACCATCCCTTAATCACATCTTGTCTCATCATCCATATCCTATTCTAGGTCCACTCTATCCCTTATCATTTGTCTTGACCTTGCCTTCATCACCCATCTAGTCATCACCTCATCTTATCCTAGTTAGCTTCTAGGTCACATAAGGTCTAAACCATCCACCTTTCATCATCAAACTTATCCTTATTCCATTGTCCTAATCACCTTCATCACCTAATCCTACCCCATCCCATCTTGAGAAAATTGGCTTAAAGTTTTGATCTAGTCCTATCATCCACATCATCATATCATCCTACTTCACTATCATTTATCCTTTGGTCAGATACTCAAACCTAGTTAATATCTTGTTAGCATCTTGTCACCTTGTTAGTCTCAATCTAGCAAATTCATCATTCTAATCTAGTCCAATAATCTTTCCTTATTCATTATTATCACCCATTATATCATCCTCTTGTTAGTTTGAATCTAAGCACCCATCATATCTCCAATCCTTTTCCTAGTTTGATAACTAGACATTGTTGATAAGTTGTTGACACCTATTACACTATCGGTCTAACATTTGATCATAGTCCATAATCCATTAGCCTATATCATCTCCATCATAACCTATCATACTAACTTAGTCCTTTTGATCTATTTTGTTCAAGAACCTTATCCAATCGTTATCCTACCTATATCATCTATCAATTATCACCATAGAACTAGACCCCACCTTCATTGACCAATACATACATGCCAACAAGGATGATATCCTTCTATGATACATTATGATGGGTTTACCACTTCCCAAAGGTGTTGATCCCCTTCAATTCATTGCACCTCCCATCTAATCCCCGTCATATGAATCCCATACCAATCCTCCATCCTCTAACCATCAACCACCATCTACCCATTCCCATACTAGAAAATGGAATCCAATATTGGACACCTCAAATCCATCCACCCAGTCATATCCATAACCATCTGATCATAAGTCTAATGCTTCCACATCTAAGTCACAACATGAAGTAGGTCCTTATACTCCCCTTCCCATATCATTGTAATCACTTTTCAAAGAACTTGTCACTACTAACATGATGGTCTATCCACCTTTAAACATCTTGATCCCACTAATCCAAAGCCTTCTTGGTATAAAGATAGCCAATATTGTGCATATCATCAAACTTGGGGGCATACCATTAATTTATGTTGACCTTTCTAAGATTTTATCTAGGATTTCATTAACTATGGTGATATAGTAATTGATGATAAAGCAGATGCATCCACATCCCTAGGTAAAAAAAGAAGAATGCCAAGATTCCCTTCCTAATCATGATCAATCTCTTCCAATTCTAATCTAAGTTTAAGATACCACAACCATCCTACATGATCCCCCCATCCTCAAAAGATACTCTATCACAATTGAGTATATTCCCTATGAGCCTAGTCCCCCCATCTCTTATAAGTCCTTCCATGAGCCTATCATTGTCAAACATGTCATTCATCCACCATCTCCCTCTCACCCATCACCTCAAATACCCCTTATCAAGATGTCAATAGCAGATAATGCATCTACAAATAACAACATTATATCTTATGATCATAGTCAACTTAAAAGTCAACATCTGAGGTCTTACCTTCTGTAGGATCATGTTCAACACCTATATCCAAATTAGATTCCTCACAAAAAATGTCATCCCTCGTTGATGTTGATAATCCTTGTCTTTTAGAAGATACCTATAATCTAGATACCTTTGATTCATTACCAGACATATCTTTTGATTCCATTCTAGATGATGACATTATAAATGATTTTTTTCAAGCTTTATCTATCAAAGATTATTATATTGAGTTTGATCCTCCTTTAGATGCGTCTACTACAACTAGTCCTAGTGATCCTTTTATTGATCTTGAGGAGAGTTTCTCTAATATCAAAATTGGGTCTCCTAAGAACCCCTATGAATATTATGTTACCCCATCACCACTCATTGACCTCATTATACCATCTTCATCACCTTCCTTCATCATAAATCCTTTTCTTCCCATCAACGATCTTTTAATCACCTCCCTCCATAAGGATAAATAGGAGCATGCATCATTGGATAATTCCTTGAGCAACATATTGAGTGCCATAAACTTAGAAGTCTAAGACTATACACCAAAATTCATAAATCATAATCAAGTAATCTTTAATCCCATTAGCCAAAATCAAGAAGAGTCAAATCATTGGCTTTATCCAAAAATATCTTCTCTTAATGAAGCCTGATATCTGGCACTGTGAGACTATTAAAGTCAAAATAATCATTCTATATCAAGTAAAATATCAATATCCCTTAGTGAAGCCCAAAATTAGGTACCAAGGGGTAGTCAAAATTCAAATAATGACAAAAGCATGTCCAATCATCCACCAAATAATTAGATCAAAGATAAACCAAAAGGTCAAAGTGTCTGGGATCTACTGTAGTCTTTTATCGCATGACACCAATCACATGAAGAAAGTCAATCACCCCCAATAATGTATATGATTACTAGTCCTAATCCCCCATCACCCATAGTACTATCCTATCTCGATCCCAATTCTTCATCATCCATAATGCCATCATATTATGAACACAATACAATCTAGTCCTATCATCCATTTAAGTCCCATACATCCCCATCAAGCTCTAATCAAATCCATACCTCACATCACTCTCCTAGGTAGCATTATCTCTCTTAGGGGTAATGAAGACACCTAGTCTAGATATCAAGAGGGGTCTCCATCAAGCATCACACTATGTCACATGGACCCTAATCCATCCAAAAATGATGACAATATGATCCTACCATCACACATTCCTAAAACAGGTGTTGGCTAAATAATCCATTCAATGTTCACACCTTACATCTCACCCATCATCTAATAAATCAAGATGCCTAATAAAGTTTAAAAAATAAATAAAAATAAATCATTCATCCAATGGTGAAAACTAGTCTTTTGGTGCCTTAGGCAAGTACCATGGTGAAAACTAATTTTTGGCATCATGGTAGAATAATCTATTATTTGCATTATTCCTCAACACTTGGGGGCAAATCCATCCATTTCATATCCACATCCATCCATCCCACTTGACACATCCCTTGTCCACCCTGTCTATATTTCCCATCATCTTATCCCTTGATCCATTGTTTCTATCCACCATCATATCATGCATCCTATCTCTTCTTCTTTCACATCTTGAACTTCATAAGGAGCAAAAGGTGTCTTGATAATTATCCCAAGCTCCTCTTAGCATATCTTCCAATGGACACCGAGGAAAATAACCATCTAGCTCCTTCATGATGTGATCATTAGCTATCCATAGTCCATTCATCCTTGGTCCCCATCATCATCATATTTTGTCATCCCATCCATCATCCATCCATCCTTCTCCTAGTTGCTAGGCTTGGTATTCCCTTTGCTAGTAACACCATTTATACAATATAATATACATATTCCAAAAATCCCTAAAAATTGAAATATGTCCCAAAAACCCTAAAAATCATAAAACTTGAAAAAGCCAAAAATAATAGTCCATGGTGTCTTTCTTATCCCCAATCCCCTAGTTGCATCCATCTCCATCTTTCTCCTATATTCCTATATGTCCCATATTTGGATACCAAATTTAGTCTTGAAACCTAGTCTAAGTGGTCACCTATCATTTCATCATCCTTTTGTCTAAGTATTATTGACACACATCACCTTGTCAATGACTTTAATCTGGTACCCATCACTTCCTATCAATGCCTTTTCACACCTAGCACCCATCAAATCATCTCTTTACTAGCATGGAAGGTAATTGATCCCATCACTATCCTATCATTGTCACTTCATACCTAGCATCCATCTAATTACTCTTTTCTAGTGTGAAATTTATTTGATCTCATCATCTCGTAGTCTCCTTGATAGATTGGATCCTTACAAGGCCTTATCTATTGGTAATCCTTGGTCATCACTTTGTCTAATCATCATCCTTAACCACTTTTAGATCTAATTTCAAGACTAATTCAGTATTCAAATACCTCATCACATCATCTATTCTTCCATCCTAAACTATGGGCAATGTCTTAGCTTAATCCATAATCATGATCACCCTATCCAAATCCAAGCCCATCTTAAATCCACAATCACATCATGATCATCCAACCCATCACCTAATCACTCATCCTATCATTAGGCAAGACATTATGATAATGCATGTAGATACTTGTGTGTGTCTTACTTGTTTGTTCTGTTTAACTTATTTACATGTTAGTATATATCTTATTTGTCTTATGTTTTGTTTACATCATGTATTTTTGTCTGTTGAGCAATGAAAAATGATGCTATGAGGACACTAAAAGTTCCCTCGAGGATGCAAAGTTTACTATTTGCCCATGCATTTTGGAATAATGTCCTCTTGGTCATGTCTATATCATGGGGCATACTACCAAGTACCATATTTAATGGATTACTTAGACTATGATGAACTTTATGACATTTGCGGTGGCTTGATTTCATAATTTAGCTAATCATCCTTCTCCCCATCACAACCCATATGACTAACATCCAATATTTTATCCTCATCCCATTATCTAAGTCATATCACTAATATCATCCTTTAACCCCTAATCATCATCGTCTTTTATCCACCAGTCAGAACTACATTGGCCTAAGGTCTTTTTAAACTATGTAGGCAGCACTTGGCCACCTTTTAGTACCCAAAGATAGTTAAGATATTATCTCTTCTCTCACTCCCTTGCATGGGTCTTTGATAGGGGCATCATCCCAATCCTTTAGTCACTCGATCATATCATTTCTTCTCTAATATCAAAAGCATCATATTGATTGATTTAGCTTTGAGTTACACTAATCTTATCAAATCATCGTCTTATCCTAGTTAATAGCTCTCCCTTGCATTTGTCCTTACTTGGGATAAGTCTAAAGCTTTTATCCTTTCAATCATAACATCATTCTATTATGTTTGATTCCACCTTGAGATGTGTCTACAATTGTGACACCCATCATATTTCCTCCCTATGCATGTATCCTTACCAGGGGAATCATCAATTTGTAGCTCATTTCTCAAGTAAAATCACTCATCTTTTATCCCATAGCTGACATCCCATCTCCTCATCTATCCATTGCATCCCACCCCTCACTTCTTATTTTGAGTGGTCGTCCATCTCATTCTTCTTTGCATGTCCCCTTGAGGGGGCATCATATCTCCTATCATCATCTACTAACATTCATCCATGATGGTTTTTCTTTGAAAGACCATTACTCCTTCCAATTTGTTTACTTGTAATGCCCTTTCAAAGAGGGTAAACATTCATGCACCTAAGATTGATCACTTCATTATAGTCAACTAATATTCCTATTAATTGACACTAATTCTACTTAACCTATTTTATTTCGTTAATTAATTCCCCTTTCTAGCCATTTATCTAATATCCCCTTCCATTAACCTACATTCACTAACCTTACCAATCCCCACTCTTTCATTAATTATTCTTAAATCCTTATTATCCTAATATAATACTAATTATCTATTATATGGGAATTTAAAATTCCCATAACCCCACCTAACCACCTACTAGCCTACCCCCCAGCCATTCCTACATCCCTAATCACCTAATCCTTCTCTAATCCCCATCTAACCTTCTTATAATCATAATTAACTCCTAAAGAGAGTTTTAGAACTCTCTAAATCTAGAACTCTTTTTAACCTAGCCCCCGCTCTCTAGAAACCTCTAAATCTAGAGGTTTCCAAGGAATTTAATATTCCTTGGATAATCTCTATCCATTGGATCTCCTCATCTAATTTTGAATATTAGCCCTTGATCTTCGCTCCCTTCTTCTATTTAAGCAACCCTTCTCCTCCATGGAAGTCCATCTACCAAGTTGATATCAAATCCATGCCAAAATCAATCCTTGCATCCTCATCAATAATCCAACATCAAGTAATATCACTTTGTCAATTTGAGCCTACGGTATCTATTTCAATCCTCTTGTCCTTTCTATTTTGTTTAATCATGATGTGAAGCACTTAAGATTTAGAGTTTAAATGTAATATTGAATGTTTCATTCATCTAAATGCATTTAGATTCTAATGGCTTATCATCTTACTTAGTATTTGATATTTGAGTTTGGAATTTGCATTGCTAAATCCATAGTGAGCTCAAATTTCACCTATAGTATGAAGTGTCAAACTTTGGTGATCATTTTTGGAGTGTAATCTGGTTGGAAGTGCCTCAAGATAGGCTTCTCACCCTTCACCTCCAAGTTATAGTCACTCATCAGGACCTTCATATGAAATATTATTGCTTAAGATTTATTGGAGATAATGATTTAGTTCATTTCTGATTCATTAGTGTTGTTAGGAGTCCAAATTGAGTGGATGGGTGAATCATATTGGTGCATCACCACCCCTTATATTAGGTTTATTTTATGCACTTTCTATCCCTTTTCACCCCAAAATTAATAGGTCTTAGTAAACTGAGCCAAATAGATGCACCAGGGGAGCTAGCCCCATAATCTAGAGGTCTGGTCTAATGATAAGGCCACCCACAACCTTTAGGCCATTCCCATGGTACTCCAAGTTTGAAGCAAAATTGAACACTCTCCTTCATATGGTGCAACTTGGGTTGCTTACAATTCTGCATGCCCAATGGGTTAAGAATCAACCATTAGATCACTCACTTGTAGCCTTATAGTCATCTTGAACATATTCAAGCACTTGGGAAAGGATTTGTAGTCATATTTCATACTAGAAGGTGTCACGAGTTAACATATCAAGGGTAAGATCAGTTCTTGTTCATGTCTTACATTGTTATGCATGTGCCTAATAATGAATTATGGCTACCTATGGGGAGAAATTATGAAATCCACCTCATTATCAGTAGTCTTATGACACACATCAACTCCATTATGAACCTTATCAACCTTATGTTAACCCTTATCAACCTTATAATGGGCCTCCTTACTGTCAAGAATATCAATCTCATTGTGAACCTTCTCCACCTCCTTGGTATCCCTCTTATCCTCCTGACCAATCATGGCACTAACCTGTTGTTCTTTATAATCAGCCTACACCAAGTAATGATGATTTGCGCTTAAAGATTGAAAAGCTAAGGGAGGAAAGAAATAGGTTGAAGGAATGTCTTATTAAGTAGCAGGAAATTGAATACCAAGACCTTTTCCATTAGCAAAGGATCCTATAAACCAAGATCAACTAGTCAAGGTAGACACTCCATCTACTTTTCATACCTCTGTGATCATTAGAGACTTCTTAGTTTATAATTGCTTGTTTGATAATAGGACAAACAATACAATTATCACTAAACTAGTTGCTAAAAATTTTAATTTAGTGTATGAGCCTACCTCTAACATTGAATTACAATTCAATGGATCAGTTAAAATAAAATTTGGCCTTATCAAAAACTTATAACTCACCCTTCATGCCTACCCCAAGCTTTCAATTGCACAAGACATCATTGTTGCAGAATTATCACCTCGTTTTGCCTTATGTTTGTCTAGTGACTTTATACCCAAGATTGGGGGATGTTTATCCTTGTAATTATCTTATATGGTATGTAAGCTTGGGTATGGTATAGGATTAAATATTAGGTCTAAATCACTCTCCATTTTTCATATTTAGCCTTACACACCAAACACCTTAATTGTAGATTTCCCTCATCTTCCTACCCCTAATAAGCATCTATGTGTTCTAGATCATCTTCAAGATCCACCCATGCCTTCTCAAGAACCTAAAACAACTTCAGCTTCTAAGCCTTAATGGGATAGAACACCAGACTATGTTGTGCCTACCCTTGAAAGAGAACCTTTTCCTATGTAAATTCAGAGTCAAGAAGAGAATATATGTATGAAGGTTGGTTTAGAAGATGTCTCAAGTTCTCCAAGTTTCCCATTAGCCCTTCATACTATAATCAATCATGAAGATTGAGGTACATATGAATTTGATAAGGCAATTGAACAATAGAAGGAAAAGAGCCTACTGTCTAAAGTTGATACTCCTAAGGCTCCAAGTTAGATGAGCACTTTAGCAGTTGTCAAATAAGCTAATAAGGTATATTTCCCTCCCACCCTCTCCTCTTATGAAGAGGAACCAAGTGCACTGAATGTATATATTGAACATCTAAGTGTGGGAAACAACTTGATAAGATTTGTCAATGAGATGATAGTCCTTCCAGAATTAGATCATGTTATAGTTATAGTTGAGTTTCAATAACACCTTGAAGAGGATACTTCAAGCATATATGATGAAAAAATCCATATTAGTACCACTATTCATCCCTGCAAATCAAAATTTGAACATGAGGTAAAATTGGATGATGTGAAATAATCACAGTGCCATGATGGTAAAGTGAATGAAGACGAAACTCATGCAACTTATCCTATAGGAGGCCTCCATGAAGACAACTTACATGGGAACATTTTTGAAGCCCAAAACATCCCCAATGAGTTAGATGACCCTTGGTAGCACTTGTATCATGAGTTCTTGATGAGATTAAAGAACTCAATATGATATTTGAATGGTGGAGTAGGACAATAGTTTGAAGTTGTAGATGAAGGTACCACCAATGTTTTATATCTCAGAGAAAGAAATTAAGTTTTGGTAACACCAAGACAAGAGGAGTTGGAGCTTGAATGTATTGAATAACTCCCATTCCCCACAAAAGAGGAAGATGACCAAGTTACAATAGATCAAGGACCTTGTTATGACTCTATCAGAGAGTTGGAGATAATTGATTAGCATGATGCTTCACAAGAAAATGGTAAAAATGGTAAAGAACTCCATGTCTTTTCAATTGACCATGAAAAGATGGCCTTTTGGGAATACTTAGATAACTTTTATTCAGGTTTAGGTAACCCATATTGACCCTATAAGGAGCTTGAGGAAGGTCTTTTAAATAACACTATAGAAGCTACTCATCCTAAGTCTCATAGGTTGAATCAAGAAGTTGAAGGCTTTGACAAACCACCATCCCAAATGGAGTAGAATGGATGCACTAACGAAGGCCTAATAGTTGAGTGACCAAGATAATCATTGCATGAGAGTATGAAAAATGATTAGTAGCTCATGAATAAAGTAGAAATCAGATTGTTGATGCAAAGAAGGCATGTTTGGAATGAGTATGATTGGGTATTGGACTCATATAACCAACAAATTCACCTAGGGGTAGAAAAAGAAAGTCTAGTTACTTCTCGAAGAGGCCATGAACATGCCAATGCCCCTAGTTGTAAGTGGGAGTCCTCATACAATGAGCAATGCTTGGTTGGACTCAAATAAAGACATGGCAATCAGACCTCATGGTCCCATAGTGACCAAAGAAGTTTTCCATTTGATCTCAGAGGAAAGAGGTTAAGCTTAGATTAGTTGTTTTAGTGTTTGTTGTCTTGTTTCAATAAGTGGTAAACACAAGTATAATCTATTGCCTTATTATTTTGTTATCTTATCTTATTGTTTTTCCTTAGGTTAGGTGTGTTTATTAGGTTTAGGTGTTATTTATTTGGTTCTTTATATTTGATTCATGTTATTTTGTTGTAGTCCAATAATGGTCATCAACTCTTACTACTATGTTGAGTCATCATTGTCATGAAGATGAGTGGGTTTTCCTGACCAACAGGCTAGTCAACCACTATGAATCACCAAAAATGTTGGAAATTCAGCCTCCCAAGGCTAAATTCCAACCCTTATAACCAAAAACTATTATATGAAAACCATCCAAGCCTACTCATGGTGATCTCCTACGTGTTCATGTCCTTATTGATCCTTTTTGAGCCTTGATAGCACTGTTAGAAGTGTCATTATATGTTCTAGAGCCTGGTTGTGAATCCATTGTGCCATGGCTACTTTGAGTCTATTTGGTGAGGTGATAGTGGTTATAATGATCATGGAGTGATTAGGAAATTTTTCATGGTCTTTATCAAGATTATAAGGATGGTCTTAAGTATGTTTTATAGTCTTAAGATCCCTAGCAGAAGTTGAAATAGTTTGACAAGTTTGAAGCTCCTATCATTCATGAGTTTTGAGACTATTTGGTTCATTTAAATATGAGAGTGAGCCTTACTATAAATGTGAAGGGTGTCTAAGCTCCTTTTGGTTCATGATGTGAAGCCTAGTGGTGTGTGTTAAGACTATTTTCCATGGCCTTTAAGTTCAAGTCTGTCACAAAGCCTCATTATCCCTTTCAAGACCCTTAAATGCATTATATGGGTTAATATGCCTTATAAAACTTTATATAAATGGAATATTATAGTGTTTAATTACTTAAAAGGGTCTTGAAAAGGTCTTATTCTCATTATATATTCATGGCTATGTGTTTCATATCCTTAAAGGCCCCTTTTTGAAACTTATTTCCACTTTCCACCCACCAACTAGACCCCACACATGCCAAAATGTGTCTCTCCAAATCCCCCTATCATATATCTTGTTTGAAAGTGTTAGTTAACTCATTTTTTCCCTCTTTTCATCCTTTAATGGTGGCTCAAGGCTTCAAAAATGGAGAAAATGCAAGAAAAGAGTTATTTTTAGGTGTGTTTTGCATGTTGTAATGACTTGTGTGATCAAATCCATATAGAGATAAATCATAGGTTATTGGTTGGATTATATCACACATATTAGTTAATTTACATGGTATGAGGATTCAATACAGGTCCAATATCAACCTCTCTCTTCAACTGAGCTCCTTTACAACCCACGAAAGCTTTCAGGTTTGTGATAGTACAGATTGGAGAGAGAAAATGGGAAGTTGATCTCTTGGGTAGAGGAAGGGGATATTTTTAACTTAAAATCCATGTCATTTGTATATATGTTAATGGTCTCATATTTCTTAACAATAGCTAGCATCATGGCCACTCCAATGAGCTTCTTCATCTGTACAGGGTTTAGAGATGTAATGGTTTTGATGTATATTTGAAGTTTTCTTGAGAATAAATGTTTGATATGTGTTCCTAAGGTCCTTATAGACCATATTCATCACCCTCCACCCTTGGTTCACATTTTTGGGGGTGTGAGAGTAAAAAAATCTCCATGTTCTCCTTGTTTGTAGACTATAGATAGTTTTCTCAAGTTACAGGATCTTTAGTATATATTTGAGGTGTTTGATGATATTTTGATATTGATGGTGAAAACATTGAATCCATTTTAATCTCATATACATTCCATACTCATCCAATTCATATCAAGTAACCCTTCAAGGTCGTATGCCCAATGGACTTTCATGAGTGAATATGGTCTCATTTACAAGGGAAAATGTAGTAACTGTAGGGATATTTAGTGGTGTTGAGATATACACATCTCATTCATTCATTTCCTACTTTATTACCTCATATTAATATTGGAACCATACACCAACCATCTCTACTCTCAGTGTATTTTGCAATGAAATCATTAACTCAGTCACTACAAATCTCAAGCAAATTAAGCAACAGGGCAGTCACTGTTGGGATGGAGTATGGATATTTAAGGGGATCAAAGAGAATCAAAAGAGACCTATAAGACATAGAAGACATGAAAAATAAGGGTCAGTATCATAGTGATACCATTCAATATGCATCAAAGGTTACCCCCTCAACTAGTCACACACAAACATTGACTTAAAATAGTGTATATGGTCAGCTTGATGGCATTGGGCAAGGTGCCATTTGATGGAATGTTGAGAGAAGATCATGAAGGTCATGAAAACATGATTAGGCCATAATAACTCTTAGAACCATGTAAAAGGAAAGTAAATGTTGAATAAGGGTTGATAGGTTGTAGGAAATCTTGGCATGAAAAGAGTCATACATATAGGCCTATATACAAGCAAACCTGACTGTTATATATAGACATGACTCTAATATGAAGAAAAAATCCTAAGAGACTATATAAAGGAGTGAAGTGTAAAATTGAGGACATATTTTTAGTTTTTTATTAAGGATCCTCTTGCCTTTACCTATTAATATGACCTTTTGAGATGAGATTAGGCCTATTTAGGCCTAATCACACAGTTACAACAGGGTCATGAGAGGGATACCAAAGTATGTAGGAGCCTACATGATAGTGATATGAGACTTGTATTTAGGAGTAAGTTTTGCCTCTTCAATTTTATTAATCCTTAGAGGTTGTGTTTTATTGAAGATAAGAAGCAGGTCCCCAGTGACCTATTTGGTAGATAGACCTAAGCAAATAGGTACATGCCTATGTACAAGGATTGATGATATCTACATTTACCAAGTGGTTGTTTAATACCTAAAGGTATATTAAGAGGACCTAAAGGAGATGATATTAGGGTTTTATGGTGATGAATGTCTCAAATTGGTAAAAAAGAAAGTCATTCCCATCTACAGTATAATCAAGAAACCTAGGGCCATCACCTATAAGTCTGACTGTAGGTGGAGAGTAATTGAGCATGAACTTACTATGAGGAATATTAAGGACCAAGGGAATGATTTAAATATGATAAACTCATGAAATTAGTGATCAATGTTAGTAAGTTAGGAAAATCCACACACACATGTAGGGTCTACCATCTTACATATAGTCAAAGTGTTGGACTGTCACACACAAGCAGAATTATTGGTAATAGAATGGAAATGTGATGGGTATGTAGAGTTGAAATGAAATAATTATATCAACCCCTAAGGTTTATTTATGAGGTTATTGGATTTCAATTAACCCTCTAGTCTATTTAAGATAAATGGGGAAGAATTAATAAGCCTAAACAGAATTGTATACCAGTTGAAGGCATTTTCATACCCTTGGAGTCCTTGAGAGTTTGGAAACACCTAGGGGAGGTTTTATATAGAATATAAAATGTTTAAAGGTGTCAAAATCCTCTAATTCAAGTAAGATAGCACCAAATTGAAGCCCAAGGGTTGCATAACCCTGACTATGTACAAACCCTAAGCTTGATTATGTAAGGAATGTAGGCAACATAATTGCAAGAAACAGGGATTAGTAAGAAAGGTTTTGTCCACCATGAGAGTATGATTAGGATTTCAAACTCCATAATAATATAATGTAAGTTAAAGATAATCTACTCAGCTCCTATATAATTGTTAAGTCATTTTAGGCTCAATAGTGAACAATGGTATTTAAGATAACCTATGAAACTGTGGGTAGAGGTGATAGTCTAAATAGATAGAAGCAAGTGGAAAGGTTGGGGATAGGTAATAAAAATGTGAAATTATTATGGTGAGGCCATTAACCCATATATAGGCCATCTAGACCCGTATCACTCAGTTTAGGCTTGTTTGCCCTAAAAGGCTATCTTAGGCCTAAAAGGCCCACACCACTATGAAAGCGTGTTAAGACCCTCCTAATAAATTTTGACACCATAATAAGGTATAATAGGTTATCTTAGATCCTATATATAATGACTCAAATAGAGGAGAGTAATGAAATTCTAAGTTTGGTCCTAAAAGCCTGTCTAAAACTCGATAGTCCTAGATAGTTAATTCAAGTTGTTTGTTCAAGTGCTTGTATCTCCCACTAAAAAGGAACTCAAGGAAAATGATCCTAGGGGATTATGGGAACCCCTATGGACTCAATATCCATGGAAGAGTGAGTGAATTTTAGGGGCCTAACTCTATGAATGAATGCTAAGACTGATGACATGTCCAAAAGGCTTGTAAAGAGTGCAAGGTCTACCAACTTATACTCATATTTCCACACACAAGATATATGGGAATCAAACCTTTTCAATATTTTTAGGGGGATTTATGGACAAAACATCCATGACCATAAGTTTTGGATTGGAGGTCCTATATTTATGAACCATCGTTAAGATGGTAGACCTCCAAAACCCTACAAAAACCCTAAGGCAAACCAGACCTAAGAAAAGTGAATATATTAGAAACCAAAAACTCATGAGTGACATGATAAACACCTGAAACATATCGAGCACTTAGAGGAGACCCTATCCATATTAATGGTATGTATGGACACTATATGAAATTATCATAAAACTATACTTTTTCAAGGATTTGGGTAAAGAACAGGGTAAAAATTGCTTGGAAAGATACCAATCATTAGAGGGGGAGGTTTGACACTTGTTTCATATTCTAAAGACATTATATGTAAATTTCTATGTAAGCCTCTTCCAAATAGCTAGTTTGTAGATATATAGGTGAAAGTGACTTAGTCACCTAGTTTGGTAAGGTTGCAAGTGTGAACTACTCAAAAGGTCGTATGTCATGATATGGGACTTTGATTTAGGCTTGAAACTCATTTATCCATCTATAATATAGGTCTTGTGCAAGTTTCATGGCCATTAAATGCAAATAGTTAGGTAATTAGGACTAATTGGCCTAGTAAACCTACTTAGTCAATGAGGAGATATCAAAATTGGCATAGAGAGGCTATTGAAAGGGTCAATACAAATATAATATCCCTAATAATTGGTTAATTTAAGGAGGAAAGTGCACATTACATGGTCATAATGGAAAAAAAAGTCAGTTTCTTGACTTGGTCAATATGCTCAAAAGGAGGATAGGTTGTTGTACGCTTTATGATGGCTTAAGTATATCTCATTGATGTTGTAACTTCTATGGAAGAGAAGTTATTTGACCAAAAGAGGCATATCCATGATTTAAGAAAAGTTGAACAAGTCAACCACAACCTCCACTGCCCCACCTCAATGCTTAAGGAGTCATTAAATTGCATCAATACATAAAGGGAATTAGAAGGATTATTTGTAACTAATGCAACTAAAGTAATGAGTGGATTATGGTCATTTATAACCTTTTCCTCTCTCCTCCATGCCATTATCCTCCTCTTTCTCTTCCCTTTCTACTATATATTCAAGCCTTAAGGCCTTGATTTATATCCCTCACTTAGGTATGAGGAAACTTTGTTTGGTTTTGGACTTGATAGACCTCTTGAATTGTTAATAAACTATTGTAGCTTCTTTATGATTGGTTTATAGTGTGTATATGCTTGTTTTGATGTCATAAGTGGTATAAATATTCCCTTATCATGTCATTGCCATGCCTATATATTGGTAAGTTATCTTATGCAGGTCGTATGAAGTGTCAAAGTTTGGTGATCATGTTTGGAGTGTAATCTGGTTAGAAATGCCTCAAGATAGGCCTCTCACCCTTCACCTCTAAGTTATAGTCACTCATCAAGACCTTCTTATGAAATATTGTTACTTAATATTTACTGTAGATAATGCTTTAGTTCATTTATGATTCATTAGTGTTGTTAGGAGTCCAAATTGAGTTGATGGATGAATCATATTGGTGCATCACCACCCCTTATATTAGGTTTATATTATGCACTTTCTATCCCTTTTCACTCCAATATTAATAGATCTTAGTAAAATGAGCCAAATAGATGCACCACGAGAGTTAGCCCCATAATCTAGAGGTCTGGTCTAATGATAAGGTCACCCACAACCTTTAGGCAATTCCCATGTTAGTCCAAGTTTGAAGTAGAATCGAGTACTTTCCTTCACAGGGTGCAACTTGGGTTGTTAACAACTATGAGAGGGCTCCCAAAAAGGTCAAGTTGTTGACATGACAAACTTTGGGTTATCTTAAGCATGACTAAGTTTTGATACCATAAGTTTTACTATTATAATAACCCACATTGCATTTTGAACCCTAAGTGCACTCAAATTAGGGTTTGGCCCAGAGCTTTTGGCAATGGCATTTCAACCAATGAAAGTAGTCCACACATCATCATCACTTGGTTGAGACTTCTCAACCCATGGTTTTGAAATGGGTTTAGTTTGACAATCCATCAAGGAACAATCTATGATTTTGTGTTCAAAGAATTGGCAACAAAAACTCGTGTTGAGTAAATTTATATATAACACACATTAAAAATGATGATTGTCTCATATTTGAATATCAATGGTTTCCTTTAGGTCATGTAAGAGATCAAACTCAATGTATATTCATTTATGAGGATAAGTGAAATAATTTTTAAGTAGTTTAATACAAATAAGCTAATTTATAGAGGAGGATGGGTGGTCCAAGAAAATTCCAACAAGGTAAAGGAAGACCATGAAACTCAACCCAAATCGACACCTTAAGGACCATATATTATGTAACAATAAAATCAAATTACAAGGGGATAAAATAATTAGAAAATTCTTGACATACTAAGGATTGTGCATGAAAATCATAGAAACATGCTAAGAGTTAGCAAAATGAAGGGAAAAAAACTTTGGTCATATTTTGAACATCTAAGTTAATCCCGTGCATAGACCAATAAAACTACACCTAGATTTTGAGCATATCTTTAGAGTATTTCTCTCAACAAAATACCCTATCAAAAGTAAATCATTTTAGTAATTTAAAACATTATAAAACTTAAGAATTGATAGAACAACATTAGAAGATTCAAAATCATTACCTTATGGAATACTTTTAAAATAGACTTCCAAAATTTCTTAACTAATGGTGCCTATAGAGATGGAATCCAAAGATAGTTAGATCAAGCATTAGTTAAGAAAACTCAAGAAAAATACATAAGAAAATAACTAGATAAGCGAACTCCTTCAATGAGGTTTGGAAAATGAAAACTAAGAGCTACTGAAAGAAAACACATACACAATACATTCCCAAGAGCATCCCATCACCCAAATGCAGCTCAAAACATGATTTTCCCCTTGATTTGGTGTTCAAGTCTTTGTCAATGATGTAAGGCAAAGCTCCTCCATCATCTCTTGTGCACCAATGAAACTAGGCTCATGATATGAAATCAAATCTATGCCTATCAATGAAGCTATCTTATTACAAATTAAACATAATAAACACCACATACAAATGACTTGTGGAGAGAATTATGCATAATCAGTTTACACAAATGAAGCTTAAAAATGGTGGTCTTGGCCCTCCTATTTATATATTTTTGAATTTGATCAAGATCAACTATGACCATCCATCTTGAGATCAAGATGTGTGGCCATGAATTAATCCAATTTTGTATAATTAATCCATAAATACCCTCATAAAATTTTTGTAAGAGGCATTAAAGAGGCATGGGAAGCCTTAAACCTAATGTTTTTTTCATTTATGGCTTATAGATGCCACCTCATAAATGATGTCATTTGATGATGCATATATTAAGAATTAATTTCTAATTACAAGATATTTAATAACTTCCATAGATTTTCCACTTAAGCTATTGATTTGGATTAATTTACCTAAGTAAGAGTAATCAAATTTTATGCAATTATTTGGAAATTGGTTGCACACTATTAATCAAACTGGTTAAAATGTCATATTATTAGGTCATAATTTGACTATATAGTGGAATAAGAAGAAGATGTCAGTTACATATAGACCAATATCCCATTTAGAACATTGTCAACATGAAATAGCACATGCACGTGTTGTGTGCTTCTGATTTAGAGGAACTCAATGATTTAGAAGGTCAAATTGCATTTTTGTCATATTGACTCAAAATGATTTGAGAAAAGTTAATAATCACATAGAATGCATTTTCCCATCTAAGGATACATTAGCCTAAATTGTCACTTGTATATGACAAGCTCAAACCATTTAGCACTTTTAAGTGAATTTGACCTAAATTGTGCATTTTCACAAATTTTGAGTAAGATTGACAATTTCAACACAATTGTATTAGGAATTGGATGTCTACATTTTTGCCCCTATTTGAGAGGGCGTAATGAGACATTTAGGTGAAGCAATGTCTTTTCAAATAAAAGAGTTTTCAAGAATAAGTTGGAAGTAAATGACCCATGATGCCCCCTTGAGAGGACATACTAGGATGGAATAGAAGGATGGACTCTTGAAAAGAGAGAGAAAGTGAGATTAAGGTGTGGGACATATTAAATCCATAGGAGCTAATGCTTGCATGTGTTGATTCTCAATGATCAAAATATAATTAGAATATGATGGGCCCCAAGGATAGGGGAAGGAGAAGGATACAATCCAAAAATATAAGAACACACTTTGTGCACTTAGGGAGTGATCAATCCTGAGATAAGTTGTACACTAAAATATTGCTAGATCGAGGAAAAAATTCCATAGGGCTTGGAATTATAAGAAATGGGAGAACATTGATCCAAAGAAGGGAAATAATAATGTGCCCCAATAAAATGGATTTGATTGATTAATAAAGCAATTTTGCCCTAGTAGGGCTAATTTTGATCACTGATAATTAATTATGACCCAATAGGGCTGATTTAGATTTGTGACTAGTTTAAATGTTATGCCTCAATAGGTCAAAATTAATAAGCATATCTTAATGATATAACCTAATGCATATATTAAAGATGAGTAGGCACAAATGTATAGGCAATGGTCTAATGCCCTAAGAAAGGCATAAGAAACCAGGCATATAAAAATGTATAAAAAGATGAAAGAGATTAAAAGAAGAATGAAAGTGGTCGAGTTGACCTAAGATACATCATGTATACAAGCACTACGTACATCATCCAAATGGACCTCAAGCTAATGTAGTTCACCCAGAAGCAGGAGAAAATGGAATGAGGAATGAAGAAGAAATCGAACCACTATTCAATTAGAGTCATAATGTATGCCAAGAGATGCATGTCTTGCATAGAGTCAGGTGCAAGATAAGCCATTGGTACCTAGTTTCATTGGTGAACTTGAGAGTTGATCTTCAGAGCTGCATTGCATGTAAGACTTGGATCCAAATCACATAGTTTTTGTTATAAAAAAATAAAATTATGCATCATAAGTATGAAAAAACTATAATGACATATCATTTTAGTTACATTGAGCCGGTTCAAATGTGAATATTTATAACTAAGGATAATGATAAGAACTACCGATATCAGAGTTATAACTATTTACATTTAAACAAAAATAAAAACAAAGATAAAAACAAAACATAAATGAACCTAACCTTAAAATCTAGATATGAACAATCAGGGTTCAATGAGGAATAAGAATGTATAAAAAGTAAAGCAAGAACAACTTAACAAATAACATGAAACCAAGATATAAATGATCAAGATCCATGTGTACTGTCAAGATGTACTAGGAAAATAAAAACAAAGAACAAGACAAAATAGGAACACAACAGACCAAGAAGAAACAAAAAGAAAACAAAGGAAAAAAGGAATAAACGAAGAGACAAGAAATCATAATAAAACACCAATAAAAATCAAATACACACACAAACAAGAGCTAGTCACAATGTTAGTGCGGTTTGAAAATAATTGTTTAGGCACGTGTAGTAGAGGTGTTACTTTCTACAATAGTGTGACAAGAACAAAGGACACAAAGTTGCCTTCAAGTGATAGGGAGACAATAAGACAACAAAATGGGGGAAAAGAAGAAAAGGAAGGGGGTGGCCGAGTTGACTCCAGATGTATAACATAAGTGGATGTTGTCTACATAGTTCCATGGAAGATAGATCCAACATGAACTTTAGGCCAAATTTAGTTCTCTCAGGAAATGAGATAGAAAAAAGTGATGATAAGAAAACATGTTTGATGTTATAGAGGAAATGAGAAAAATGGGCTTGTAAAATGGTGAGAGTGTTCAAATAATAATGGTCTTGCAAAATGACAAACACATGGGATGATCACTTGAAAAATGGCAAGATCACATGGAAAAAAGGGGGACTGAGTTAACCTTAACGTGAATAGAGCATGACCTATGTAGTCCCATTAGGACCTCAAGTCACAGTGATTCTGCCAACATAAAAAATAGTGAAAATTTGACCAGATCATAACAATTTCATAAATTTAGGCCAAATGACAAGGCAAATGACAATAGGAATGACCAAGAGATGCGATAATGCATGATAAAAAGGCATTATTCCTAATTTTCCCATAGGCAATTATAATTAGGAAACAACATCATAATATTGATTTGCCCAAAGGTGATTATAATCAATAGTACCAAATAAAATATTGATTTTCCCATAGGCAATTATAATCAGTAGCACCAAATAAGATGTAAATGAAAGATAAATTACTAGATCAACTATCACACTACTTCCATAAATTGTCATTTAAACATCAATTTCTAAAAACTGTTGAAACTGGATCGAAATCCCCTCACAAAAAGTACAGGAAGAACCAAAGGAACCAAGATCAAAAAGGGGTAAGCAGGATGGCTAAAAACAAACTTCGGTCAATAGTAAAGGAATGGTATAATAAATGTTACATGATATGGCATAGAGAAAATGATAAGATGACACTTGGCTATAATGGCAATAAGGTTACCCCTAAGTAATAACCAGTTCACAAAACAACAAGAGCATTCAAGCTTATAAATTGCTCACAAAATGGTGAGAACAGGGATTGATTTGCTCACAAAATGGTAAGAGAATTTAAACTTTAAAAATTACTCACAAAATGGTGAGAGAATTCAAACTTACAAATTGCTCTCAAAATGACGAGAGCATGTCTTAGTTTGCTCACAAAATGACGAGAGCATTTAAACTTTTAAAATTGCTCATAAAATGGTGAGAGCGTTCAAACTTTTAAATTGCTCTCAAAATGGTGAGAGCATTTAAACTTTAAAAATTACTCATAAAATGATGAGAGTGTTAAAACTTATAAATTACTCACAAAATGGTGAGAGCATGGTGAAGGTGATCGAGCTAACCTCAATAGAAATTGAGTGTTACCTACATAGTCCGAAAGGACCTCAAGTCATTGTAATTCAAATAAAGGAACAAATGGGACATAATGGTAAAAGACACCTAAAATGAAATGGTCTATAGGGTCTCCCCTAAGAGACAAGGCAAAGAAAATGGAAGGATAAATGGTAAATGAAAAATGGTTTTACTGCTATTACTGATGTGGAGATGGACATCCTAGTCAACATATGAGATAACTAGAATAGTCAATCATATAAATTACCAGCCCACACCTCATCTAAATAGTTACTTCGTCAAGAACCTACTGTAGATTTGGATGCAAATGATGTTGTTGTGATCTTTATTAGTTTTTTATTTTGTTTCCTTCAAACATCAAAATAAGATATCTTTGTAGCCTTTATAAAGGAAAATTCAACCAAGGATGGTAAATAATGTTAGGCATAGGATAAATGGTATAAGTTGGCAATGAAAAGGTGGATGATATTGGAATGTACAATGATTGGGAAACAAATGAAGATCAAGATTTTCAGGAACACACAATGTTGTTGATTATGGATTTGACATAATTTTGGTTGTGGTGGGGCCAAAGACCTTTGAATATGCTCTATATAAGACCATCATATTTTTATTTTGTTAGATCTTGAGAGTTGCTACAATCTAATTATATTGTATATTGTCAGCTATATTGATTTGATCTTGAATAATGTCTTTGTCAAGCAGTGAAGAAATTTTGTACTCAGTTGTTGGTGCCTCGATAAGGTTTCCACCAATGAATTTGTCTTGATTATTGCATAATACCTCTGAGAAGGTTTCATGAAGAGATATTAGCATTTGACTTTAATTGTCTTCTAGTGCCTTCAAAAAGGTTTCACTAAAAGATGATGAGTTTAAACTTTGATTGTCCCCTAGCGCCTCCAAAAAGGTTTCACTTTGAAATTGTTCTTCTTCTGAATGAGTGTAGTCTTGGTCCCCCTAATAATCTACACTTGATATGTCACCATAGATGCAGTTCAACAAAGTGTGATTCTATCAGTTCCAATCAATGGTTGTGGGAGGTGGAATGTCAATATAATGGCTATGTTGGGTGGGGGTAATGGAATGATGAAAGGCATCACAATCCTCATAGAAGATACTAGGAGAAACTATGTTGATGTTGAAGTAATCATCCTAAAAAACTGGAGAAGGATCAAAAATATATTCAAATTAATCCACAAGATAAGTGTAACCAATGTTGTTACAACCACAACTATAATCTGATTCTAAAGCCGAGTTCGAGTCAAGGGACTCTAAATCCAATGTTGAGACTAATAGTGATTTTGCTTCTGATGCTAAATTTGATGTCGATTCAGAAAGGGAACCTAACTTCAATGTTGATTCTTCATCTGATGTGGCTATTTCTATAATGATTTTTTATTGAATGCTTGGGGTCGAATAAATAATGCCATGTGACAACATAATGGGCTCTATAAAAATTGATTCATCTAGGAAGGGTTCAATATAGACTAGTTCGTCTAGGTGAAGCCCATCAAAGAGAAGGAACTGCTTGAGAGGTGACTCGACAGGAACTGGCCTGTCAAAATGAGACTCATCAATGAGTGGGAAAATATCAAGAGACAACTCCGTAGAGATTGGCTTGTCAAAGGGGTGAAGCTCTTTAAAAATAAGACAATGATCAAGGTAATTATTTGCCTAAAGGCATTTATAGTCATTAAGAAGCGATTCAACAAAGACTGGCTCATCAAATTGAGACTTCTTGACAACATGTAAAGTATCAATGGGTGATTCATCATAGGTTGACTCATCACAAATGGTGTTTCAATAATAAAATTGCGGTCTTGGTTTACAATTGATTGTAAAATATCAACTTTGAACACATTTTGGTCTTCACAAGATGGCTCTTGAAGAGGTAATGGTTGTTGTTGAGGCTTAAAGATCAACATGGATTTTCTAAAATTGGGAATAGTTGGCTTAGGATTAATAATGGATCATGGTTCAATAATGGGCTCTCTAAAAATTAGACTATCGGAAAAGGGATCAATAATAACTAGTTCATCAAACTAATACTTTTTAATAATAAGCTCAATAAATACTAGTGATGGGCCAAGAATGGTAATGATGGGGTGTTATGGATCTTCGTTGCTCGCACAAACCAAAGGAGAAGGGCCTAAAATGGTAATCTTCATGTGTTGTGGAGTTTGATGGATTATGCAAGCTGAAAGAGAATAGCCTAAAATGGTAACCTTTACGTATTATAGAGCATGATCACTCACATAAGTCGAAAAGGAAGCATAACCTAGAATATTAACCTTCAAGAATGGCATGCAAATCAAAGGAGGATAACCTAAAATGGTAACCTTCGAGTGTGGTGCACAAATTGAAGGGGAAAGATGGGGATGATGTATAAAAATCAACATGGATTGAATTGGTATTTAAAGACTAGGTCCAAAAAGGGTGACATCCTCAAACACGATGAAGTGTTCATGTCCATCATAAAAATGCTCCTCCTCATAGCTGGGCCATAAGATACCCCACTAAAAGTATACCTTTGTGTCATGCTTAGAATATTATTCTCTATGTTTCTTAAGATTTGGAAAATGTTTTGCAAATGTTAACAAGGATGTTTTGATTTTCTCCAAATAAGTGACAAGGCAAAAAGAGACTATAATAAAGATAAGGTGGAGTAGTACCACACAATTAGAAGAAATGGTTCACAAAATTACTCAACTTTGGTAGGTTGAAATCGTTAAATTAGAAGAGGGTATGACAATTCAAGAACCTATAGTGTAAACTAGTACACCAAACATAGGTTTAGAGATACACCAATACCGTAAAAGCTAGTTCAACTTTGATGAGTTGCTATTAGAAAATTAGAAAAAAGTCCTTCTAATGAAAAAGATAATAATGTGAACTAAAAAACTCAAGATGTGAAAACATGCAAGTATTTCTAAGTATAAAACTAAAACCAAACAGGCAACTAAACGCCACCACATGGTAATAAGAAGTAGAATATGTATTATAAAATTTAGAGGCGTAAGTGACACGCTAGATGACCTAAGTTCACAATGATCAAATGATGATGGATCTATAAAAGGGCCTTCAACCCAAATGGGAAATCATATCCAAGTTAACTCAAACCAACTGCAAATGGTAAACCAATTAACACCTTGGCCTAGAACTTAGAAAGGCAAGATTCTAAATTTAAATTAAAAAGTGAAGGACTAGGAATTTTTTGCAAAATGGTTTAGACTCAAATGGGTAACATAATAACATTATTTAGATAAGACAAACATAATGTTTGAAATGAGGATTTGAACAAGGCAAAAGATGATTTTGATTTGGTTAACATAATGCCTCTTTGTTAAAATAAAATAGTGGACAAAAAATGCATTTAGTTTTTAGTTAACAAACAACTTTTAGACTTAAAAAATAACCAAACAAGTAAAGGAAAAGACAAATACAACTAAGTAAATTGTCATAAGCCCTAAACTGACAAGGGTGATTCATATTGCTGAAATCTATCTATATACATGTCCTTGGAAGGATTTTAAGTGTTAATCTAAAAATAAAATGGCATGAAGTAGTAGGGATTTTACACCCCCCTTTCTCCCAAGATATTATACGATGACATGAACCTTTGGACTACTCGCCTTGCATAAAAAATATGTCTGTAGCAAGTGGGGTTGCTCTAAAACTTAATTTTTTGACCGTCTAGAAGGTCCCAAGTGTGATTAACACTAGAGATGCCTCACATCAATTGAGTTCATATCGATTAACCTACTATGCAAGGGTCTATTTATTTTCATAGCAATTCCATCTGTGTATGACTTAGTGGAATCTCCTGATTAACTAGACCTAACTTGGGTATTCATTATGATTGGAGAGGTTAGCCACTTAATCTCCTTGAAATCATAATATACATGCCCTGATTTATACACCCCATCGTGGAGTAGGGTTGAAACAATGTAAAGAGATGAAACCCTGAGTCAAAGCTTCCCTAAAGAACTCATGAAGAAGCTATGAACTCCCCCTCACAAGCCAAGTTGCATAAAATAAAACTAAGTGAAAAGAATTTAGAGGTTGCTTTTAGATCACCTAAACCATACGAGTTTTGGGGAGAGCCTTAACAACATTCTTTTCATGCCTTGGACAAAGGCATAATTGCAAGGAAAAGGCACTTTTGGTTACCTAAGTTATCTTGAGGGGACGGGGGGAAAGCATACACACACTCTTCGTTTTGAACAAAAAAACAAACAAGCAATAAATGATCTTTGCATAAAACAACACACTTTTTTTTAAAAAAAAAATTGCAATTTAAGTGAGTGTAAATTTTATGAGATAGAATCCAAATATAGTTAGATCAAGCATTAGTTTAGGAAAACTCAAGAAAAATGCATAAGAACATAACTAGCTAAGCCAACTCCTTCGATGGGGTTTGGCAAATGACAATGAAGAGCTATTGAAAGAAAACACATACACAAACCTTCTTAAGAGCATCTCATCACCCAAATACGGCTCAAAATATGATTTTCCCCTTGATTTGGTGTTCAAGTCTTCGTCAATGATGTAAGACAAAGCTCCTCCATCATCTCTTGTGTATCAATGAAACTAGGCTCATGATATGAAATCAAATATATGTTTATCAATGAAGCTATCCTATTGCAAATTAAGCATAATAAACACCACACACAAATGACTTATGAAGAGATTTTTGCATAATAAGTTTACAGAAATGAAGCTTAAAAATAGTGGTCTTGACCCTCCTATTTATAGATATTTGAATTTGGTCGGGTTCAACCATGACCGTCCATCTTGAGATCAAGTTTTGTGGCCATGAATTAATCCAATTTTGTATAATTAATTCATAAATACCCTCATAAATATTTGGAAGGAAGGGACATTAAAGATGCATTAGAGGCCTTCAACCTAATATTTGTTGCATTTATAGCTTATGGATGCTAGCCAACAAATGATGTCATTTGATGATGTAGATATTACAAATCAATTTTCAATTAAAATATATTCAATAACTTCCATGAATTTTCCACTTAAGCTCTTGATTTGGATTAATTTGTCTAAGTAAGATTAATCAAATTTTATGCAATTCTTTTTTATTGCACACTATTAATCAGATTGGTCAGAATATCATATTATTGGGTCGTAATTTGACTGGAGTGGAATTAGAAGAAGATGTTAGTTGCATACATACTAATATCCTATTTAAGACATTATCGACATGAAATAACACATACACGTGTCATGTGCTTTCGATTTAGAGAAATTCATTGATTTAGAGGGTCAAATTGTGTTTTCATCATTTTGACTCGAAATGATTTGAGAAAAGTTAATAATCGCATAAAATGCATTGCCCTATTTAGGAATACATTAATCTAAATCGACACTTGTATATGATAAGCTCAAATCATTTAACGTGTTTAAGTGATTTTGGCTTAAATTATGTATTTTCACAAATTTTGAGTAAGATTGACAATTTCAACACAATGGTATTAGGAATTGGATGTCTACAACACCATCTCCAATAGCGTCAACACTGACAATCACATCTTCAACAACTAAACTGTCAAGGTACGATGACATTAAATAGGCTAGAGACAACTAAAAGGCAATAAAAGTAAAACAAAGTTATAATAAATGCAAAAACACTGACAACCTACTATTTTTAATAAATGACACAATATGAAACAATGCATTAATCAATAGAAACTAACAATAAACCCCAACAAAACTCTTAACCTATCATCCCAAATTAAACGTAATTTATCTCCTTTTTTTTTTATTGATCAATATAGATTTTTTAAGGAGATATCAATGAAAGTGACTAACTATCTTACAAAATAACACCATAAATCTAACTATCTTACAAAATAACACTATAAATCTTTTAGATTTTTAAGAGTCCATCTAAATATTATCTCATTCTAAACATTTCATGAACATATTTAAAATCATATCAAAGACCTACAAATTATATAAAATAATTTAAATAAATAGTGATTTTTTCTTCGAAATAATATTTTGTAATACTCACAATACCCGAAGCTTTATTTCAAATCTGCAGAGTAACTTATGATACTTTTAAAGTTCAAGTCACCAAAGAAAATTAAACCCACTGCCTAAACTGTACAACGAAGAATTCTATAACCATAAAATTTATAGCACGAAAATGCCATAAAATTTGAAAATTTCCAAAAACAACTTAAAACCCTACAAAACCTTTATACGCTCGTTTTGCTAATCACACCACGAATTATTTCATCCTTCCACTGAGCTCAATGGCAGCTCGTTACGGATCATCTTCATTTGCGAGGACTGCGAGGTCTGCATTCAATTCATTCAGAAATTCTTCTTTTGCTGCATCGCAAACAACCAGATCTCCTCGCAGAACAAGAAATTTCTTTGAAAATGGCAGCCCAAGCATGAACAGGCGAAGACTAGCAGAAACACTGATACCTCTACACAATGTCGTTGCTTCTGCAAAACTCGTAAGCCACCTCAGTGTCAGCTCCCGCAGTTGCCGTGCTCTCTCTTCAGGTACCTTCTTCTCCGCTCCTTTTCATTTTCATCTTTTTTATTTATTTATGGAAAATTTCGTTTTCATCTTTTATTTTAAATCCTTGTAGTTATAGTATTTATTTAGATTTGGTAAATTCCCTTTATCGGATAACCTTTTGCTTAGTTGCCACGACCAAGTGTATCTCTTCAGTTATATTCAGCCCGAACTTGCACCTCATCTAGTTGTTCAATTAAATTTACCTGGAATTCGTACCTGGCCTCAGCCTTGGGGTATGCCACATCCAATAAGTTAGATGCGGTATTTTACCTAATTACAACACTTTACCCTGTTTCCTCACCTGGAACTTGTACCTGGCCTCGCCATCGCAGTCCTCTCTATTTCAACAGTTTATTGTGTTTTCTGGGGGATTTGAAGCTGAGGTTCCCCCATCTTTTTATCGCTTGAGCTTATCCCTTGGACAAGGCTGGAATTAATATTGCTTCTACCCTCAACATACAAATTACGTCAGGTTCGCTAATGGCAATACAAAATATCAGTTGAGCTTAAATGCCTGTCTTTCTATAAACTGGATTAGATGCGTTTTCTGATACGGATTGTTATGACAGTAATGCAAGCACTGCTTGCGATTGCTATGATTATAAAAACAAACAGAAATAAAGTTTTCAATGCCAAATCAGATGCTTAAACAGGAAAAACAAATTTAATCATGAAACTTGTGGTAGAAAAGTTTGAACCAGCAAGCTAGAGAGAGCAAGAGACAGCTCATTCCATTTTATTCTCCATTAATTCTAAACCAATGCAAAAACAAGGTTACAATGTTTGTCACTACTTCTGTTAAGGCATAAAGGCATGGACATGGGTGGGTGTGTGTATCAGTCTTTCACGTAGACGCGTTCCCTGCCCTCTAGAGCTGTCTCAGATGTTTTGGGGATGTGAAGGTGTTGTCCCACTCGTCTCCCCATTTTTCCTCACATCCCCAAGATGATTTGGAATTTTTTTGGTGTCCTAGAACATTCTTTTTTTTGGTGTTCTAGGGCATTTCCTATCTTTTTGGGGGGTAATTGATGATGTATTGACATCCCGTGGTCATCGAGGATGTCCCCAGTCTGCTAAGAATGTCCAAGGAAATGCCCTGACATCCCTCACGTCAATAGTTTAAAAAATTAAATAAATAAATAAAAAGGGGGGTGGCATTTTCAAACAGTAATTGTCACGATCATTGATAATATAACAATCAGATACTTATGTTTACAATTTCCTATTCATATTTCAGCGTTCCACTCAACTTGAAAGTTTATTTTTCAATGGTCAAGGTTGAATTTTCATTGTTCAATGTCAGCAAGTTATTTGAATTTCAGCTCTTTAAAATGTTCAATGATTTACAGTTTAATTATACAATTGAAAAGCTATAAAATGTGTTTTTTTATAATTTTCTTGTATACACACACACTGCCCCCTGGCCATCACTTTGCTTTCCTCAAAATCTGGGAAAAGTTTTACCATCGTGGAAATGCATCCCCATGTCCCCCATCCCACTGTCCTAGAAGCTTGGAGAAACATAGATATATATGCATATCCATGTTTGTTTATATTTTGTTCCTTATACATCTATATTAATGAAAAAAAATTCCTTCAGCAATAAAATATTCTTGTGCGAAAGTCGATCAGCAGTTTTATAGATGAATATTGTTCTATTGGAGATGTTAATTCTAAATTCCAAGGCATTGTTGAAACCGTCTATGTCAATAGCCCGAGCATATATAGAAGCACAATTTTTTTGACAGAGTTATTCTTACAATACATGAAAAGATTTGTTGACCCTTGTTTCTGAAGCCAATGGATAATTTTTAAATTCAGTCTTATACTAGTTAATCCAAATATGGTGATAGTGCTATTTTCTGGAAGGCATCTATTGAGGTGCTCTTAACTTATTCTATAAGTTAGATCAAGAATGGGTCATCCGCATCGTTCCCTACTTCTTTAGCTCTTTCATTGTACCTCTATAACTATAAAATTTGCATTTCTGTTTCATTATTCTAGGATTGTGGTCTTGGACGAATTTTGCTAATCTTCCATTATTCTATATATGTATGCAGGTCTCCAGGGTTATTTCTTCTCTTCTATAGATCTCTGTAAGGCTTCAAGGTTTTAGAGACACATGGAATCTCTCCATGACAAATGAATGCATGGGAATTTGACCAAGTCAAGGCATGTCTTGAGTCCTTTGGATGACATTTATTGACATTCCTTAGTTGGACAGCTTGTATGCAATTTGATAAGTTCTTTGACATTCTATTGTTTTTACAAAGAAAGAACATAGTGTGATATCTCGTGTTTCATAGCATTCATTTCTTTTTTGTACTGTACTGGATTCCAATCCTAAAAAAAATAAGAATATTTTAGAATTTCCATCTTTTCCTTTTCCACACATGTACTTAGTTTACCGTTTCTTAGGCATTGAAGCTTTTCTTATCCATATTTTCTTGATGTTCTCTGTTTTTTCATTTGCATGTAACATACTGCAGAAAACCCATTTTCTTTGGTCATCTTTCGTGCATTTACTGCTAAAAAAATAATCATCTTTCTTCCAGTGCGATGTGATTGTATACTGGTTTCCTAGATGCTTTTTCTCTGATGTCTTAGTGCCTTCAATCTTGGTTTTTTGTTAGTATTATTGTCATTTATTGGAATGTGAGCATGATGCCTTACTGCTTATATGACATGAACCAAGCCGTCACAAGGTAACAACTAGAACAATTATTCTAATAGACAACAAATGCTCTTACTGCTTACAAAGAACTATTAACTAATAAGTACTTCTTAACGGACAAAGGAAGCTCTAACTTCCAATTCAAGGTCTGTCTCGTCATAGGAATTGTTGGTAATTTTCTATGAAAAATCTGATCTCACTAGACTTGTTCACATATTTGCAATTGTTGGAAAGACTCATCACCATGTTGAGTCTTAAGATTGACTTGTGGCTTGTGTTCATTAACACTATATGGCCGATCATTTAACTCTCTCATATACATTATATATTTAGTGTATTTATTATTTTGATCGTTATGATCAATGGTTGTGATTTATCACTTGTATGTATTTAATTTATGACCAACATTTATTTAGGCATATCCACACAAATCATGCCTTTGTTTAGGTTGACTATACATGAGTCACACACCCAAACATCTGTAAGCAATTAAGCTCTTTTCTTTATTCTTATTCAAATGTTTGTGCTACGCTACTTCATAATTCGGTGTTCATATCTTCTTTCATTTTTTATTGTGGTGATTGATCTTGTGACAAATATGGCTCAATCATCAAGCATCATTCATCTGTTGTGAGGATTCAGCCTCTTTTGACGTATTTTTTGGTAGAAATCCTAATTCTAAAGAATCACGTATATCTCGCAAACCATTTTGAAATTTTTTGGATTTTTCAGAGGTTGGGGATTTGTGCAAGGAAGATACAGTCCAGTTTTCAGCTTTCTGCGATCTATTTTGATCGAGTTATGATTTTAGTGTTTTCAATAAATTCGCTCCTTAAGCCACAATCTTTGGAATAAGTCTGATTTTCTTCCCATTATTAAATTTGCTGGTCATGGTTTGGTCAAAGGTGGAAATTAGTCAGCGCTGCTAAGTTACCTGTTCGTTTTTTGGTTTTGGCTCTAGTTCGAAGAACTGGGTTCGCTGGTATGGAGATTGTTTCTCTTTGGGTTCGTTTTGGGTTCATTCGTACAAAAAATATATACAAAATTAAAAAATATAGAAATTTTGGCCTAATACATAGGAAATTAGTGACATTTTCATCAACCACATAGTATGCATATTGATATTAAAAACAAAATATGAAAATACTCACAAAAAACTAATCGAATGCCAAATGTCATGCTAATCATTAAACATAAATATAAATTGTTATCCTGTAATTAATTACATCAAACTTAAAAGTTAATCTTCGTAGTCATCTTGCTCTTCATTGAGAGCATTAACATCAACATCATGTTGTGGGTCATTAGAACCACATGGACTAGCACCACTGCCACTCCCGTTAGCTAAGTTGTGTGTCATCGAAGGAGTGTGAATGTCATCTAATGAGAAGTAGGAAATGGAAGCATCCAAGTCAACGACCTCTGGATCTATATCCCAATGCTTTGACGTCCCCTCCTTGTACTCTGGTTCTTGTGCGATAAAATAAGTTGGTGTATTTAGACCAACTCCTCAGCTTTTTTAGTTGCAATCTTGTTGTGATTTTTTGAGTGGATGAAGCTGTATGTGCTCCATTTCTGCTCACATGAAGATGAACTTGCAACATATATTCAAATTTATAAAATAAAAACTAAAAGTTACTATCAAGTCTTAAACATAAATTTAATTTTTTTTAAACAAAAAGAAAATAAAAAACTTGCCTATGACAAGTTCTTGATTGCAAGACGTTGTAGGTTCGGTGATCCTTGGCCATGAAGGTACCACCACAGAGGACCATCCTTCTTGTATTTGTCCTGAAGAGAACCAAGACTATGACCTCACGTTGTAATGAAAACCCCAAACTTGCTCATAACCATGTCTTCTATCTCGGGATCGGGGCATATCCTAAAGAATGCCAATTTATACCCTTTAGCCACTTAGACATCCCTGTATGGTGGCTCCCTCCTCAACAAAAAAGGATCTCTGTGCTATAGAATTGAGGAGTCAATGCAAAGGCAAGGAGATGTAGTGGGGTGTTCATTTTGTTCCACTGCTCAACAAGGATTGAATGCACTTCTTTGAAAAACATCTCCTTAGGATCTTGCTCTTTTGCATTAATGATGGCGTTCATCTTCTCAATCATTGAATCGATGCCATCACGATTCATATATTTCTCCCAAACATGGCTTATCCATGTTAGCGAAACGGATCATACTCATAATGGGTTCGATAAAACTCAACAAATAGTCTACACAGGCCCACCAATCATCATCTAGGATCAATTCTTTCGCTCTTTGGGCCCGCTCTTTGCTTGACTTCCTCCATACACTCCACAAGTTGTTGATGACGATGCTACTAATTCCCCATCGCACCTTCACAAGTCATCTCAAGAGGATTGTGTGAAAGGCAAATTTAGTCTCAACAACCTATTACAAAATTTATAAAATAAAATAAAAACTTATGAAAATATATAAGTACTAGATTAAAAAACTAAAAAAAAAAAAAATAGGACAAAAATAAAATTACTAAAATAAAAATACCTTCAGAATCTCCAATGTCAAGAAGGATATGAAAATGGCTTGCGAGAGGTGATGGTTGGTGACAAGCATTGGAATCTTCTCAGCGTCGACATACACTTGCTTGATCCACTCAATTTGCCTCCCCATTTTTTGCAACATGAGGTTGAGTGAGTGGACAGCACAAGGTGTCCAAAAAATGTGTCCATACCTCACCTCCACCAACATCCCTGCGGCCTTGCAATTTTTGATGTTATCCGTTACAACTTGGATAACATTTTGAGGCTCCACTACCTCAATGGATTAGATGAGTATGTTGGCAATGAACTCGGCATCCTTCACATATCCATCACAATCAACGACCTTCAAAAACATTGCCTCTTTAAGGCACATTGCAACCACATTGATCAAAATCCTGTTTTTTGCATCTTTCCATCCATCAGAAATGATAGAGACCCCTATGTCAGCCCCCAAATGTTTGATTGGCTTCAAAGAATCTTCAACATGTTTTCTCTCCTTTGTCAATAAGGTGGTGCGGAGTTTCTCAAACCCTGGACCTTTGTAATCTTTTGGGGTCTCGTTGATCACTCTTACCATTTCTTACCAATATCGTGATCGAACCACATTGAAAGACAATGCATTTGCACACACACATCGTGTAATTTTTTGATCCGCGATCTCCATGGTCTCATTTTGAAAAGATCTTTCCAATGGTCCTTTTGTTCTTTTGTTTGAAAGAGGAGAACCCTCTTCATGCATGGAGGGTGCTGTCAAAAATGGATGTCTTCCAATGGGCACAAATGGAGAACCACCAAGAGGAGTTGGGGAAACAAGTGGCTTCCTTGATCCTTTGCCTTCCTTTGGTAGAGGGTGACCTAATCTCAATGCAGAGGCGACATTTGCGTCTTCTTGCTCCTTGATGTATTCAAGGATTTTTGATTTTGGCACTGGAGAGTTATCCTTACCCGTGCAACCTTTGATGCCGGCACCAGGGATGTGACATAAGTGGGCTTTCACCCAACTGTATGAGCTTGTAAATTGACAATCACAAGTATTGCATTTCGAAACATAGGCACCACCACCTGAAACTTGCTCTACCAATGTCACATATTTCCAAAGTGGTGAGTGTGCAATGTGCATTTTGTGTTGGCTTTGGCCAACGGAGAAGGAACTACGAGACATTCTAGTATATATAACTACAAGTTTAAAAACAAACACAAAATTAAAAAAAATAAAATAAAAACTAACCCTAGGGCAGCAACTTGTAAAAAAATGACAAAAAAAGAAAGATAAAATAATACAAATCTTACCTTGGCTGCAAATGGGCTCCTCAATCAGCGTAGGAAAATGATTAGAATGATGCTTGATGAAGATTCAACCCTACAACAGCAATGGAAGGCAAGTATGCAATGAGAAAATCAGAAAAATGAGAGGCAAGTGTTTTTGCTTTTGTCACTTTGTATCATTTGTGCTTTTGTTTTTGTGTTTCACTTGCCTTTTAGGGTTTAGAAATGTGTTTTTTTAAAATTTAAAGTCATTGGTTTTTGTGAAAATTGATAAAAAAAATTAAAAAAACCTGTCATTGATCGTTTTGACTAAATAACTATGCGGATTTTGCTCCCCAGCGCCTAGGGATGAACCTTGGGCATTGGGGTTCGTGTTTTGAGCTTGTGCCCATGCTCAGTGCATTTCAGACTACCCAACGCCTGTGAAAATGGGCGAACTGGTAAATTTAGGTTAGAGGTGCAATTTTTTTCAGAAATGGCAGATTCTCGCTAGACATTGAAGGAACCCTTGAACAAGTATAATTTCCTAAAGTGGAAGAGACAAATGACATTGCTCGTGATCTCCAATAATCTTGGATATTGAATTGAGGAGACACTTGCCCAAACTTGTTTGCCCTTAATAATCAAGAGCTTGTTTGTCCGAATGTCACAAGAAAAGATACTTGTTTGTTTTGATAAGAGTTCTTCTCTTCATGATTGGCATGTAAATTTAGGTGCTTCTCATCATGTCCATGGGGAAGGAATAATTTTGTGACTATGAGCATGGAAAAAATGGTGGTGTGGTCATTTGAACAACGAATGACGAGGGTCTTCATGTTAGGGGGACTGGAGATGTGAAGCACAAAGGAAGGTATATTTGAGATGTTACTAAGTTCTTGAAATGGATGTAAAATTGCTTTGGATATACCAATTATCCCATTAGAAGGGTATGAAGGTGGAATTCAATGGTGATAAGATCTTCATCAAGGACAAGAAGGATAACTACTAGGTTTTTGCTTCATGGATTGTGGATGATAAGGCCAAACTATACAAGTTTAACAAATCTGTAAATGAACCACATAAGGGATGGAAGGCCTTGTGATCTAGGGCCCTAGAGGAGACTCGCTGGACAACCTACTTAAATGAATTTAAGAGGGTTATGAACATAAGCAAATTATGAATAACAGAGGAGCAAATTATGAATGATAGGATATGAAGGTGCAATGCATTAAAGAACAAGGAAAGCAAAGAAGTTGATGACAATTAATGTAGAACTACAATAGCAAAGTTTTATCATGCTAAGTTCTGCACAATTTTTGAGAGATCAGATGAGAGGTGTCTATTTGCTCCTTAACTTCATTCTTGTCTACGTAACTAACTACAAATAATGGAAGTGTACATTAATATACAATGGAGGGAGATGAAACGTCGGTTGAACCATTAAAAGAGTTGGTAACAACCACTTCATAACCGATGAATGTTGTGACGTCATTGGCTGCCATTATTGATGAGCTGAGGTCTATAGTATTGATAGTGCAGGAGCGCAAAAGAGGAGTTAGATCTTGTGGATTGGCACATAGATGTGGAACCCAATGCCCATGCTGCTGACATTAGTGTGAGGCTGGTTATGCAACAACGGTAAATTGAGGTAAGTTATAGTGCCCCAGATCCTCTTGGGTCAGTCACCCCTCCTTGAAGAGCAATAGTCCCCATTGCATGCAGTTGCGGTAAGAGATGTGGAAACAAATTGGCAACACCTTGTGGGGCAAGATGGGTACCAAATTCCAAAGAAGCACATCTTTCCATCTTCAAACCGCTAACCTGCGCTATAAATATGACTTTGGTACAGCTGATAAGGGGTTACCACAACAACTATCCAAGGACTTGGGATGAGTCTTTGGTATATATCCAACACGTATACAATAGGGCAGTACATACATCCACTAACAAATCACTTTTTGAGGCATGTTTTGGTGGTTTTCCTATGAACCGACTTGATGTTGCAATGGGAAAACAAAGAGGAGAATTAGATTCAAAGGTGACATAAGCAGCAAGATTCATTGAGAGGATTACGAAAATCCATGTCAAAGTGAAAGAGCAATTAGAGAAGTTTGAAGTCAAGTACAAGGCTAGACAAGTCAACATTGAAAAGAGCATATGCTCAAAGTAGGAGACAAAGTATGTCTGTATTTGAGCAAAGAGAGGCTTCAAGGACAATGCAGGAAGCTCAAACCTCTAAGATATGGATTATTCGCCATCTTGGAGAAAATTGGAGATAATGCTTTCAAGCTTGATCTAACCCCATTCATGATGATGTACTCAGTAGTAAATTGTGAAAATTTGCACCCGTATTTACCATCCATGTTGGATGAGGAAGAAGGACAATTGCTACGTTCTATAAAAGACTCTGTTTTGGATGTATGAGGGGAATTGGAGGAGGATGTATTGTTGCAGCGAAAAGTCAGACTAGAAGATAGTCACAAGAATCTTGACAGGTTGTCATCAAAGGGAAGACATCAACGCAGGCAAGATGGTACCTCAAAGAGAAAGTGAGAGAGCTCTTCCTGTATCTCCTCACCCACTAAGCTTATGTGGGACCAAAAGCCTTCCAACCATAGAGCAACTAGTTTCAGTCAGCAAACCAAACAACAAACCCCTTGATCATCCAACCAAAGAACAACTGATTTTTTAAAATCGGAGCAAATGAGACTCAAAATTAGTATTTCTTGTATGGGGACAGAACTGTGGGTATATGCAGGGGGCAGTTGTGTAGCTGCCGGTTCCCTTACACGATGGCTGCATTGTTGCCGTTTTCTGTAGGGGGTGGTTTCATAACCGCCGGTTCCCTTACAAGATGGCTTCATTGTTGCCGTTTTCTGTAGGGGGTGGTTTCATAACTGCCGGTCTCTACAGGGAGCAGTTTCATAACCACCAATTAGTTCAGGGGTGGTTATCTAATCATTACAACAGTTTCGAAACTGCCAATCTGTCTAAAGCAGCAGTTTTGCCCGAGTGATTTGAGTCCAACTGGAAGCATGAGGGGGTGAGAGACAACGTTGGTATTCAGTTGGTTGTAGGAGGAAAAAGGGCATAGAGAGGATCTAAGTGAGCAAACAACATATTGAGTTGTTGTAATTGTTCTATTGATCTCTGGCGGTAAGAAAGATCAGGAAGCTGAGCTATTGTCACTTCCAGTTGGTTTTCTCCCCACACCGTGGTTTTCCAGGCTCAAATGCTTGTGTTCATTGTTGTTCATGCTTTATACGTGCTGTTCATAGTTGTTTACATTCATAATTACTTGCTGCAAGTGCTGTTTATGTTTTGAGTAACACACTACACTAATTCTAAGTTCTTGAAACATTCAAAACTGTCAATTTGAAGTAAACTTTAAGCAGGACAGCATATTGTGATTCTGCAAATTCCATTAAACAATTGTACTTAATTGTTTACAGATCAATATTTTCCTACCATCTTTTTTTATGCACATTCAAAATTCTAGCAAACACTTTTTATTGGACCGGTCTTCAGCAGCTGAAACCAGAACAGCATGGATTGCTTGTTATGATAAGAGTTTGCAAGGAAAGGAAAATGTATCCATTCAGCTAGAATGCCTTCTAAACCACTCTGTTCAGGAATGTATAATAGTTTTAACAAATCTTATAAGGAGGATCTCTCTTAAGGTCGACAGTAGTTGAGTTTCATTCGATTGGTTAGCCAATAGTGACTTACTAGTGGTTCTATATCTAAAACATTATCCTATGGGCACGTGAGGATTTCCCTTTGTGCCTTTAAATCCTTAAAACAAACTCTGCTACGAGGGCACAAAAATGGGGTTTCATGTCAAAAGGCACAGTTCTTGCCCCTGCCATCACTAGCCAGAATTCACCATCACTTAAACAAAATTCCTTATAGCTCTTTGGATATGCCAAAACCATTCATGATGATATGCCTTGTAATAACTTGCAAATGCAATTGTATGTAAAGCCCTAAATTGAATTTTACCATAACATCCAACCATCCCATTCATATTGAGTTTAATTAGCGAAGCTATGTGCAACCAGTCCAATAATGCATTATGTTGACGCTACCGTTGCAAGAGGAATATATTCTAGAGCCAACACCTGATAGTGATAATTTCCTTGTGTGATTGGCACATAACATTATGTCACTCTACCCTGATACATCCCCTTATTATTTCCTTATGGATTTTGTATTATTTTGTACTAGCTGGAACCACCTTACAGCTTTATGAATATATGAATGTTTTTTCCATTGTAGTCCTCTTTCTGACCTATTTTGGCCGCTTTCTTTCCCATGCAAACTCTCCAGTTTATTGCTCCGAATAAATTATATATTAAATAAGGGTTTGGATGGGTAACATGCTAAGGATTGACTGTAACATCTTTTTTTTTTCTAGAACAAGTTCAGTGTTTTCGCCATTCTCTGTAGAAGTCAGATTTCAAACTTCTGATCTTGGTCTACCTTTGCTCACGTCATTAATTGGATCAGCATAATGCATGCTAGCATCGATGTGGTTAGGCCTATTGTATCTTGACTTCATTGCTTGATATTCTACAATGTTGAATTTCATATGGATTTTCAAAGACATTTGTTATGATCCTTTTCTTTCCATGTTTCAAACCCTATACTACATTTCCATAAGAAATGTGACCCAAAATTTGGCAAAAAGTGTTAACTTGTAAGTTTGGTACCCACAGTTTCTATTGTTGCCATTCCTTTTTTGTTTGTAGCAAGGACACAATTTCAAATCAAATGTGTTGTAATCCAAGTGTTGTGGATGATGGTAAAGTGTGTTATCATGCCATCCACCAACGTGCAAATCCTAGGGGATACCAAAAAGGGATGAGGCTGGGTTTGGGTTCCAGGCGACTTTGGTGGATTGGATACCTCTCATTTGTTGGCACTATACTGAAGAAGGTCGATTTATTCATGCGCCCAATACCAACAGAATGTTTATCTTTCAATAAATAAAAAATTATGGCAGACAAAATACTCTTCAAAGAATATTTACTTATTGTTCAGTTGTATCGCTTTTCTTTTCTATGTATAATTCTTAATTTTATGGTATGTTAAATATTTTACAAGAACTGTTGTAAAGTGCTGTAAATTTTTTCTTACCGGGTACCTCATGTGAGGGATTGGTATTAGAGCTCTCGCTGCTCTTGGAAAAGCATGGATCTTATATTACATTATAAAACAAGATTTTTTCATGAGAATGCATCCGATAGCCAAGTAAAGACCTGTTGGGGTCATATCACAACATAGATGAGAAGTGCCAGCATGTGAACTTTGGCGCTGACATTCAAGAGATTAAACTTCTTAAAAACATCCAATCTGGATTAGCTTGTGGGGCAAGATCCACTTTACAAACAGACAATTATTCCAGATGAAGGTTAGAGTATCTTCTTTAAAATTTACAGAGCAGGGAGAAAGAAGATTAGTGTAGGAATTCTGATATACTGACAACAGTGGTTTATTTGTTCTATTAACGAGCCAATTGTCTGCATTTGTATACCAACTGGATTAAGCAATAAAAGATCAGAGGCATAGCCACATTCTGTGTTGGAGTTTTTTAGTTTTACTCAAGGGTTCCTCCAGGGTGAATGATGTGTCCCATTACTGCAGTAGTTCTATCATTCTTTCATGTGCTCGCTTAACTTTGTGATCGTAATGGTTTCGTCCAACTTTGAACAACAATAAATCACTTTTTCTGCACAATAGAACATAGTTCTCATTTTGTTTGCGGACATTATAAAACTTCAATAAAAACCTAATGAGAATCTGCTGTACGGAACTATGCGTTGGAACATCCAAGGTGGTTTACAGGTCATTATTTTCTTCCATTATGTTTGCATTTTCAAGTTTTGGTTGCTAGCTCTTTTCGGTAACAATTGTTGAGAAACTGTCCTCAATTTTGCCAATTACCTATTAGGGCACACAGTAAAATAAAACTGTTATAGTTCGTCATATTTTTGCAGTAGTTTATACAATATCAAATTAACTTGTAAAGGACCTTAAGTGCTCTGATTTTTTTGTTATTGGTAAATTGAGGGTTTTGGGTTCCCTCACCCTTGTATTGAAATCAAAAGATCTTCTTACAAAAGTATCAGCTATACATTGATCAGCACAAGACAACAATGATTTACTTCTGCTGCCAATAATATATCTTCTGCAGCAATTTAACAAAGAAAAATTGGAGTAGACAGCCTAACAGAAGTAACAATATTCAACCAGCTCCCAGAGTTCTGAATTAATAGAGTTTGATAAATGTATTTTTATAGACCATTCCTACGCTAGAGATAATGCATCATATTATTTTCAGGTATGTAGATTCTCATTGCCTCTTCAATGAATGATATGCATTAATCTTTCTTACACAAGTAGTGTTGAGATTTTAGGTGTCTCTCAATCTCTGTCATATATGTCTATGCTTCACTCTCAATGGTGGCTTCCACCGAGATTCCATGTCAGCAGAAGCAGAGGGCCCACTACGGTACTCATTGTCATTTATTCTATTCTTAACTTCTGGTTGGTCTTCTGAGCATATGTTTACCTTGGTTTCATTGTTTAGTTCAACCATGTCATTTGTTTTTATAATACATCATTAGCTAAATATGCAATTATAACTACTATACATTGTTTTGCTACATGTGTCTTATAACTTTGTTGTTCAATTTCTTATAATTACTTAGGCCTATAAGGGACTGGAGCAACTTTTATAGTTTTGTGCTTTGAAATTTCATTGTGTTTGCCATTAAGTATAAACTATTGTTGTACATGTTTAGTTTATTGATTCTTATGAGGTTTTGTTTTACACAATCACCAGTCATACCAGATGTTGGAAATAATAATATTCCCGCAACTCAAACATTGCAGTTAAAGATTTTGTGTTTTAACCCATAAAATGAGTTCATCTTCCATTTAGATAATTTTTAATCAAGACTATCAAGACTATTTGTATGTGTGAAATGGTGGTCAATTTGCTGATTATAGGTGATAACCTCTTTTGCAGGTTCGCCCCCATTGAAGGATTGCTAAATGCTAAACTAAGATTTTATTGGGATCGTTTTTCTTTTCGTTTTTCATAAATTTGGATGGCATTAATGCTTACAAATAATTTTCCATAAGCAGATATTAGGTCAAAATTTTGAAAAGGCCTGATTTTGTTACAAATTTCATCCAGTTAGAATTCCTATCACTGTCTATTAGTCTTTAACCAAACAAATATTTCTATTTTATGCTCTTTACCCTATAGAACTAACTATGAATGGGAATGCAAGGAAATTTTCCTTCTTATATACAAAGATCAGAGTTTTCACAAAGTTTATTTAATTTATCATTCTTGTTTACAGTGGATTTTGTTCTTGCAAATAGAAAAGGTACTGCAATCACTGAAAGGAAGACTATCTTGATGCAAACATATAAAAACGCAATAGCCTCCTACGTGGGGAAAAAGCTTCAAGGAGTAATTCTATGTCTCAGCCACCCAACTTTATAGCAGCTTTGACACAAGCCTAACTGTGTGAATCTGATATTCTTTAAAAATTCGGTACAGTGCTACTTCGAATTTCTATCAACATTCAATGGAATGAAACAAGTGCATTCTGAATTTACAACTTGTTCACCATGTGGTATTTTCGACATGAATATTTAAATACCTTAAAAAAATAAAGAGGGAAGTCTCTTTTGATATGCTAAGCAATCAATTGACTACAATTACAATATATAATAGCTCTGTAAGTGCATATGATGCAATATTTTGAACAAATGCAATAATCAATGAAACTTCGATGGGAATTATTGGAGAAAATGTATCAATTTTAATCTCGTGTTCTCAACAGGTAGGGTTAACCATAACCTCATATGGAACACAATACATAGCTAGAATCCCCACGTTAACAAATAATTTGGGCTGAGAATGACTCACCATAGCAAGAATCCCCATGAGGGGGAATATGTTTGATTGTGTTTGTTTTCAATTAAGAATGTCGATGTTATATATCATGATACTTCTTTTCATACCAAACCCAAACTGTGGTCCTTCAGAATCTCAGCCTTTGTTGTTTTTAACTCCTATTTATAAATTAAGTAATTTTTATGTCATTGTCCTTTTGCAGTGACATTTGTTGAAAAAAATTATATTTTGTAGCACATAAAATGTGTTAAGAGAATTAAGCATCTTGAGAAATCAAAGAGTTCTAATGCATATATTTTCTAGGCTAGTTCAAAAACTATAATCATTATACTTGATAAAATAGATGTTTCAAATAGCTTCTTAATCCTATTTTCCCATACTCAGGTAATATTGATGAATGGATTAGAACTAAATTGAGAAACAAATATCCATTTAATTTTAAATAAAAAACGTGCAATACAGAAATCAGGTATCCTTAATTATTTTCAAAACTAGAGAGATGCTTATGCAAGGATTGCAGGCGTATAAATAATATCGCAAGGTTTGGTGACAGTTTTCAAAATGTAACAATGGAAATGCGTAGACGGTATTGAGACTGACCTCCCTTAGAAATTTGGGATTGAATAGAGGTCTCCTAGGAATGTACTGTACTCTTTTGCCTATAGGAATGTATTGTACTCTTTTGATAGGCAAAAGAGTACATTATGATCTTGACAAATGACAGGCAGAAAAAATCTGATTTGATTGCTGTGTTTGATTGGTCTTGATCTCAAATAACGTTGCTCAATTTTTTATGTTGTGACCTTGGTTACCTGCAAATCGAATTTCTTCTGTCATAAATTTGCAACAATATTTGAAACATAAGGAAAACAGTAAATGTTTTGGGGCCCTATGTTGAGGTTTAGCTGGGTTTTCAAATGGCATCTACTTAATCAGCTCCCTAGATAATAAACAAGATTGAAAACAATGAATCTCATAAATAACCTCAGTGTCATACAAAGCCCTAATGGTATGCATTGTATAGCTTTCCACCTTCCAACAATATAGATTTAACATCAGTGTATGCTCAAAAGATTGCTTGATCTCTCTAAAATGCTTGTGAATGCCCAATAGATTAATGCAGACATTTCGTGGATACTCTATGTTTTTTTAGATGTAAAATGAGCTACAATGCTTGTGCATTTATAGGCATTTGAGTTCAAATTAAGACCTTATTCGTGCAGTCACTGGGATTATAATAACCAAAAAGTAAAATAGTCGGAACCAAAAAGACGAGTGTAACACAACCTGACCAAAAGGGGCCACTAAAGCACCTAGGTGCATAGGCTAGGACCTTGAAGCATACCCTACGATCTTAGCACACATGACCATGATAGTTACAAACAACAAAGAGAGAAGGCAGAAGCGGGAGGAAAGGAAGAGAGAACGGGGGAGGGGTTGGTGGAACGACGACCCACAAACGTGTTAGTAATGCCTAATTTGGACCAATAATTGAAAAGTGCATGAACTCCTTATAATCATGCAATTTAAATATTAATAAATGTTTAGGGGCATTTTTTGGTGTTCTCGTTTTGTCTCACTTTGATGTGTGTGTATGCATACACATTAAAGTAGAAAAGAAAACATGGTATGGATATATAATTTTGTGCACTTGATTCTCTGAAACATAAGTCAATATCCCTAAGAAACTACAAAACATTATTTTCTAAAAACATATGGTTCAATGCTAAATAATTATATTAAATGTAAAATTTTGAAGTACTTAAATAAGGTTCCGTCTAAACCATGTGAATATAATCATAGTATGTCTTAAAATCAAATCAACTAAACCGTATCTCAACAATATGTCTCAGTCACTGTGCATTGAAGTTAGACACCTTCTCAGTCTTGGGCCTCCAATCCTTTCCATCATATGTAGTATTATGTATTAAAACATTCATTATAATGAGCAACAAAAGAGATAAATATAGAATATGGTTGTCCCCCTCGAGATTTGAGAAGAGGAGCTCGAGAGAAATAATAATATTGCCTTCGTCGGGCAATAACATAAAGCATCATGTATCATCAATGAATATAATATCGTAAGTTGTACAAGATAACACGATCAATATCAATGAAAATTGTGCGCTCGACATTGTCTTATGACAACATTAGTCATTACATTCTTGAAACTGTCATATCATTTGCAATTTGATCAACCATATAAAGTAATGATAAGTGAAGAATAACAATAAAATGCCTCGATATGTATGAAGTGAAAATATAAACTCACCTCATTCTTGCTTTTTATCTTTGCAAATATAGGTGCGAGAGATGTACCATGCTTGATTGACGAGAGTTTTTTGTGCATCAATTGGGTTGCGTGTGCACTGTTGTGACATTGGATGAGGAGGTAAGCCTTGTGAATCATTTTTGTCAACCCAGGGATGGATGACAAACAAAATAACGGGAATTGGTACAAACTAAAGTTATTGCATTAATGAATGAATGGGAGATCACAAGATATATAGCCAAGTATGTGATTATTTATTTCATATTTTTGTTAGTGTATATTATTTTCCTTGTATTTATTATTATGGATTATTCTTACACTTGTATTTAGCTTGTTTATGTGTTATTTTGAGGTCACTTAGGTGTCATAAATGAAGTAATTAAGGTGCACATGCACATGAAAAAATTGTAGTCAAATTGGTGGGTAAAGATACCCTTACCCACCAATATTGACATATGGAGCACACAAATCATTTGGCAAAAGTCTTGTGTTCACATTACCAAATGTCTTGGCTCTATGCCTCCATTGTACTTATAAATACATCTCTCATCTAAACTATTTTTTAATGAGTTATGAATGCAATATTATTATAATTTCGCTCTATTTTGATTTCAGTCTCAACAACGGAGTTCTACTTCTATTTGCTTTGCATTTGCAGTATGTGTGTTCGATTCTATTAGTTGGATTTTGGATAATTTCGTCATGGTATTAGAGCTCTTTTCTGATAACGAACATCATTTTGTTGTTAATTTTTTGAAATCATGAGTAATTTTTTGAGTTTGTATTCTAACTAAGATTGTAAAGAAAAACCTTGTAGCTCGGTGTGTATTATCTACAATCTTTTCTTCTCTAATTGGTGAACTCATCAGTATTTTCAATTATTTCAATTGTATTGGATATATAAGTAACATTTTGTAGATATGAAAGGAGGATTCAAGCTAGTTGGACAAAAGACTAATTCATTTTTTGATAAGGAGGCAAGATTTACAAGTTATTGTTTTTGCAAATTTGTGTTTTTATTAAAAATAACTATTATTTTGCCAACTGCGAAAAAATTGTAGATAATCACTCAAATGTTTTTGGGTTATGTGTGCCTTGCCTTCCTCTTTCTAGATCATTTTGAAATTTGTAATTTCATTAAGAATTGCGAAAGTTATCGCAGTTTTATTGACTGTGATACAATTCAGGAAAAAAAAATTATATTTTGATGGAGAAAATTTGAGTTTTTTTAAATTGTTTTTTATAAAACAATATTGTTGTGAGAAATCATATTTTGAGGAGTTATTTATCATTGTTTTGTAGCACTTTATTTCACGAAGACGAAGGGTGAGGTCTGGTTTTGGCAGGCGGTCAAACCCCCTCATAAGCAAAACAAAATTTATTCTCCTTTGCTTAACTCACAATTTAACACTCTTCTCCTTATGGATATTTTTTTGGTTTAGCCTGTCTTTTTTTTGTGATCTTGCACTGTCACTTATGTAATTATTGCACACACTGTTCATTTGTGGATGCATTCTCGACTGAGTTAGACATTCATTTTTGATGAACGTGCATTGTTATTTGTGCCTTTGATGTAAAGATTTCACTCATTTCTACGTCAGCGACTTTGTTGTTGTGTGTATTGCATGATAGTAAATATTACACTGTACTGCGCATTCAACAACCTCGGATAGTCAGCTTGTCACTGTGTGTATTGTGCGATGGTGAATACTACACCAAATCGTGTAATTTGACAACATCAGTTATATTTTTGTGGTTTATTGTGTGGATCTGCACTTACAATTCATTGTATCTAATTGTAGATCTACTGTGTAGTATCTTATTTGCAGTGTATGCCTCATCTATCCTTGGTGCATGAATTGAAGCCTCAAGAACAAGAATCAACTCTATACTCATGTTTATGACTGTCTTTGGCCCTACATGATATCTTAAGATTTGATAGGATTTATTGTGCAAAAAAATTGGTGCCCATTCTATATGCACTAAAGTGCTGATTGTATACGTACTAAGACATAAAGTGTCAAACCTTTGTAATTGGAGAGATTATTTCTGGTAGTTTCAGGGTGGGTTGTTGAGTGCCTTGTCTTCTCTATTGCTCATTCAGTTTCTGCTTGCACTACATCATGGATCACAATTTAGTTCCACTTATCACTCCATTCAATTATCATGACTGGAAATCTAAAGTGCAAATTTTTCGAAGAAGCGAAGGTTTACATAGGATAACCATGAAAACGGAAACTGAACCGAAACTTAGTGCAGATAAAATGAAGTGGTATAATAGGTGTGATGAAGCATATGGTCTTTTATGTTTGTCTATTTCTCCTGACTTACTCTTTCACATTGAATCTGCTAAATCACTACATGAGATTTGGAACACTTTGTAAGAACTCTTTGAGAAGCAAGATGTAATGAGGGGTCATGAGCTAGAGAATGAGCTCATTAATTTGAGTCCAAGCAATTTTGACACTATATAAGACTTTTTTACCAAACTTAAATCACTTAGGTTGCAATTAAAATTGTGTGGTATAGAGAAAACGGATAAACAATTGATCCTCTATATTCTTTCCAAGTTAGGTCTTGACTACTCAGTTTTTGTCTCTACCTTTCATGCTTTAAAACGTGCCCTAGGACCTACATAAAGTATGCCATTCTTAGATGATTTTGTCAAAAAATTAACCAGGGAGCAAGACAAATTCATACAAATGGGTACAATGAAGTCCTCTAAATCACATGTTTGTTGAGTCATGACAAACCAAAGACTTCAATAAATAAGGAGAAGAAACAAAACAAGAAGGATCAAGAGCAACGAAAGGGTCAAAAATTAGATACTAAGTCGAAAGTATCATATGAGTCCTCTTCAGGTGGGAAATCCAAGAAAGAGAGGATCACATGTGCCTATTGTAAGAGAACTGGACATGATGAAACAAAATGTATGAAAAATAGACTGATCATTTAACAAAGATACTTGAGAAAAACAAACATCAATGTACCTGATATAGTCAAATCAATCTTATCAGCATAGGAGTCTTCTAATCCAAAAAAAAGTAGTAAGGGAAAAGGTAAGGGCAAAGTCCTTGTTGCAGTAGCATCTCAGCGATCCACATGGGTGATTGATTATGGTGCCTCACATCACATGGCTTCTTCACGAGACTTGTTCTCATCCTTAAAGCCATGTTCTATGCCATCTATTCTAATAGGTGATGATACTTCTGTTGAAGTTTGTGGGAGAGGATCTGTTGAAGTTAATGATGAAACATTTAAAAATGTCTTATGTGTTCCATCACTATCAACTAATCTCCTATCTATTTATCAAATCATCCACATTAGATCAGGGAAGAAAGTTGAGTTTACTCCAGATTCTGTTGTCATTAAGAAGCTACATAGTAATACTACAATGGCCATTGAGAACACAAATCACCAATCAAGGTTGTACACCTCAAATTTTGCTCTTGATTACCCTTCTACTGCATTACTCACTCATAATGATGGAGTGAGCAAACTATGGCATGAGCGATTTGGCCATCTAAATTATCGCTACTTGGAACAACTCAGTCAACAAGATATGGTAATAAGGTTGCCTCGTGTTCATTTTTTTGATGGTGTTTGTGAAGGTTGCATGTTTGGTAAACATCTTGAAGAGAATTATGACAAAGACAAATCATGGAGAGTACTGAAATCTTGGAGCTAATTCATAGTGGTGTTTATGGACCATTTCCAAAGCCTTCATTCAACAAGGCTAGGTACATGCTTACCTTCATAGATGACTTCTCTAGGTATACTTTGGTGTATTTTATTCAACAAAAGTTTGAGGTCTTTGACCATTTTAAGGATTTCAAGGCTCTTATTGAGAAACAGTCAGGGAAAACCATTAGAATTATGTGCACTGATAATGGTGATATGTTAATCATCACTTTGAGCAATTCTGTACTTCAGAAGGGATTGATCTACAACGAACAATTTCATATAGTCTTCAGCAGAATGGTGTTGCAAAACGTAAAAATAGATCTTTGAAGGAAATGGCAAACTGTATGATACACTCCAAATCACTTACACCACAATATTGGGTAGAAGCCATTAATTGTGCTTGTTATAGCCAAAATCGTGTTCTTCATAAAGCATTGAAAGGAATCACTCCTTTTGAAGCTTGGAGAAATAAAAAACATGAACTTTAGAGTATTTGGATCTCTAGCTATGACCCGCATTCCTAAGAAGAAACGTAAGGCCATGGAACGTCAGAGTAGGACTTGCATATTTGTTGCGTATGCAGGTGTTAAGGGATATAGGCTTCATCTTACCACACATGAGTTGTTCATTGAGAGGAGTGTACGCTTTCAAGAGGGTCCATCAAACTCCACACACGACACTTCACCCTCCTCTTTGGACTCTCTGAGATATGATGACAGTTCAGAGGATTCAGATCATCCAAATCAGATACCTGTTGATGAAGATTCTTCTTCTAGTTCAAATGATGAGGATATTGATAAAGAGTCACCTAATTCCATTCATAGTCACATTTTTAAAGTAAAAGAATCTCACCCTGATTTTCTGATTTTAGGTCCTCTTTGGGCTAGACATACTCTACAGAGTGCAAGGGATTGGGCTAGGAATCCATCAGATGTCAACGGACTTGTTCACAATTTCAAGGTGTTCCACATGTTTTCATTGCCTGTGCTTCTAATCCACAATCATTTCATGAGGCATATGGCATCTTGAGTAGGATACAACAATGCATGAAGAGTATAGTTCCTTAATTAGGAACCACACTTGGGATCTAGTACCACTTCCTAAGGGAAAAAAACTTGTTCGATATAGGTGGATCTATCGAACAAAATTTGCAGCAAATGGATCGGTGGATAAATTCAAAGTACGATTGGTAGAAAAAGGATTTTCACAAGTTCCTGGCATACACTATATTGAAACATTTGTTCCAGTCGCTAAAATGAACTCTATTCAACTCACTCTTTCCATTGTCATAGCTTATCATTGGGATGTTCATCAGATGGATGTGAAGAGTGTCTTTCTTCATGGTGACCTTGAGGAGGAGATATATATGGAACAACCAAAAGGTTTTGTGGAAGATTCTTCCTTAGTGTGTAAACTTAAAAAATCTCTCTATGGCCTCAAACAGGTCCCTCAGGGTTGGTATGCCAAGATGGATTCATTTTTTCTCACAATTGGGTTCACTAGATGCAATTTTGATCTAAATGTTTACATCTTATGGCAAGATAATTCACTCTTGATCATGGTTCTATATGTGGATGACCTATTGATCACAAGGAGTTATTCATCTTCTACTGCAATAGTGAAAACTGCTCTACATGATAGATTCTCTATGACTGACTTAAATTTGTTACATTATTTCTTTGGTATTGAGATTTCACAATCTAACTTAGGGATTACCATTGCACAATCTAAGTATGCTCTTGATTTGCTTGCACAATTTCACATGGATGGTTGTAAGCCAACTCCAACTTCCTTTCTTTTTGGAGTCAGACTTGACGCTGAGTGTTCTTCTCCATTGGTTGATGCTACCTTGTATCGACAACTAGTTCGCAGCCTCATCTATCTGACTCACACTAGACCTGATATTTCATATGTAGTGGGAATGGTCTCTAGGTTTATGCAGACATTGCATGAGTTGCATTGAAAAGCAACCAAATAGATTATCCACTACATTCAGGGTACTCACAGTTTTGGGATTCATTATGGAGCAGGCATTGATATTGACTTGATTGGATACATAGATTTAGATTGGGTTGGTGATATTCAACATCGCAAGTTCACTTTAGGATATAGTTTCTCACTTGGTTCAAGACCAATTAGTTGGTCTAGCAAAAAGCATAATGCTATTGCTTTATCATTTACTGAGGTTGAATACAGGGGGGCTGTCAATGTTGATACTGAAGCTATTTGGCTTCAAGGGATTCTTAATGAGTTTAGTATACAGTTCAAATGACCTATAATCATCTTTTGTGATAACCAAAGCACCATTCAGATTTGCAGGTATTCAGTCCAACATCAACGAACCAAACACATCAAGATTCTTATGCACTTTATTCGGAAGCTTATTCATGGACAGGGCATTGATCTCCATTTTTTTCAGACTACGGAGTAGATATATGATATCTTCACTAAACCCTTCACTAAGAGTAAGTATATTCACTTGCGTGCTCTTCTTGAGGTACGTGCTGCATCAACATCATCTTCAGGTGGGGCCTTCTAGTCTTCTTCTTTCTTTCTCTCTCTTTTTTTTTTTTTTGGGGGGGGGGGGGGGTTTCTTAAGGGTTTTCTCCTTTTCTTCCTCTTTATGAGAGTTGTTTTGTACTTGGGTACCTCGTCAAGGCATGTTGCTGGGACCCAATTTTGTTTGTCTACCTAAACTACGCTTAAGGGGGGGTGCTAGTGTAGGATATTATTTTTCTTGTATTTATTATTATAGATTATTCCTACACTTGTATTTAGCTTGTTTAGGTGTTATTTGGAGGTCATTTAGGTGTCATAAATGAAGTAATTAAGGTGCACATGCACATGAGAAAATTGTAGTCAAATTGGTGGGTAAAGATACCCTTACCCACCAATATTAACATATAGAGCACACAAATCATTTGGGAAAAGTCTTGTGTTCACATTGTCAAATGTCTTAGGTCTATGCCTCCATTGTACCTATAAATATGTCTCTCATCTAAGCTATTTTTTAATGAGTTATGAATGCAATATTATTATAATTCTGCTCTATTTTGATTTCAATCTCAACAACAAAGTTCTGCTTCTATTTATTTTGCATTTGCAGTACGTGTGTTCGATCCTATTAGTTGGATCTTGGACAATTCCATCAAAGAAGACTCTTTATCTTCCTACATATACCATCTATCTACCACTATGAGATAAAAGCTCTTCTACAACTACTCCTATGATTAATATTATTATATTACAATAATATTATAATTTTGATCCCAATTTATTTGTTTTTGACTCATTTTTTAAATTTTCAAATATGATTAGCAAGAAGAGGGAAGTGCTTTGCCTCGATCTAGGAACTATACTATCTTGATGATCAACTTTATGGTGGTGGCATGATTTGTATGGTCTTAGTAAAATTTGTACAATTTTGAGGGAAATACAATATTTATGCAAATTTTGCCTTTTTATACTTATAATTGCAAAATACTGATAAGGCATACATATTCGATTATAAAATATTGTATTTTATCTTTTCACTATGATAGAAAGTGCCATACACATGCGGGAGATTTGTCAAGGCACATTGCTATAGACAATGCAATCACTTGGGCTAGATGAGGCAGGGTGGGTACTTTGAGACACAATTCGTTTGGGCCATGTTGCATGCCTTATCAAGATGCATCTTGACCTTGCAATGTTCACTTATTTGGTAGACCAATAGAATAGAGATAATTATACCTTATGGTTGCTAACAGGGGAAATGGTAGTTACCTTAGAATATATTTGTAGGATACTTGGTCTACTTATCAAAGGGAGAGAGGTTTTGGTGGAGGGACTTAGAACAAATAAGTATAGTTTAGCTCACAATTATTATATGAGGGTAGCTACTAGGAGACTTGAGAGGAATGATTCTACTAGTTACACTTGTGCTAGGAGACAAGTCATGCTTACGCAAATATATGGCTATCTTGTTGAGCTCTTTTGTGGCAGTCAATATAGGGGACGTATTTTGCTCCTACATTGTGACATGTTATACAAGACATGTAGGAGAGGATGATGGTATAATCCTGGGGTGTAGCATGCATGCCCACTTAACAAAACCTATGCAATTGTGTGTATGAGACTCGTTGGAGGGATTGGAACAAAGACACTTTTGTAGTGTTGGTCATATAAACACGTAGCAGTGATGAAGCCTATTGCACTACACACTGCCTTAGAGGATAGAAATACCATATGTTCGGAGATGAGTCGCGATGGAACCTAAGAGATGACAAGACCATAATGTTCCACAATGGAGGAGGGTCACAGATTCCATAAGGTAGTTTGACATCATGTACCAACCATATAGAACATTTGTGTTGCAATGAGGATGCCACACATGTGTGGATTAGGTGGAGCAGATGTTCTTAATGTTGATTTAGATTCGACATAGCGAGGTTTCAATAGGACAATATTAAGACAATATGGGATGACTAAGATGTGCCTCAAGCCATTGTTATCTGGCGTAGGTCATGGAGATGCCCCTGGAGGGACAGAGAGCAAGAGCCACCTTGGTTTTCAGATCAAGGACCCAAATACAATGGGAAAGATGAGAGGCATCCCAATTTTGAGGTCGATGATACAAGGGCTACAAAAGCGTTGGCAAGCATGGTGGGTTGAGGTCCATCCAACACTACTATTCCCACAAGGGGAAGAGGTCAGGATCCTACTGCCCACTAAGGGCACACTTGATTACCTTTGTATTAGCAACTAAACACGAAATTTAACCAGAATGAATAAGTAACTAGAAATATGAAACAACACAGGATATGAGAGACAATACACAATTGTATTAATACTCATTCAGAAGAAAATACAATAAAGAAGATGCCACACTTCTTCTTCCCACACCTCTAGAGCTCCCACACTTCTAGAGTTCACCTGTAATTCTCCTTCTACACTTCACTCTCTCAATCACGGTCACAACAAGCAACTCCAATACAGAGTTGTTCACCTCCACTAGTTAGTAACAACGCTATCAGTACACCAAATACACAACCGTACTCCAAGTAGATCTTTCCTTCTCTTGTTGCCACTTGCAAGTCAACAGACCTTACTTACCATGTACATGTCTCTACACCCTGAAGAACCCTTGTCCTTGCCTCACCAAGTCCTCATGATTCTTCAACCAGTACCTCGGTGGATCTCCTGGTAGAACTTGCACAACCTGCAACTCTCCCTGATCATACACACTCAGCACCCCTTTGGAACTAGGAGGAGCTAATCTTGCTCTCTCTTCAAGCACAATGGCTTTTTAGCACACTTTTACAATACAACCCATGAGTCTATTATACAAATCTCATGCATACAATAATTAGACTTTCTTAATTACAATAATTAGACTCGCAACTCTAAGACTAAAAATAGTCTTTACATACAAACTCCCTGTCCAAAAATAGACCAGTCTGGAACCCGCATGCAAACTGTATGCACACACAGGTTGCCGACGTCGGCTCCTTCCTGACCGATGTTGGCCGACATATAACTGACGTCGATTTTTTTTGCACTGTAATATGACCGACGTCGGTTGATCAGACCGACATCGGTTGCCCTGCAACTTAGCAACCTCCTTCCCTGTTTGCATCAGTGAAGCTTTTAGCTCCACAACTTAACAATCTCCCACTTGGAGATAAACAGCTGCACTGTACCTGTACCTGTACACTGTCTAATTTATTTTCTGGCTTGTATCCCTCTTCAAGCTCAATTTTAAAGACCAACCACCACACAACCTGTAGTGCACCTCCTGTCATCCAAGTAACCTGCCACATCCGAACTTACAACTCCATGTAGTGAAGACCTTGACCCTGCATAACATGAATCCCTGTTACTGGTCCCTCTCAGATACCTGAGAATCTACCTTCCTCGAATTGGCTCCAAACTCTCTGACAACTCCCACTGCTTAGAAAAACTCAGGTCTACACTCGACCTCATGTGATTTCGAACACTGTTCTAAGCTCAGCTTGAACTGTCCAGCCCTTGGTGTGCTTACTGGTTCTGCAACTTGCGTATTGAACCCCGCCAACACCTTCTTCACATCAGCTCCCACTAGAGACAAAATCAACCTGTGATCTTTCATGTCTCTTATGCCAAAGAATTTCGCTACTCTCAAATTCTTCATGACATACCTCTGAACTAACTTTACCTTTAGCTCAGAAACTCCCTGCATGTGTAACCCTGCAACAAGCAACCACACCACATACAGCAACAGGATAATGTTGCGACCATTATCCAACTTGGTAAAGACAAACACAATGATTACACTGACATTGACTAAAGCCCTGCTTTGTCATCCACTTGTCAAATCTGTACCACTGTCCTGCAGCTTTCTCAAGACCATATACCTTGGCCTTCCGTCTCACGCGTCCATCCACTCTCTTCTCTAACCTGGGAATCCATCTGTCTGTCAGTGTTGGCAACTCTACCAAATCTCTTGCTTTGTTCTCTTTCAAAGAATTCATGCCATGCTCCCACTATTTTTTGGATTCTACCTGCATTGCCTCTTCACATCTTCTTGGTTCTTGACCATCAGTAAGCAACAAGTAATATAAAGAAGGTGAACAACGAATATGAGGCTCACTTACACTTTCAGTCCTCCACATGGGCGTTTGAGACTCCTTGACAGCGTGTTGTCTGCCCAACATCTGTTCTAGTGACCGATCTCGGCCATCCCCCAATCTGCACCCGACCGACGTCGATTTCCTGCGATTGACCCTGTCTGTCGACGTCAATTCCCTGACCGATGTCGGTGTCCCTTCTACTGACGTCAATTTCTGTCTGATCGACATCGGTTCCTGCTGCCCCACACCACCGACTCTGTTGATCTGCACATGATCGACGTCGGTGCCTATCTGTTCGATGTCGGTTCCTCCTGATCGACATCAGTACCTGTGTTCACTTGTGAGTGATGACTTTTTACTCACGAGCTCTTTTTAGATCAAACCCTTGTCCATATTAACACAGCCCTGCTCAAAATAATTCAGTCCTCTCAGCTGATCTCTGTCCATCATCTCCTCCATGATCACCAAGGCTTTTCAGTTCTTAATTTTATCAAAGACATCTGTCTTTCACTTCAGAACATGCATTCTCTTCTTACATATGTGACCAAGCCTACAAACCCACATATCTGCAATAAAAGGTGAATCAGTAATATAAGTAGATAGATAAAAGATACCTACTTTCTTACCACCGTCTAATTCAAGTGCATCCGCTGTGAGAGTTACTGTGCATCTCTTATCATCCAACTTTTCTGAAAAAATTAGACTCATCTCCAACACTGAAACCCGCATGACCTTCAACACCTGTGTGTTACCCGTCTGCAATTTCAGCTTCACTTCTCTTTTGCCAATAATCTGACAAGGCTCACCAACCCCTAAATAAATCTCTCCAAAGTCTCCCTAAACATACTCTTGAAAAGATGCTCTATTTCGGGTTGCATGGAAAGAGGCAATAGAATATATAGACCAAGATTCTACTTTATCCAGAGCAACCTATGCAACAACACCTGCAACATCTGCTTCTACACGCTGATCTTCTACCGACCAACAATCTTCCTTTACCTGTTATTTTTTCATCAATCAGACCATTCGTGCTATTCAGTTTCTTCATTCGTAGCTTACTTTCTTCTGTCATTGCTATACTCCCACTCAATCAGAAACTCCTGTGAGTATCCTGTAATCAACACAGACTAACCAGATCTGAAACAACTTGTTAGTAACCCAACTAAAAGCTTTGATACCAACTGTTAGTGGTATCAAGCTATGAGCCAACAACCTCACTCTGATACCAACTGTCAAGATCCTACTGCCCACTAAGGGCACACTTGATTACCTTTGTATTAGCAACTAAACACGAAATTTAACTAAAATGAATAAGTAACTAGAAATATAAAACAACACAGGATATGAGAGACAATACACAATTGTATTAATACTCATTCAGAAGAAAATACAATAAAGAAGATGCCACACTTCTTCTTCCCACACCTCTAGAGCTCTCACACTTCTAGGGTTCACCTGTAATTCTCTTTCTACACTTCACTCTCTCAATCATGGTCACAACAATCAACTCCAATACAGAGTTGTTGTTCACCTCCACCAGTCAGTAACAACGCTGCCAGTACACCAAGTACACAACCGTACTCCAAGTAGATCTTTCCTTCTCTTGCTGCCACCTGCAAGTCAACAGACCTTACTTACCATGTACATGTCTCTACACCCTGAAGAACCCTTGTCCTTGCCTCACCAAGTCCTCGTGATTCTTCAACCAGTACCCCGGTGGATCTCTTGGTAAAACTTGCACAACCTGCAACTCTCCCTGATCATACACACTCAGCACCCTTTTGGAACTAGGAGGAGCTACTCTTGCTCTCTCTTCAAGCACAATGGCTTTCTAGCACACTTTTACAATACAGCCCATGAGTTTATTATATAGATCTCATGCATACAATAATTAGACTTTTTTAATTACAATAATTAGACTCACAACTCTAAGACAAAAAATAGTCTTTACATGCAAACTCCCTGTCTAAAAATAGACCAGTCTGGTACCCACATGCAAATTGCATGCACACACAGGTTGCCGACATCGGCTCCTTCCTGATCGATGTCGGCTAACATATTGTTGGTATCAAGCTCTAAAATCTACAACCAGGCTCTGATACCAGCAACTGATATCAGAGCTTTTGGTTGGGATACTAACAGGTTGGATCAGATCTGGTTAGTGTGTGTTGATTACAGGTTACTCACAGGGGTTTCTGTTTGAGTGAGAGTAGAGCAATGGTAGAAGATAGTAAGCTACGAATGGAAAAGTTTAATGGCAGAAGGTCTAGGTCCAAGTATGGCAGAATACCCTGTTGGAAATATGGAAAGAAAGAACAGAAAAAGAAAGATTATTGGTTGGTAGCAGATCAGCCTGAAGGACATAAAGAAGTAGATGTTGCGAATTTCGTTGCACAAGATGCTCTGGTATGTTCTTTAGATAAAGTAGAATCTTGAGTTTTAGATTCCGGTGCCTCTTTTCATGCATCCCCAAATAGGGAATTTTTTCATGAGTATGTCCAGGAAGACTTTGGAGAAATTTGTTTAGGAGATGGTAAGCCTTATCAGATGGTTGGCAAAGGAAAAGTGAAGCTGAAATTGCAGACAAATAACACATGGGTGTTGAAAGAGGTCATGCATGTCCCAGTTCTGGAGCGGAATTTAATTTCTATAAAAAGTTTGGGTGATGAGGGTTGCACAGTAACTCTCACAGCGGACTCTTGGAAGGTTACCAAGGGTGCACTTGTTGTAGCAAGAGGTAAGAAAGTAAGTACGCTTTATCTATCTACTTGTATTGTTGATTCTCTTTCTGGGTTATCTACTTCAGCTATAGATTCGAAGATGTGGCGAATCTAAGAACAAACACACCTATTTTGATCCCACTTGTTAAGATCTTGCTCCTCAGAAAGAGCACAATATGATTATCAAATATAAGCAATTAAACATGCAGAAATAACCAGAAGTACAAGTAACTATAATTCACTAATAGCACAGAATATGAGAGACAATACACTATCTTGTATTAATATTTATACAAAAAAGAATACAATAAAGAGACGCCACTCTCTTCCACCTTACAGAGGCTTCTCACACCTCAAGTGTACAGTAATTCTTCTTCAAAACACTCTCCTACCAAAAATGGTCTCAACACACAACTCACACAGAATTGGTGTTCACCTCTCCAACCAGTCAATAACAACCCTGCCAGTACCCAAGCACTCTATAGTACTTCAAGTTGATCTCCCATGAACCTGCAACCTGCAATTCAATAGACCATACTTACACATATAGACCTCCTGTGAGCTTGCAACAACCTGTAACTCAATGATCTTACAATGGAAGGATTTTCCTTGCCTTCCTTTCTAGCTCATCTGTGGAACTAGGAGGAACACACACTTTGTTCTCTTCACTAGCACACTTTACATTACATGCCAATGGGTCTATAAATAAATCTCAAACTTAAACAATAACTTAGACTCTTAGTTTGCTAATAATAGACACGCAGCTCAAGACTCAAAATAGCTTTTACATGCAAACACTCCGTTCACTTAACTAACTGTTCGTGCAACGAACAGTTTTGGAACACACAGGGGACCAACGTCGGTCCCTGTTTTCCTGGTGCTGACCGACGTCGATCATGCTATCGACGCCGGTGCTTCTGAATCTTCAGCAACCTCCTATTTTTGTCTGCATAGTTGAAGCTTTTAGCTCCACAACCTAACACATATAACCGACGTCGATTTCTTTTGCACTGTAATATGACCGATGTCGATTGATCAGACCGACGTCGATTGCCCTGCAACTTGTTCTGCAACTTAGCAACCTCCTTCCATGTTTGCATCAGTGAAGCTTTTAGCTCCACAACCTAACAGAGATGCCCCTAGAGGGACAGAGAGCAAGACCCACCTTGGTTTTTAGATCAAAGACCCAAATACAATGGGAAAGATGAGAGGCATCCCAATTTTGAGGTCGATGATACAAGGGCTACAAAAGCGTTGGCGAGCATGGTGGGTTGAGGTCCATCCAACACTACTATTCCCACAAGGGGAAGAGGTATATGAGTATGAGGTGGAGCACTATGATGAAGGACCATATGCAAAGGGTGGACATGATGTAGAGGATATTGCTATGGTAGGAACACATGGATAAAAGAGTAGAGGGAACAAAGGAAGAACCATTTAAGGTTCCTCCAATCCGAACAATGAGGGACCTAAGTTGGCAACAAGAATATCCAAGTAAAAAGGTCAACAATACACACACACACACTTTAAATCTTCGATTAATGTTTGTGTATTAATTTATTAATCTTTGTTTAATATGAAATAGTGATGGTCGATTACTAGACCACCACCATTGTTGCTGCTATCTAGAGGCTGACTCGAGGCATACCAGAAGACATTCAAGGAATGCTTGAGCGAGATAATGTCAAATCAGGAAGACATGCTCGCCTAACTTGTTTATTACCATACTTAAACTATCTATAGATCATTAGATTAGTATTCTTGCCTTTTAGACAAGTCAATCAGACTCAAATGCCTATGAAATTCTAGAGGTGTCCAACTTTGATGGACCCATCCTCATGCTAGCCAATGGTCATTTTTCAAATTCAAATCATCTTTATGGGTCGGACCATACATTTCACATGGTGGTGGCACAAGAAATTACTCAAAGAGTTTCATATAAATACACAATATGTCTAAGCCTATTTCATTATCAAGCAAGCACCAAACAAGCCTATTATATCTTTTACACATTCAAAGGGATTGCCCTAAACTTTCAAAATTAGAAATCAATCATGAGTAGGCCCTAAGTCTGAAGCACCTAAGACAAGTCAATTTGGCCATTATCAAGTCTCAAAAAGCTAAATTATAGGTTGCATCATAAAATGAGCACCATTTCACACATACACCTAATGGGAATAACTACGTGTTTTTTGACTTCCCTTCTTGGAATATTAGATACATAGGTAACACTCAACGATTCATTGAGGAGTAGTTAAGGTCAACTCAACCCACCTTTCTTTCCCTTTCACGAGCTTAAACTTAGTGTCGAAAATGGATCTAGGGTTTTAAAGTGAAGGAGACATGTTTTCTAGATTTGCACACATGACAAGTACATGATATTTCATAGAAAGATAATTTTCAAGCAAACAACATGTGTTAAAATAGTGAGACACAATTTCACAAGATGAATTTGGAAACAATAGACACCTACATACGATGAAGGCATCCAGACACTGACAAACTCATTTAGGCAGATCCAAACACTCATGTTCATAATCTGAGTGACTTTTGATCCATTTCCAACACTTTTTGTCACCTGCACACAATCTCAGTCTTACACAAAATAGTAACAAGCCAAAGCATATTAATCTCTTAGGTCATTTGTATTTGTAATAAGTTGTAATTGTTTAATCATATTCTAATTTAACATTTAGATTTGTGTTTTATTTCCATTTATTAAACAATCTGAACAATGTAAAATTTTGTCTTAATAAATCAAATTAATCCAAAATAAGGTAAAAATTGAGTCAATGAGTTATTCAAAACTCAAACTTCCATAATAACTTCTAGGGTCTAACTTTGGTTTAATAGTCATTCTTGCAACAACTCGCAATATTGGATTTTGGGTTACCTAGGATTTTGTAATAAGTTGTAATTATTTAATCATATTCTAATTTAGCATTTAGATTTGTGTTTTATTCCCATTTATTAAACAATCTGAACAATGTAAAAGTGTTGTCTTATTAGATCAAATTAATCCAAAATACGGTAAAACTCTAGTCAATGAGTTATTCATAACTCAAACTTCCATAATAACTTCTAGGGTCTAACTTTGGTTTAATAATGATTTAACTTATTTGGAAATATTGGAGTTTTATTCTTAATTTAGTTAAAGAGTTTGAATAGTAAAATCAGTAAATAAATATTCAATAATTAAGCTACTAATTTGTATAAATTAGATTGCAATTTTGACCTTTCTAAAAATAGTTATAAGATAGAGAAAATAAGACTTAGCTAAAAATTCGTTGATACAGTTGAGATAGAATCTGAGATTCACTGTGCAGGACTAGAGCAATGTCACAAACTAAGATCTAACCTTCATTTTATGATTGGACAGGGGCGTCAAAAATGGATGGGAGTGGTACCGGCATTGTAGTCCACCTCTGCCAACTTGTTGTCCTGAGGATCTGAGCTTTCTGGGTTTTATTCCCTAGGTCTATGTGACCCTGTCTATGAAATTTCAATAGTTGGAATTTTGTAGAGCTTCCTATAGATGAGATTTTATTTTCAAACCCTATACTCCACTATGTTTTGACCAATTTCTAGAAAGAAGAGGGGGTTAGTGTATGTAAAATTCACTGAACATGTATCCACACCCCTTGTGTGGGCATGCTCCCTACATGCCCATACTCTTAAGATAGATCAAGCCATATGTAGTTCTCCCACTTGATGTGTTTTATGTAATTGAGTGTATGAATATGCAAAATACTAAATTAGATGTACTTGAGGCAGCTAGGGACTAGTGTAAGGATTTGAATAAGCTTGTAAGTGTATTGATTGGTTGTATGTAGAGAATAAGAAGGATTGCTTAAGTAGTCTTGCTTGTATTCTTGCTTATTTAGTGATACTTGTCAACCCTTTCCAAATGATCTTTGAATGAGATTTTATAGGGATCTATTGATCATAGGTTGAATGTGTTTGCGTTAATCCAACAAGGAGAAGGATGGGGAACCAGAAGAAATTGATTGTTGGGGCCAAAAATGCATTTGGATAGGAGCCTCGAAAGTGGATAGGAATGATATTGGTGCTATAGTCCAAGTGTGGCGCTATTGTCTTGTGTTGATGGGACTAGGGGGATGGATTAGTCATAAAAAATGGGTCTGGCTAAGCTAGGATCGAGTCTAGAAGGCTACGAATGACTGGGAATCAGTGAAAAGATGCCTATGAGGGTCATGAGAGCAAGCAAGAGGGACCTAAGAGTTGGGTGTCACAAGCCACATTCAAGTTACCAATTTTTGCATTTTATATGACTACAAATAGTCATTCTCGTAACAACTTGCAATATTGGATTTTGGGTTACCCAAGATTGAAAATAAAGTGACACAAGGTCACATAGATGCAGGATGCAGATAGGCAAAAAGACAAGAATGAGAAAAATATCTCAAATGTGTAATATGTCTATCTCTAACTAATTTTTAAAATACATGAGAGTAGGAGATTATATAGGCAAGTCTAAGCTTGACCCAATATCTCCAATTAGCTACTAAATAGGTAATTAGTTAGCCCACTCTAACCTTAGCTTATAATAGGATGGCATTAGTTTACTCATTTTTTACATTATTAGGTCTAAAATATACTAAAGCCAAATATATGCTAAAGACTAAATTCAAGTCACCTAAGATTTATGACTACTTAAGTTAGACTTAACAGCGTGCAATTAAGAATATTGCACCAACACCCTCCCTTAAGCATAACTTAGGGATATATAAAACAAATACAAATAAAATCCTTTAAAATAGGTTCTATCAATTAGGCCTAATAAGATTTCTATGTAAAAATATATAGTGTGATGTGGAGTGTCCCTATGAATGTCAATTCATCTTACTAGAATACATGGATGCCGAGTCGCAGTAACCACCAAGTTGAAATAGGAATTTGTGCTTTATACGAGGCTCACTGAAAATAATCATCTATATCAAAAAAATTGGGTGGAAAGAACTTGAGGAAGCATTGCACAACCAAACCACTCCCTTAATGCTGAAATGGAAGAAGGTGATAGAAATTGGTGTCTATCATAGAGTAATGGCTAGAAACTGACGACAAGTGACAAAAAAAGTAAAAGCAAGAGGATATTCAAATAGGTCAAATGTGGCTTGAAAATTGGCCAACATCCTCCAAAGTGCTTCAATTATACTGGTGGGGACTCCTAACTAGTGTCACTAAAGAAATGTCACCAAAGCTACAAAAAATGATAATCCAATAAACTGCATAAGTGGTATGAGTCCACTACTAAAACACTGATATGCTGACAATGTTTGATATCATACTATATTTATCTCACATCATAAAGACAGTCACAATGTCAATGAAGGTGCTAAAAATATAGAGTACACCAATAAATGCCAATGAAAGATGAGACATACTACAATCCTTGTATGGGTTCTGACAAACAAGTCTCTGATTAGATACCCATATACAAAAGAGGAATATAAACTGATTGTTGTTCTCAAACAATAGAGAAAATCACACAGACACCAACAAAAGGTGATTATTTAAAGAAACAAAATGAATCTCTCATAGAAAATATAATGAGGTACATAGAAATGGGCCTCAAATGTCTTGAAAAGTAACAACACACACTGAAGTGGAAGAGTAAACTAACCACTAACTTCTCGAGATGGTGAAGAAACTGTCAAGAAGGAAAATGGGCTTGGTGGTGATGGGAGAGTCAAGTAACTAAAATAGTGAAAAGGTGCACACAATAAGGCACACATGCTGTTGAGCATGGTCATTGATGTTAGGTTGTCATTAATGCCAAAGAGAGCATGTTTCATAGTGCATAATGACAAAGTAATCAGATTGATGGTTTGGAGAGTGTTTGCCTAGTTAATCAATTGATGGATGAATATTTATGGTATGAACATGTTGAGACCCTATGGGATGTTATGAGTGCTTAGAGTGCGTATAGAACTGAACGAAATTCCTCAGAACAATCATATGGATGTCTACGCTGAAGTAGTCATCTTGATAGATAAAGTTGAGTGAGTAGATTGATGACATCATATTTAACATGTGTGAAGGTTTCAAGAGCAATTTGATACATGGATGGATTCCCCTATGTGCAAAGATCATATGGTTAATTTTTCAGGTCTGGGCATGGAGCATAGTAAAAGTTATTAAAGTGCAAAGTTGGTCTTCTAGGCAGATTGCAGTGGTTCTCATACTTAGCCAAATTTGCATTATCAAAAATATAAAATGAGCATTTAATCAAATGATGAAGATCCAATGGTGCACCTGAAATTCAATATGTCAAAGGATGCTCAAAAGACAAACGTTAGTGACAAAGTCACAATCATGGATTTTGAGCAGTAGATTTAACAGTGAGCATGAAATCCATCAAAGAAAGATCTAATGGAGCATGTGATCTTGTTAGTAATGTTCCAACAGTGTGTATTAAGTCAAAATGTCAAAAAGATGCTCAGAAGGCACGGCGGGTTGCCAAGGGGTGAAAGTTCATTAGATTCAAATAGTCAATGTGCTCAAAAGGCATGCGAGGGTGCCAAGTGTCTTAATCTCAGAAGTGAGGATCTAAGATCAATAATGAGCATTGAAAGGTAAAGACCAGGCTACTTCTAAGGAGATCGACAAAGCATGTTTAATCAAGCTTTCAGGGAGCATGGGATAAAGACAAATTTTCAGATGTTTAACCAGTGATCGTTGGCATTTGAATTAGCAAAGGGAATAACTAGTCTGTAGTATTTGAGCTATATCTTTTGATCCAAGATGAGTTTCATGGGGTGATGTAAAAGGAAAAACTTTAAACGAATCCAAGGCACATACAAAGACACTAGTTATAAGGTTTTAATGTTTGTACAATCAAATATATTGAGCTCCAAAGTTGACTATGTTTGACCATGTTCTGCAAGTAACCCGAGAAGGATAATTGAGTTGTTCTTAATAGTGTTTTGATGTTTCAAATTGAACTAACTATTGGAGAGAATTGTAGAATCCATGAAGACTATTTGTGTAGATTTTGGAGGTTTGACCAATTCATATTCATTATAAACAAGTCTTAGAAGTTGACTGTGTTTAATGAATGCATTAGCATAATGAGTGACCATGTTTTAGAAGTAAGTTGAAGGTGTCGTGAGCAAAATTGAAGAAGCAAATAAGTATTGAGATGTTGTATAAGTCTCAAAGGATTATAATAAGGCATTGGTTATTATGATATGCCCCTTATCAGATATGGAGATTCAAAATAGTATAATTGTATTTTGACTGTGTGTGACCAGTCTAAGTAATCATTTTGAGAGAGTGGAATTGAGTGCTTAGAGCATGTGTTGAAGTATATAAACCACATGGTGGTGTAGTAGAGGTCCTGAAGGGTTCACCCATGTTATCTAATCATATAGCTATGTAAAATATTTGAGTAGTTGCTTCAGAAGTTTGATACTATGTTTTTTGTGTATGAAGGCCTAAAGAGCGAGGAGACCTAATTGGTAGGTTCAAATGTTGAGATGGTGTTCAAGGTGACATGGACCCATATGATATTGAGAAAGTGGATATTATAGATAGGTTTTATGTGTTTAAAGTATTGGTAAAGGATGAATTCAGTCCAAGTAGTCTCACATGTAACGTGTGACTATGAAGGCCTAATTGCTTTAGGTCTCACCAAGACCCAGTAGTGGTTTGGGGCTAATGAGGTAATGACTGGCCTATGAAGAGTGTGGTTCTCACATTTAAAATGTGTATGGACCTATGTTTTAGATTAAGGTAAAAGCAGGTTTTGAAGGGGCCCCGAAACCCTAGTACAAGGAAAGAAAGAAAGATCATCCAAAACCACAGGCAAAGCCTAAAAACTACAAGGAAGTAGCAAAAATAGGTTTTTAATGGACCTGAAACCACCAGAAAGACTACCGGTCAAAACCTAGATTTAACAGAGATCTGGTTACACCAAAGGCATAGGATTACAAAAAGAAAACAAAGAACAGGACCAGTTTCATAACCAACAAGAGGAACCAGATTATTCATCCAGTTCCAATATCATTTTCATAGTTTCTTTTCCTTTCATAACAGTATCTTGGGTTGTGGTTGCCGCCAACATGGCTCCTTTTTGTGTAACCTTCTTTCTTGAACTTTGTCTCGTCCTTTTGCTAAATCCCTCCAAGGCTTTGGTCTCCTCCTTGGCTCTTTTTCCAATATTGACAGCAGCAGCACAAATATTGGACGTAACTTCCTCCATTTTCGTTCTGTTGTCCTTAATAAATTCTCGGAGGTTATTCTCATAGGCTTTGAGCTTGACTAGGATCTCTCTTATCTGATTTTCCATATTGTTAATTTTGTTCCATACAACTTTCAGGGTATCTTCCATAGTTTCCACTTTCCTTTTGAGATCCATAATCTCCCTACACGTCCAAGAATCAAATTGGGAAGATGCCTCTGCTTTGCAATTAACCCAAGTCATTGGTGTGTGTGTTTCATCATTCTGTTTTTTCCCTCTCCATTCCTCAGAATTTTTATTGGGATTGTTCCTGGCTTCTTCAAAGATATCCTCTTGGCCCTTTTGTTCCCGCTCTTTAATTCCAGTTTGAATTTCCATATCCATATCTTGATTATCATCCTGACCTGTAGTTTCCTTTTCGTTCTTTGAAGCTAGGTCCTCAACAGGGCCATCCTGGACAAATTCATCCTCCGACACTTTCTGATTTTCCTCCATATCTTCAGTTCTGTTTTCAGAATCCTCCTCTGTGTTGACATCATCTTTTTCATTCTTCTTAGAACATTCTTCATCCTCATTAGAGTTTGTATCCCAGCTTTCAGTTCCTTCTTCTTCCTCCAAGTTTTCCTCCCTGGGTTTTTCAATTCTCTCCCGTTTCGTATCTTCTTTTACATTCTGCTTTTAGCGCTAGGGAGCTTGATTTTGCCTTTCCCGTTTACACTTTCACTCTTTTTATTCTCTGACTCCTTGTTTTTCTCCTGTTTGGGGTGCTTTACCATTGCATTATTCTTACAATAGCCTTCGATTAGCAGAATAAGGCCTTCATGTAGGATAGGGCGCGTTTCTTTTTTCCTATGAGCATATAAACTTTGGACCAAGGAGAAGCAAAGATAAAAGGGAAAAGATAAACTTACCTTGTGCCTGAAATGGTTAAGGAAGACAAAGTGGAATTTGTGCACTCGCTTACTTCTTCCGTCCAGGATGAAGTACTCCCTTATGCAGCTTAAGATATCCCTCCATATCCCTTTAATCTGATCCAATTCATAGAAATCCCCGTTTTTGACCAGCTTCTGCTCTTCCTCATCCGTTTTGGGGAACTTACAAAAGGCCTCATTCGAAATGCTTGTCTGCTTGGAGAATTTAAGTCCATCCGTAGGCAGCCCTGTAACCTCAGCTATAAAATCCTCTATTAAGTTCACTGTGATACCATTCATCAGTCCAATTTTTGAAAAAAGCCGTAGTGATATGCGGTTTTGACCCATGGAGTCTTTCCATATAGCTCGCAACTTTTCCTTTCTGTAGAATTCTCCAGACTTCTTGTTTCTCTTTCCATTCATCACAGCTCTTAGGTTCCTGTTTCCAGGGTTCTCCCTTCCTTTCGCGTGCCATACTCGTTTTCTTTGAAACCCAGTTGCTATGGTATTTACAATGATCCCACCTGCTGCCAAATTGATTGGAAGGTCGGCTTTGTTTGTGCTTATTCAGGTTCCGCTTCTCACTCTTGAGGGCCTTCCTCTTTAATGATTGTTGTCCTTTCTCCGCGCTGCCATTCCTCCTACTCATTATATTTCTATTACACTCCAATCTTTCCTTCCTTTGCATGGGTTGCATCATGAAGAATGAGCGCCCCAAATCCACGTTCTTTTCTAATGTTTCATGCCACCTCACTGTTTGACCTGCCCGGACTGCACAATTAGCTAGTCAATCTGCAACACCATGGACCTATGGCCCTATGTTAAGTGTGATTCAAATATGTAAATCATCTTGGTTGACCAAGATGGGTTAAAGGAAGAGAGTGGTATAAGTATAAGGTCTAATTGGACTAATTGTGTTAGTTAAGGAAGTGTGGAGTTAAATGAAGTAGAGAACCTTTGAAATAGAAGGTACAAGTTAATGGGGACCATTAGAGAGAAAAGAGGATCAGTCATGTTTATCTGATCAAGTTTATGTAAGTGGATACACAGGTCATTGGACCTAATGAGCCTAGAAGAGGTAGATTGAGCGAGTGAGCCCTTGAGATTGTTTGGATGAAAGAGTGAAGGTGAAGAGTGAAAATAAAGGTGGTAATCATCAATTGAAGAGTATAAATATGTGTTCAAGATGATTTTTTCAAGGCAGTTGGATGGGTGCTTGGTTGCCTAGAGGGTTGGTTCCTCTTTGCAAGGTGAAACTTGTTAAAAGGTCTAGTTGTTGTAAGTGCTTGGCTAAATAGGGGCAACAGCTCTTTGTGGGATTTGTGTCTCAATAAATAAAGGTATGGGTGTTCTTTGTTTAGTTGGTGCTGGTCTAAATTAGATATTGTCATTATAGAACTATAGTCCATCTTGCAAGGTTCAGTGGGTTTTATTCTTCAAGAGGGTTTCCCACATATGTCATGTGTTATGTGTTCAATCTAGTTATATCTTCTTTGTTCATTGCAATGGTTACTTTGTACGATTCATGATTGTATGTGCTAAATTACTAAGAGTTTGAAATTGGAATTGGATTATTTATCATCATTGATTCATCCCCCCTCTCAGTGATTGTACCTCTAACACATGCATGAAGGTAGATGAGGCTGAAACAACAAACCCTCCATGGCACTTTATAACTCAGTGTAACTAATAAAACCCAAAACAAAAGCACCAAATGAGGAAAAACTAATAATGTATTCACTGTAATACCTCCATACAAGGAGACTATCAAACTATCAAAGGAAGCCAACAAATTCTTACACGAGTGGAATTAAAGTCACTACTTGAATAACATGTTCAATAATGTAGGAGTTCTTCCAGAATATGTCATATGAAAAGAGACAATTTTTTGCATCAATAGAGTCTTGACAATGAGACCATGCTATGTAATCTTTACAAAATGAGGAAAAGCAATGCTTTTTTAGAGCTGATAGACTACACAATTGCTTAAAACATGAAAACTAGTGCAATTTGAAAAAAAATGGCTCATAAAACAACATATGTATGCAAAAGTTATGGATCTTACAAGATTATAGGAGAGAAAGGAAAAATACAAAAATTAAAGGCTCTAATACCATATTTGATTATGGATTACCCAGGATTGAAAATAAGTCGAGACATAACTCACATAGTTTTAAGATGCAAAGAGGCGAGAAGACAAGAAAGAGAAAATATCTCAAACATGTATTAAATATATATCTAACTAATTTTTCAAATACATGAGAGTAGAAAAATATATAGGCAAGTCTAAGTTTAACTCAAATCTCACAATATCTCCAATTAGCTACTAAATAGGCAATTAGTTAGCCCACTCTAACCAAAGCTTATAATAGGATGACATAGTTTTCTCATTCATTACATTATTAGGCCTAGAATATATTAAATCCAAATATATATTAAATTCTAAAGTCAAGCCAGCTAGGATTTAGGACTACTTATGTTAGGCTTAGCAATGTGTAATTAAGAATATTCCACAAACATGTAAAAATTGATATTTAGGTCCATCAACTACTTTTGTGACCTGGTTCTCATATGATTCTTCTACGAATTTAACATCACTTTCATCATCCATTACCACAACACCTCGATGTTGCACGGTCTGCATAGCCTCTAATCAACTTGCAAATCTCTCATCAATCCCACTAGATTTGCATGTTTTGGCATTCTAGCTGCGCGCGGCCTTATTGAATTCAAACCATCTAAACCTCCTCTCTATGTCATTTACTTAGAAATCAAAGATCTTCTACACCTTCTATCTAAATATATTGTTGAAATATGTTTGTAGCCACTTTCTACCCATACCCATAAATGTGGAAAATAACACTAACTTGTAAGGACTAAAACCTGGCTCTGATACCAAATGATGTAGTCATAATTAGGGGTCTCAATTAAAATATGTCTTCTACCATGCAACCCTTAAAATACATAATATAATATGAAATAAATGCAACAAAAATCATATCTTTATTGACTTTAGTTTCAATAATTATAATGCACATACACAGTGACAACAATCTCACAAACGAGATGCAGTACAACACTAGATCTACATATCTCTAATTGTTAATTCATAGTCTTTGCAAGTATAGCTTCCTATTCACCTAACTATAACTACTAGGATATATGACCATCTAATCTCATTAATCTATCTATTTTAGTATGATTGTAGGAACATACTTATATAGATGTAAGACCTACCTGCTTACATTAAGTGCTTAGCAACTCACTAACAATATTAAATGCTTAACACAGTCTTAATGATAATACATCGTAAGAGAGAATATTACATAATAACACAACTCAATGCACTATAACACATCACAGGTAACATATTATCCCCTTTAGAAATTCCCAATGCTACCTATCCAACAAAAAATAATTAGATAATTTTGAATTAGATCCTGTTGTTGTAGACACACAATTCTGGTCACAACTGGGTTCTGACTAGACTTCAAACTGATTCCTACCAAATAATTTAATCTTGAGAATCACTAAATGTTTCAATTTTATTCATGCATCATTCATCAATGCTCAAAATCATGTTGAAACATCTCTATTTGGGATACTAGCCTATATACAACAATAACCTCTCACAAATTCATCCTCAATCACCTTGCGACCTAACAACTGGCAATTTGGCCTATGGACCCATTAAGTGGGGAATTTGATCAAATCTTAAAAGAGCTAAAATGTTGATCAAAATGAATAATCTAATTAAAAAATATTAAATGCTTATTTAAATTATCCATTTGTAATTAATGAATATCTAAAAATAAAAATTTTAAAATTCAAAATATCAAGTCTTTCCATCATTGCCTTTATGAGTTGTCAAGCTCTTCCAAAATATCTCAAAATATCTAATTTGAGAACCATGACTAGTAATTAAAAAACATAATTACATGACAACTTTTAACTCAACTGGAGTTATCCTCAATTCACCTAGTGTTATTTTGAACTCATTCCATGTTTAAACTCAACCTTAACTCACATTGGATGAGAGTTAACTTTTGAGGCTATAAATACAAGGCCATACATATTTATGTTTAAGCTATTTTGGTGTAAATCTATTATGCCTAATGTCTTCAAACCTATCTTGGTGTAATGTTATAATGCTCAAATAGATGCAAAGAAACCATGCAAGCAATGTTACCATGCCAAATTCATAAGCCAAGCAGTCGATCCAAGGTGTCAAAGAGAGAATGAGCAAAAAAAGCTTCCTTGTCAAAGACTTCTTGATGCACAAATAAAGCAAGCCATTTGGAGCTCCAAGGAAGGTAAAAGAGTGTTTTCTTTTGTGTTATAGTTGTGTTTTCATTTGTATATTTGTTACCTATGCTCTCCCTAGTGTTTAGACTAGAGGTGTTAGGATTTTAGTGTGTTATTTTTATTTGCTTTATTGGACTAACACAAGACTAACCTCCACTCGATGTAATCATAATTCACATGATGACACGCTTGATGGGACCAAGTATCTCGTATGGTCAAGGAGATTGATATGCTAGTTTTAGTTTTTCTAATAAATACATATAAATCTTCAAGTTTCAAGTTTTAGCTTTGATTTTTACGTCTTTTTTTTAAGCAAGTTGCAAGTTGCAAGGATCAACATCAATTTTTTAGATCAACATCGAATACAAGAATTGACCATGATATCTATGTAAAAAATAGAATAAGGCAAGGAACATGGCTAACAATGGTTTTACTTGATTTTTTTTGCCTTCATTTTGTGTTTGATGATTTGCATGTTATTTGTATAACTCATTTCCTACAGAATCCATGAGATGTTTGGGTTTTAAGTTCATTTATTAATCATTTTGACTTTATTTTTATGTGTTTTACAAGAAACATGGATGATCTGCCTTAATCAACATCAATTTTTGTAATCGACATCAATCTCTATGAATCGATTATGATTGGTCTCTGAGATAAGAAATCAGAAACCTGAGAGCTAAATTTAAAATGTTGTTTTATCACTTGATTTTGGGCTTCTAAGAAGAAAAACCCTCTAATAATTTGCAGGCCCTGAGGTGGAAAGATTAAAATTTAAGCATGATTAAATATTACACACATTGTATTTGGTGTTTAAAATGTACTTAGTTGTTTTTATCTCTTAGTTGTTTTTGAAGTTTTTGCAATTATCAACAACAAATCCAAGGGGATAAACTTATGACATATTTTGTTTGGTGATATAAAAATCAACTCACATTTTAGTTAAATATTCATAAGAGTTTTCATTTTTATGTTTGTTGTTGAGTGTTTATTTCACAAATTGAGTGTTACGTGTATGCTCTCCCCCTGTCCCTTTTACGGAACTTGGGTGATAAAAAATGCTCACTTATTTTATTTGTCATTTTTGTTTGAAAGTGTGAAATGAAAGTCATTAAGGACCTCCTCAAAATCTGAGTGATTTGAGTGACCATAAAATGACCCTAAAGTCCTTTCACATTCTTTATTTCATTCATTTTGGGTTGTGGGCAGGAGTTCATCGCCTCCCCTTGGGTTCTTTAGGGAAGTGTTGACCCAAGAATTCATCTCCCAACATCACTTCAACCCCACTCCATGGTAAGGGTATACAAATTGAGTTCAACTTACTGAGATTCTTGTTTGAGTAGTTAAGCAAGATCTATTAGTAAGAGACTACCTCAAAACGTATGATTAATTCATATATCACACTACACTGAGCAATTGATGGATGTAGTGGTTATGAAAAGGATAAGACCTTTTTACAACAAACCAGTTGACATAGATCTAAATGACATGATTGTGCCCTAGTGTTTTCCATACATATGGGACCATTTAGAAACAAATGAAAATTGATAGTTTAAACAACTCCACATGTCATAGACATACTGCTGATGCAGGGAGAGTAGCCCAAAGTTCCATGTCACCATACGAATTCTTTTCATGCATTTTAATTTTTTGAATTAACAACTTAAAATCCTCTCAAGAGCAAGTATATAGATGGAATTTGATAGTACGATGCAACCTTGTCAATTTTAAGATTTAGGATGTTATTGTTAAACATATTAACTAACTCATTACTTAGTCTGCTAACTAAGATTGATTATAAACCACCTCAACTTATGTAACTGCTTCTAGCATAATAAATACACGTTGCATACACACTTTGATATGTGTTTCTTGCATGCCTTTCATTCTTCTCTCTCTTCATTCTTGAGCATCTACATTTGCTAACAATGGTATCAGAGGCACTGTTTGAGGAATCCCACTAGGTATGAACAATAGGCGATCATCTGAAGAAGCCTAATTGGTATGAATGGATACATTGTTCGATGATAATCGAGAAGAAGTTTGCAGTGGTCATAAAGGAAGATTCACAGGAAAGATCAGACATCAAAACCAAAACACACGATGGGAAAATCCAATCACATGAGGGTTTGAAGATCGATGGGATCAAAGCAAAAATGTGAGGAGAGAATTCCATTTGCAGCATCAGACAAGGGCACATAAATGGCACAATAAAAACAAAGTCATCAAGGGTTTCTTGGACAACATTTTAAGGAGACACATAGAGAACTTAGGCAATGGAAAATGCCAAAAAAACTTAGTATGCAGGGCACAATCATAGTGGAAGAAAGGCATGAAATTCCAAAGAATCCACGATACACACAGTTGAGGGCAAATGCAAAGGAAGGATGTGTAAAACTTACAAAGTCATGGGTCAAAAATCCTGTGAAGCAAGACACAAAGTTGAAACATATAGTCAGAAGAGCAGATAAACATTGCAGGCTCATGGACAAAAATGACACAGTCATGAAGGGTTTTGTGGCACATACAATGCAAGGGTTTCATGGAGTTTTTAGGGACGTCCAAGTCCCAGTTGTCAGGCAATCACAAAAATAACCTTCACCAAAATAGCATGAAAATAGAGGTTACAAGGCTATGACAAGGGCTCAAAAAAAAAGAAAAGGCTCGAGTTTGTAATCTCGAGGCACAGTGGGGAAGGACACAACATACACTAAGAAATTTTAGCAATAAATTCATATGAGTTCATTATATATATATATATCCAAAAATTAATAAAAGAAAAATAGTTCACTTTTTGTGAAATTTATTTTATTGGTTTAAAATAATTTTTCAAAGTGAAAAATGGCCAATATTCAAAACCTTGTCCTTCCTGAGGCCCAAAAATTAATTGGGTAAAATTATAATGTGTGGAGTCATAAAATTTTAATGATTACAGAATATCACAATTGTGACAAAATTATCCTTTGCACTATGACAATACCTGTTACGGATTTTGGGGATTATGACAAGCATTGTAAGGAGGCCTTGTTACTAAAGCTATCTATGTCAGATGATATGATTCCTAAGGTATGGAATGCCACTACGACAAGTGTGTTATGGACCAATTTGTAGATCACGTATCAAACTTTGGAGAAAAGTCAGGGGTTATACCTAAAAAATATGTTATTCTTTGTCAAGATGAATGAGGGTGATTCTCTATTAGATCACCTACTTATGATGAAAGAGATCTGAGACCAACTTTCAACTATTAACAAGAAGGTTGATGATGACAACATGGTGGCACTAGTTATGAACAACTTGCCACCATGCTATGAATCTTTCATGGAAGCTCTTCAATTGATGGCAAAAAGCTAGACCCTGACATTTGATCAGGTGAGTTCCTATCTGCTACAAAAGGAACATAGACAAACACAAGTAGCGGAGTCCAGTATTGGACAAGAAGAGAATGCACTTGTTGCTCAGGTGAAGGGGAAAGGGAAGTGCAAATGTATTTTTATGGATCAATCTTTTAAGTATCAGGAAACATGTTTTTACTATCATAAGATTGGGCATATGAAAAAAGATTGTCAAAAGTGATAGTTTATAATTTCCCAACAAACCAATCAAGCATCAAATGTGGAAATAATTGAAGAAGGGGAATCTAAATAAGATTATGCCTTTGTGGCATCACACTTACACTCACATACCAATAGTTGGTTCATTGATTTTGGTGCATTTGGGTATTTTACATGTCGTAAAGATTGGTATGTCAAATTTACTAGAAGTACAAACCATTTTGATTTGGTTTTTTTAGTTGATGGCATGTCATATGTAGTATAGGGGATAGGATATGTTCATATAAAATTTAATAATGTAAAAATAATCATAGTCAAGAATGTTTTGTATGTTCCTAACCTAAGTAAAAATTTCCTATCTATTATTCAATTAACAAAAAATCCCAATATTGTTGTAAATTTCTTTGGAAAATTGTGTGTTGTGTTTGATATAAGATAGGATAAGATAATTATCTAGGGTATTAGGCAAGGTGGTTTGTATAGACTCGTTGACTCTATCATAGTCAAAGTAGATGTGTGAGTGGAGGGTGAATCCACCATACAGGATGTGTATAAGGATAGGCTTGTTGACCCTGATCCAGTCGACTTACATGCATTAGTGGTGGAGGGAATATCCACTATACAGGATGTGCAGGAGGATGCAATTCTTCAATCTTAGTCAAATACACTATTAATTATGCAAGAGGATGAAATACCTTAGTCAAATTATCTAGCTTAGAGAATTGGGAATAAGGTTGTTTGTTTTGTAGAGCATGGTCATTTTACAATAGATTCTAACCTTAGTATGGTACCTGAATGGCTAGTTCTACACTCCATTGGATAAAATGTGTGGATATGTTTTGTACTTTACACAAGTACATGGCTCATCTTGTCGTGAAAGGTTTTTCCCAATAGGAGGGAATAGATGAGGATGATTATACTGTGAAGATGGTCACAAATTAGTTGCTTCTCTTTAGATATTTGAACGAGGAGGTCTACATGGTGTAGCCTGATGGTTTTCAAGTTCCCCATAGTGATAATTTATTTTGTAAGATGATTGAGTCCTTGTATGGACTTAGGCAGGCTTCACAATCCTGGGATGTTTTATTTGATCAGCATTTCCAGGGGTCTACATTTAGACTTTTGGAGATTGGATCAAAATCATCAGCCATCGATGATTTATTATTGGTCAATAAATCACTCGTCAGAGACTTAGTGGACAACTTGCTACATATAATGTCCATATGGTCAGATCTTCATTTTGGTGTTGGCTATCATGTTCAATTGTTATATATAACAAAGTTCCCACATTGGACAATAACAAAATGTCAAAGGACTATGGATTTCATGTTGATATCTATTGATCAGTCTGTATTTGTAATGACTAAACTATTTGGTCATATTTTGTTTGTAAAATTTTGGGACAAACTTGGTGTTATTTTTCGTTTATTCATTAAGAGGGGGTATTAAACATATTATTAACTCATTAGTTATTCTGCTAACTAAGGTTAGTTATAAACTACCTCAACTTCTATAACCACTTCCAACATAATAAATACACGTTGCACACACACTCTGATATATGTGTCTTGTATGCTTTTCATTCTTCTCTCTCTTCATTCTTGAGCATCTACATTTGCTAACAGTTACACTTAGGTGTTTTTGTCATTTGTTCTTTTTACTTGCATGGTCTTGTGTCAAAATTGTTTGTTTATCATACCATGTCTAACTATTTGCGCATCACTCCTTTGTTTGAACAGGCGTTATGTCATCCGTTTGAACACCACACTTTACCTTGGTCATTTGTCAAACTTTTGTGTGTGTGTAATACTTATTTAAATGGGGTATTATCATGCTACCCGTTTTATCTCAAACATTTGCCTTGGATATTCTAGTCCAAACCTTTTGCCATGTCATTTATTTGAAAGTATGTCATTACGTTGTCATATTTGTTCCCATCTCTTGTCACTTTTGAAACCAAGTTTTGAACCTTTGTTATACCTTTCTTGTTTCAAATGTGTGGTTATACTACCTGTTTTGGTCTAGCCTTTTACCTTAGAACATTCAAGTTTGTTCACATCAAATCTGGATCTCAACCTTTTGAAGTACAAATCATAAAATAATTAGGTTCACACCAAAGCCTCATCTAATTTGGGCTTAGGTTGTACACCTTTTGTGTTTGGATTATGTTACTTGGGTTGGTTTCATATTTGATCTAAAGACCCCTTGCCTAGACCTAGCACCTGTTGTTTGCTTTATGCTTTGTTTAGAGCGTCCTTTTAAGCCATATTTTTGCCATATGCTTTATTCAAGGTTGTTGTGCCAATATTTTGAGCATCCTAGTCCCTTTATTCCAATAGTTTTCATGAGTCAAAATTTGAGTCTTAAGTGAGTTAATTATCAAGTGTCATCTGAGCCAATTGCCTTAATTTAGTTTAATTTTTAGTTCTTGTTTTGTGTTTACAAGTCTAGCATTATTTTAGTATGATTATAATAGCCTTTGGGAAAATCCCTGATATTTCTTGACCCTAATTTGTAAATTATTCTACTTTGTTTATGCACTTTTGTGATTGATTATAACTGCCTGTGGGCAAATCAATACTCTAGCCATAAACTAGTTTGAATAGTTATGTTACTTTTGATGTTGATTATAACTACCTTTGGGCAAATCAGTATCATTTTTTTAGACCGATTTCATTTTTGTTAATCTTTCCCTTACCTAGTTTAGTTGTTTTTCCCTTTGTGTTTTTTACAAAGCCAAAGGCCCCCTTTTTAGATCTCGATGGTTCATTATCTTTAGACATTTTGTTTGTCACATAACCTATCCATGGATTTAAACTTGCCTTGTTACTCATGTAATGGGACCATGTATAATCCTGGCTATGGGAATTTTGTGACTAATGACCTTTTTGTTCAATAGTCATATGATGATGTAGCTTATGAAATGGATCCCAATCTATCTTATAACATTCCATACATTGAACAAAGGCATGACCCTCAAGCACAATATTTGGTAACACCTCTTTGGACTAATTAACGTATCATGTTTTCCCTTTTAATGTTAAAGGTACCTGATCCCCTACCTATAAAATTAACCCTCCTTTAGTTTGTGCAAGAAACCAAGCTCCACAACATCCAAAGATCACTATCCTAGGCCCTTCTCCTTTGGCTTGCAAAAGCAACCCAGCTTCACAATGCCCTACCATTACCATTCTAAGACCTCATCCTTTGGCTCATGATAATAATCAAGCTTCACAATGCCCTACCATTACTATTGTAGGCCCTCATCCTTTGGTTTGCATTAGTAACCAAGATTTTCAATGCCCTATCATTACCATTCCAAGACCTCATGCTTTGGCTCATGACAACAACCAAGTTTCACAATGCCCTACCATTACTATATCAAGCCCTCATCCTTTGACTTGTGTGAGTAACCAAGCTTTGCAATGCCCTACCATTACCATTCCAGGGCCCTCCAAGTGTGGTAGCTCAGTATCCCAATAAGGTTGTGCAATTACAACTAGATTGATCACAATTATCGTCCTAGACTGGCAACCAGCCTTTGTTGATCCCATAGTAGATGATCTTATTCATAAAGAGATCATTATCCAACCACTAATCATTCTTCATTCATTACCTACCTTCCTCCACTTTAGAAAACCTATGCCAGTCTTTGATCCATAACAGAGCTAATCATTACCTCTCTAAGAGTCATCTTTCAAAGACCAAGATATGTTCAAATCGGATATTTTATAAACAGGTGTGAACCAAGGCCAAAACAACCAACCAGTTCATGATGTTTTTGTTAAACCACCTATTTGTGACAAGTCAACCTAGGATGAACCCCCTTTTGATCCTTTACCTATTATCGAGGAGTCTCACTCTGATGAACCAATCTTTATTGAGTCACTTCTTAATGCTTATAACTGCCTTTGGGTAAATCATTATCATGTTTTTAAAGAGCCTCCCTTTAACAATTTAGTCTCTATGGAGTTTTCTCTTAACCTTTTCCCCCTCGTTGAGGAGTCTCACTTTAACAAGCTAGTCTCTATGGAGTCCTTCTTAGCTAAGCCTATTTCTGAAGATCCCATTATGCCATCACAGGCCATTACTTGTCCAATACCAAACGTTCAACAAAACATCATTGTAGTAGCATCCATGTTGAGTGTGGATCCCTTTGGAGATATCACATGACCATAGGAATAAATTTTGGGAGCTTAAAGAGCTTCAAGGATATGGGGGGTGTAATTTTCATGTTCTCCACATGTGAGTGGAAAATTCCATGTATTCCTAATTTTTATGTATTCCATATTTCATGGAGTTAGTTGTTAGATGTTTTTTCCATGTTGACTTCCTTGTTTTGAGGAAGCTAGTTGTTTTTTGGAAAAGGAAAATCCTTTCTTGTTGAGTGGAGTTGTTTGAGATCACATGTTTTTGGGAAAATATGCTCTTAGAAGGTGGAGAGATGAATATGGCATGTTCCTCATTGGGAGAGCTTTTGGATAAGCTTGATGAGGCGGAGGAGGGTTGTCACATGTTAGATAATGATTATCTTGGATAAGAATTGTACATTTGCTTCTCCTTTTATGGATTTTTTTCATTTTACTATATATACAGGGTGTGGTGTGGCCTTTAGAGGTTGATGGTTTATTTTTAAGGTGTGGCTTTGAGGATTAGAGTCAAAGTGCAGGTGTTTTACAAAGTACAGGTATTCATTACAGGGTGTGGTTTAGCAACTTATGAGAGAAGACATTGTGTAGGTGTAGGTGAAAGTACCTCTTTTTGTGTAGCACTTTCTACAAGAGAATTTTCTATCTCTGTGAAAGTTTATTGTAATCTTATTTTAGATTACTGATTTATTTTAAAACTTCCATTGGTGGATGTAGCCCACATTAGGTGAATCACGTTAGATCTATGTTATTATCTTGTTATCTCATTTATGCTTTCATAATAATGGTGAATTAATGAATATTTCTGTGATGCATGTTATTGCATAGATTTAGATCTGGTATATGGTAATAGTAAATCTAGAAAAAGTGTTTTTATTCCTAACTAGTATCAGAGCCATTGGTTGTGTGTTTTGTTGAAGTGGTAAATCAAAGGAAGGCTATTAGCTTGAGTGGGAGTTATGGGAGAAGAGAACAGAGTTAGAGTGAAGAAGTTTGATGTTAAGCATTTTGGGTTGTGGAAAATGCAGATGGAAGATTACCTATATCGGAAGGAACTTTAACTCCCCTTGGAGGGGAAAGGAGGAAAACCTATAGTATGAGTGATGTAGATTGGTCATTACTTGATAGAAAAATATTAAGAGCCATACGATTATGCCTTGCATCTTATGTTGCATTTAACATTGCAGATCAGATAACTACAAATGATCTCATGGATAAACATGGAAATTTATATGAGAAACCTTCAGTTTCAAATAGAACTTTTCTTATGAAAAGATTATTTAACATGAAAATGTCTAAGAATGGTTCAATAAATAATCATCTAAATGATTTTAATACAGTTGTAAGTATGCTCACTTTAATTGAAATTAAGCTTGATGATGAAGTTAGAGCTTTGCTAATTTTATGCTCTTTACCTAATAGCTAGGATAGTTTGGTTATGGCTGTGAGTAATACAGTCCCTGCCAAGGGAAGCTTAAATTTTGAGGATGTTGTAGGTGTGATCTTTAGTGAGGAGATGCGAAGGAAAAGCACTAGTGAATCATATTTAGGTAATGATTTATCCATTGATACTAGAGGGAAGCAAAAGGACAAGATCAAAAGCAACCGTGGAAAGTCAAAAGGTAAATCTAAGTCCATATCTAGATCCAAGATGATATGCTGACATTGTCGGAAGAGTAGACACTCAAAGAATAATTGTTGGTCACTTTAGGATAAGAATGCCAACAAATAGGAAATGAATGAAATAAATGTGACACAGGTAAATCATGTCAAGATGCTTTAATTCTTTCTATGGATAGTTTTTATGAGTCTTGGGTATTAGATTTAGGAGCTTCTTTTCATGCCACCCCACATAGGCATTATTTTATTGATTATGTTCAAGAGAATCTAGGACATGTATATCTTGGTGATGATGAACCATGTGAGCCAATAGGGAAAGGATGTGTTCAGGTTAAGATGTAGAATGGGAACACATGGATCCTTAAGGATGTTAGACACCTGCTGATGTTAAGATGTAATTTGGTTTTATTAGGGCAATTGGGAAGTCAGGGATGTTTAGTATTGTTTACTGTAAATTTTTGGAAAGTCACCAAATGTGCTCTTGTGATTTTGAGAGGTAAGAAAATTGGTACTTTGTATTTGACTAGTAGTGTTGATTCTCTTGATTTAGTTTCTGTAGATGGAGATGTAACTATGTGGCACTATAGGCTTCATCATATGAACCATAAGGGCATGCAGATCTTAAAATATAAGTTGTCTGGATTGAAAGATCTAGATCTAGACTTCTATGAAAATTATGTGTACAAAAAATAGAAGTGAGTTGAGTTCATGAAGGTTAGACCCACAAAGAAAGATTACAAGTTAGATCCGGTACATTCAAATGTATGAGGACCAGCTCAAGTATCTTCCATTGATGGATCAAATTATTGTGTTACTTTTATTGATGATGTTGTTGGGTGAATATTTTGTCGTCAACTAATTGATGACAAAATGGGTATATCAACCACAGCATAGAGGGATTTACACCCCGAATAGTATGGATTTACCAGATTTGGACGAAATAAATCTCTCCTCTCATTAAGGAGAGGTTCCCTATAAATATTTATATGCTGGATATATATATATATATATATATATATATATATATATATATATATATATATATAATTAAGCAGAAAATAACACATGGGGTGGTATAACAGTATCTACATCTTTTTTTTTAAAAGTAATGTATAAAGAACATAAAGAAGGATATCCTGATCCTTAGCTAACAACACTCTTCTTCTTTCAGGAATGGTATTAAACGAGAAGCAGAAGATCACCTGAAGTAATAAAGTTCACAAGAACAATCACATAAGCACAAATTCTTTCGTAGCTTCTTTCACCGATTTAGGACAGGCGTAACCGTAGAGTGAAACGAAGCACAAAGTCTTCGTCTGAAACTACAAAAGATAACTTAATCTCAAAGATAAAAGAAGCTCAAAGTCTATCCTCTACCTTTAGAAGCGCTCTCAGATAATATAATCCCACCCACTTTGATTATTAAATTAGATAAACAAGAGATTATCAGGAAAGAGAACATAAAAAACTGTTTCCTAGACAACACAGATAACTTCAACACAAAGTCTGAAATAAACCTGCTTCTTATTCATTTAACAAAATATGATTTACAAGTTTGAGCACAAAGTCTCAAAAATTGCTTTAATTTTGGCAGAGTGTTTGCTCTTAATTTTTTCAAGATCATTTACAAATGAGGTCTCCACTATATATAGGGAGAAAATTCTCAAAAATTAGAAAATAATAAAATACAAAAATATCTCAGTCAAAGATGACTCATCTTTGACTTTGAGATATTTTTTCAAAATATTTACATGTAATTACATCTTACAAAATTGCATGCACTTTTCACAAAACAAAAGTGCATAAGGAAAGAAGAAGAAAGAAGGGAAAAAATTCAGTTCTTGCTGCTAGATTTCTTCATATGGGTATCGTACATAGTGATGGATGCCTGAATTTCTACACTGTCTGACGTAACCATGTTCTTAGAGACGATTTTGGCTCTGATTAATGCATCTTTCAATCTTGTGATGGCCTTAGCATGACTAGTTAACTTTGATTTTAGATTTTCCAAAGTTAACTGAGCATCTAGAATATTGTCCACAGAAGACATTAAGAAAGATTTTTCTTCAAAATCTCTCTGACTCATCTCTTTAAAACTCTGAATTTTTTCTTTCATCAAGAGGAACTGATTGTCCTTAGAGGTTAGGTCGCAAAGCAGCTCTTCTAGTTTATTTAGCAGGCTTAGGTCGCTCTTCTCACTAGCCTCTTTGAAAGCTTTGAGATCATCAATTAAATATTTGAGTACCTGGATCCTGAAAATTAGTGACTCCTTGATCTCAACATAAGAGTCTTTGCTGGAGATGACACTGATAGATATCAAGGTGTTTTTCTTCAGATCCTTCTTCTCCTTCCATTTGCTAAGATCTTTTTCTGAACTATCAATCTCCTGAGAGATAAGAGAGACAAAGTCATCTAACTCTGCTCTTACCTTCATCATCTTACCCATCCTTTTTGCAATCTCTGATAGCAAAAAAACTCCTTGAGTATGCATTCTTTCAATATAATCCTCCAGGACTTTTCCCTTTAAGTAAGTCTTCTTTGTTTTTTGAATGACTGGATCATCTACGGAGAAGGCCTCTAGAGTTGTCGCTTCAGGGGGAAGAGTGAACTTTTTTATTACTGTCGTTAGCTGCTTTGTCTTGGCCTTGTAATAATCTTTCATCTCCTTCTCTCGATCGAATTTTTGGACCATGATATCTATAGCAGACTGAAAGTCACTTTTCGCACCTTCGTGAGTGACTTTGCCAAGTTCAACACGAGAGATGGAATAGCTGCTCATTTTGAAACCCTTAAGGGTTGCGTCTTGTGGAGGCTTGACAATTTTTAGAAATTTTTGCCCTTTTTTTTTACCAATTTCAAGAGGATCCTTGGCCTCTTAAGAGCTTTAACTTTCACCGACACTATTTTGCCAAAGTCGAAGTCATCTGGAGAGATGGCCAACTTCTTTTTTTGGGGGTGAACGCTGTCATCCAAAGCAAGAGAGAAGTATCTGTTGTGGCAATGGTTTCCTCAGCCGGTGTTACTACAGCAGCTTCTACACTGCTAGTAGTGACAGTGGTCATAGTTGGAGCAACTGATGAAACTGTACCAACTACTAATTTTGGCTCTTGTGTATGGCTTTTTTCCAAGTTGAAAGAAGGAGATGATAAACTTGGAATGGACCCAGAAGAGCGAGGAGAACCTCCAGAAGTGCCCTGAAGATTGCCAAATATGACCCTAGAAGGAGAAGCGGCTCTGAAAGAGGGAACACTGATCAAAGAGATAAGAGAAGAGGGTACCACAGGAGACTAAGGGGGAGAAGGAGAGACACTCTTGAGTAGTTGTGCTTCTTCTTGTGAGAGCGGAGGTCCAGTGCTTGGTTGCTCTGACGGTTGATTGTTTGTCTCCATTGGCTGGGCTGCCTGTGTTTGAGGGCTCTGTTCTTCAGTTCTTTTAGCTATCATTTTAGGTTCTTCAATAGTCTTTGGTTTCTTAGACATAAAGATGATTCTAGGCTTGTGAGGCCTAGAAGGAGAAGGCACATCACCTTTATTCTTGGTTCTGTTTTCTGCCTTCTTCATCTCTGCTTGGTACTCAGCCTCGGATCTCATGATAAATTCTTTCAAGACGATCCCTTTGGTTGCTAACCAATCATTGGTGTTAGCCAATATTGGTTCAAATCTTTTTCTCAGAGAATTCAGCTCTTTCTAAGACCACTGAGTTAGAGGAAGAGGGAAACCAACAACTTTTTCAGTCAGGTATCTGCTATTGATAATATTTCTATTATCGATCAGACCAGAGGAGATCTCTGCAAGCCCCAAATATTCGATCTGCTCTAAGGTCAGCCTACAAAAGTCTATTTTTTTGATTTCTTCAGCCGTCCTCAGGTCGATCTAGATATCTTCAATCATGAGCTCATGAAACTAGGTTTTCCTTCTGATTTTGTCCTTGACTCCCCTGTAGTCAAATTTTTTTCTTCTCTTGAATGATTTTAGAGTGACTATCTGCATTTTTGTTTTCATGACTTTGGCTTTGGCTGCTATTGTAATGGAATACCTACCAATTTCAATTGAAAACCTGAAGCCTGGTTTCTTCAGCTCTATTTGTCTGTCATGCACGACAATTAGTTGTCGGCAAAGTTCCATTAGTACCAACTTATCTGAAAGGAACCTGGGGAGCATATAGGGGTAGCTTTAGAAAAAGCCAAGCCAAAAATAGCAGAAGGTGGAAAATTAAAGAAACATGCAGTCGTAATCGTTGACCACTGTCCAAGCCTCGTCTAATACTCTCTTCTGCTCAAGCTGAAGGTTGAAGAGACATAGAAATACGGTGAAGAATGCATCATTTATCCTTTTAAAATGGTAGGTCGATCCTTGCAGAGTCAGCTGGGGGTAATATGAGTACACTGGGGTCATCTTTCTATCCCCTTCTGTGGTTAAGCTCGAAAAAGTTTGCATTGTGGTAGCTATGTACACAAGGTACGAAGTCATATAAAATTTGTAAGAAGTCTGTACTTTGGTTAGCTGCTCATAGAGGGCGTTGCTGATCTACTCTCCCCAAAAGATGATCTGTTTGTATTAAAAGATGATTTTAATGAATAGGTACATCCATTCATGGAATAGTGAAGAAGACGAGAGGCCTCGTACCCTGCTGAGAAGGGTGATTAAGTCACCAACCTCCTCAATGAAGTCACTCTTCGAAAATTTTCACAGTCATCTTGATAAGTTGGTCTTGGGGGTCTTCAACCATTTGTAGTTCATTATTTTTTTTGCCCTCTCAGGGTCTTTGTCGTATTCCTTCTGGGCGTCTACGAAGTCAATCTTGATTATTTCAGTGACTCGAGGGCACATAAAAACTTTATCGATGAATTTGGGATCCAACTGAATCACCACATTGACGCTGGCATTTGAGACCGACCTGGTCTCTTTGTTGTAGAAGCGGGCACATTGGAGAATGAACTCTGTATGATGTGCTGCCATCGAAAAAGTGGCCACCAGGTGGACGTTACTCTCGACTATCCTCTTTATCCTGGTGCTTGGGTTCGTCGCCTTTGTTCGAGCTATGAATTCGGCCATGTCCACGTGGCCAATTTCGGTGTCCTAGATGTCGTCGACATTTGAGGAGACCGACGTGAGCGAAAAGATGCCTTGATATTTGTATTTCATGGTCTTCACTTTTTTCAGAGACGCTTCAGACATGGGAATGGGTTTTGGTCGAACAGGTGTCGATGAGCAAGAGTTCTCTGCAAGTACTATAGACATGATTATGAGATTAAAAGAAAGTGGACGAATAGAAAAAATGCAATTTAAGTGATCATGGTCAACGGAGGTCACTTTAAAAGGCCGAGTTAAAAAAAGGACCAAAAAATAAAGAAAAAAGGAAAAAGAAAAGAAAAAGAAAAAGGCAACACAAAAAATCCTTCGGAGTTAGAAAAATCTAGAGGAGGGATGCACGGACAGCAAAATTTGCCGCCCCTACAGGTTGGAGTAAAAAAGATGCAAGGGCGACAAAATTCGCTGCCCATGCATGTTCAGCCAGCACAAGCGGTGAATTTCACCGCCCTTGCAGGATAGAGGAGAAAGAAGTAGGAGCGGCAAAATTTGCCGCCCCTATAAGAAAGGACTGCACGGGCAGTGAAATTCACCGCCCTTGCAGAAAAAGAAAGAAACATGGAGGGGTGGCGAAATTCGCCGCCCCTGTAGATAAGGACTGCACGATAGAATATGCGAGGGCGACAATTTTTGCTGCCCTTGTGCACAAGGATTGCTTAGGTGGTGAAATTCACCGCCCTTGTAGCTAAAAAGGCTTGGGGGCCGAGGCACGGGTGGTAAAATTTGTCATCCAAGATGGCATTGAGAGGAAATCTGTGGATAAAGGAGAGGGACGGTGTTTTAAGTCGTCCCTGCAGGTAGGTAGGCATGAAAGGTCGACCGGGGGGAAGGGACTCAAGAAGAAAACAACAAAAACTCAAAATAAAATGAAAAGAAGAAAAAGACACTAAAATAGAAGAAGGAAAGACGATAAAAACTAAACACAAGATCCACTTAAAAATTCGCACACGCCACAAAGTCAAATTTGCCAAGTCGCACTTCAAGTCGTCTGCTAGATCATCCAGACGTGAAAGGCAGAAGGAGAGGAGAAAGCAATGAGAAGAAATGGGGTTCAAATCAGTTTATATGGGGTGAAAAATAACCCCAATAACCCACTACACGTGATAATAAATGTTGTGCATAGAAATTGAGGCATGCTTGGGCAGAAAAATTTGTCGCCCTTGCATGTTTTGGTGAGTTCAAACGCAGGGGCGACAAAATTTGCCACCCTTGCAGGTCAAGATGCAAGGGCAAAAAAATTTGTCGCCCTTGCTTTACAAAGGTCAAAATGCACTGACGGCAAAATTTACCGTCCGTGCACAAAATGAAAGAAAAGACCAACTCTAGAAGAGGCAGTCTGGGGGAGGGGTTCCTTGGTCGCAACGAGATCGTAACCACTCTCGCATTCCTAAGCCAAGATGAAAATGAATTCAAAACTTGTCTCAAAAATAAACTTAGAGAGACAAAAGATGAAACAGACAAGTTTCGTAGGGGGTTGTTCTAAAAAATGAGCTAATTCAATCTTGAAAACAACAGCTAGCTCTTGTTGGGGAACTTTCGTTAATCAAATTGACTAGCGGGAGTAGAAACCAGTCTCTAAGTGCCTTCATCCAAGCCATTGGGCTATGAAGTTAGGCTAAAAATGAAAAAAAAGACAACATAAAAATTGTACATATATACAAATGGACTTCTCCAAGCTTCAAAGATTAAATAGTTTCAGATGTTGTCCACTATGAGGTAGTGCAAATGGTGTTCTATCTTGGTACTCTAGCAAGAAGAAAGCCTTACCATAGAGCTGTTGAATGGTGAACGGGCCTCTCCACAGAGAGTCAAATTTGCCATGCATCCCTTTTGGTTCTCGCCTCTTGTCCCACAACAAGACTTGATCTCTGACTCGAAATTCGAGAACTTTAGCTTTTTTATCAAAGAGTGCCTTCACCCAGTTTTGATGTTCCTTAATCTGATCCACTACCATAGCTCGACGCTCATTCAGCTCGTTTAGACACATGATTTTTTTGTTGACTGAGCTTTCGAAAGTTGAGTCTTCGATTGCTTTAGTTAAACTGAGCGCTGGCAGCTCAAGGGTGATGGAGATTTATGCATTTAAACCATAAAAAAGCTGGAAAGGGGACATACCTATAGCCCCTTTGGGTGTTATTCTATCCACACATAAAGCATCATACAATGTTTTGTGCCACGTTCTCTGATTGTCATCCACCAACTTTTTGATAATAGTGACCAGGTTCTTGTTACTCGATTTTGCTTGGCCATTTTCTTGAGAGAAATAATCTGAAGTATGGGATAAGGTAATCTCATAATAAAAATATAATTGAGTAATTTCATGTGATGGAAAATAGGCTGCATTATCTGTTACGATCTTTAGTGAAACCTCAAACTTGGAGATGATATTTTCTTTGAAAAAGTTGCATACCACTTCAGACGTAACATGCTTGGTTGGGATGGCCTCCACCCACTTAGTAAAATAATATGTTGCCGTGAGGACATAATCATGTCCGACACTTGAAAATAGGTTGTCTACCCCAATGAAGTCAATATCCCACTTCTGAAACGGTTCCTCGATCACTACCGACTTGAGAGGCAATGCAGGAAGCTTAAGCTTCCCAACGAATTATTGGCACAATTCACACCTACGCACCCATTTGTAGACATCTTGGAAAAGTGTGAGCCAATAATATCTTGCTCATAGAATTTTATGCGCTGTCATCGGTGCAGAAAAATGTCTCCCACAGGCCAGATTGTGGAAAGATTTTAAGAGTCTTTTTTGTTGCGCTTTGTCAACACAATAAAGAAATGCCCCGTCCAGGTTTCTCTTGTAAAGACCATTGTCTCACAGAATGTAACCAACTGCTTTGAATTTAATATTTTGTTTCTCTTTAAAAGAAAGATGAGCGGGACACTCACCATATGTTAGAAAATGAGCAATGTCAGAATACCACTCGTCAGTAGTGGCAACAAAGAGGACCGTAGGCATGCCTTCGATCTCTACTTCACTTTTTTCTTCACCTGGAATGTTGTTGGCAATCAACTGGCAAAGACCCTTTTCCGGTACAAGTTTGGTTGGTTTGATGTCCAGATCAAACTCCTAAGTTTTGGCAATTCAGTTACCTCTCTTCGTACCGAACTCTTGCTGAGTCAAAATGAATTTTACTATTGTGTCTGGTATGAGAACTTCGGTGTGAGAGTTCAAGATATAAAACCTAAAATGCTTGACCACTTTGACCACAGCATATGCATGCTTCTCCATAAGGGAATAGTTTAGCTCATGATCCTTGAGTGGACAACTCATGAATGAGATAGGAGATTCTGGATCTTCTGGATTTTGCTAGACCAAAATCACCGATAGTGTATGTTCGGAAGAATAACTATATATTTTAAAACTTTTAGTATAATCTAGACAGACCAAGACTGGTGCACAGGTGATTGCTTTCTTAATCTCTTTGAACGCTAATTTACCCTCAGCAGTCTACCTAAATGTAGCATTACCCTTCATCATGTTGACAATGTGACGGGTTTTCTCAGCAAACTCAAGAATAAACCTTCAGAGAAAATTCACCTTTCCAAAGAAAGAGTGAACTACGATTTTGCTGGTAGGCAGGATAAGTTTTTAGATGGATTTGACTCTTTCTGAATCAATTTTAATACCTTCTCGGGACACGATGTGTCCGAGAAGTTTTCCTTCAGTTACTCTGAAGACAGATTTCTTTGGGTTTAAAGAGATACCATTCTGACGACAGCGTTCCAGTATCTTTTGCAAATGGTGAACATGCTCAGAATGATGTTTTGAAAACACTGTTAGATCATCTAGGTATACTACAATGAATTTTCTCATCTCATCTTTGAAAGCGAGATCCATCACCCTTTGAAATGTGACACCTGCGTTTATCAGACCAAAAGGCATTTTTCGGTAAGTGAATGTGCCCCAAGGTGTGGTGAATGTTGTCTTGTGCTAATCTGTTTTTCTAACTTTGACCTGATTGTACTCTGAAAAATCGTCTAATATTAATAATATTTCTGAACATGTTACCATCTGCAGGACTTGATCCATAATAAGAAGGGGGTAGTTATCTTTTAAAGATAATTGGTTTAAGTTTTTAAAATCCACACAAATTTGAATTTCGCCATTTTTTTCTGACAGGCACTATGTTGGCATCCATGTTGAGTGATGGATTAGAAAAATTATCTGGGCATCAAGCATTTTTTGTATTTCAGCTAAAATAGTACCTGAGATTTTTAGATTATATTGCCTAAATTTTTGCTTGTAAGGTACAGAGTTGGTTTTCAAGAGAATGTCCTGATGGATGTCATTTGGCTTGAGTGATTTCAGATCATCGTAGAAAAAAGCTAATACATCCATATATTGGCGGAGTAGACTAGCAAGCTCAAATCTTTCTTCGAGAGTGCAGCATTTCTCAATGTTTACCATCTTAAGATCGCGCTTGGTTTCTAAGTTGACCTGATCAAAATCTTTGAAAGAATTTGAATCTGTTCATTGTTATTTAATAAATCTGTCATGGTTATCAAACAACTTCTCTAGGAAAACCAGACCTTTGAGAATCCTATTCCCCCTAAGCTGTAGAAAATCTTCACTTGTGTTCGTATTGGTCTTAGGAGTTGCTTCACATTCTCGGAGTTCACTACCTTTAAAACGCAGTTGTTCAAAACTGTCTTTTTGCTCTAAAAAGGTGATGATTTGATCATCATTGTTAAATACTTATCAGTGGTTGGCATTATTTGGTCCACTTAGCTGAAAGACCAGTTCAATAGTGTACCTATCTCCCTTAAAGTCTGGGTGAGGGACTAGAAGGGTGGCAGAGACAGCCAATGCATCTGTTCGATCATTGAATTTTTTTGGAACGACAGAGATGTTGAAAGCGTCAAAAATTTTAATCTGATCCCAGATAAGATTACGATAGTGGCACAACCTTTTATTTTTCATCTGATAGAGGTTCCTCACCTGACAGACTATCAACTCAACATCTCCTTTAACATGGATTAGCCTAATGCCCCTTTCTCTGACAGCATGTAGTCTGAGCAATAGGGACTTGTACTCAGCCGTGTTGTTGGTATTGTTGAACTGCAATTTGTAGGACGAAAAAATAATGTCTTTTTGAAGAGATACCAACACAATTCTGACTCCCGAACTAGTAGAAGAGCAGCTACCATCAAATTCTAAGGTCTATACCTTGTTAGACGCTGCCTTTTCTTTGAAAACTTCTTTGTTTAGGGAAATAGGCTCTTCCATGTGTTTATTTTGATTTATCAATTTTCTCGCTGCGCCAGCTGAACACAATATCAAGTCATTATCCGTAAGAGTTTCATCAGATGTCTCATAGGTTTCATCTGTAGATAGGAAGTAATTGTCCATGCTCGAGGACTCAAATAAAATTTGAGCTTTTGGTGCTGACGATTGGGTAATTACATACCTTGTTTTCTTTTTAGGAAGCAACTTCTTCATGACACATTGAACTGGAATCCTTGCTTTTGACAAGTCCATATTTAGCTCGCCTCCAACATCTTTGCAAAAATTTTGCTCAAACAGGATGTCATAAGATACTAGAACATCGGTCACTAAAACCATCATTTTTATCCGCTTTTCTGAAAAAGCCGCGAAGGCATATTGAGCATCTTTTATTTGATCAAGGAAAGGGACTTGCTTATTTTCCATGAAAAAACACCTCCCAAAAATTTTGGTCAAAGTCAGGCCAAGAGAATCCGCCACTTTCGCGGGCATGACATTATCTGAAGCTCCAGAGTCTATAATACAATTACTCATTTTATAACCATTTATAAGTAGGGAAACATAGAAATATTTTATTTTTTCGAGAGTGATAGGAGGAGCCACAACAAGATTTTTTTGGGCCGATTTATCTTTAGGGGTATCATGAACGGCCTTCAAAAAATCTTGTCCTACAGGGACGGCGTTGTTTTTCACATATTCTGCTAACCTATCAAGCTGTTCTGGGTTAGCCCTCAAATATTCAACCTCTGTCATTTGAATTTTAGTCTTTTTAGCATGATCAATTATATCAAATAATTAAAAAAAACTTGCAACAGAGGAAGAGAGTCCATCATCAAGGGCTTTAATAGGTGTGACACTAGTCTGGGCAACAAAAGTGGAAGGTATGGCGTGGTTAGAGGTACTTACTTTTTTATAGGTTACCTGATCCTTTGATTGCGGAGGCAATGGGGTCCCTCGTTTGGCAATGGAAACCAATTATCGGGGTTCCTCTTCTACCCTTTTTTTGTCAGTCTGTGAAGCCGACTGATTTTGAGATCTGATGAAAACAGCATAAGCTCCATCTAAACCTTCCCCTTTACTTCCAGCTTCATCTTGGTAATCTAAGAAATCGATATTAGAGTCGCCAACTAATTCTTCTTCCTACTCATCGAAGAGATTAGCATCTTCTTGTCGGTCCAACTAAAGTTGAAACAAATTATCGTGCTTAGCCTCCAGGGAACCGATCGTTGAATTGGCAGGTGTTGCTTCAATGGCCAATCTCCCTAGAGGGGGAGGTAGGCGATTGGATTGCCCTTGGTTTCGAGTAGCATTATTTTGATATTATTGATTCTAGAATGTTCTCCTAGGTGCATTTTGATAGGTAGGAGTAGACGTACCTTGGGCTATTTGCCTCTTCAAAGCTATCAGTTCATTCATCAATTTTTGCACCATAAGATCTGTAGTACTTGAAAAACTTTCAGTAGATGACGAGAATTTATTTTTACTAGGGTCTTTTCTGATCTTACCTGCCAGAATAAGATCATCCTCAATCTCAGTAGCCAAACTTTAAGCCAAGGCTAGATCCATAGGGTCAGCTCGTCTCAATAGGAAACTTACTTCAGAAAGCTGCAAATTGATAAAAAAACACTTGAGATTTTCCAGCGTGGGTTGAGCCACAGTTAGAATCTAGTTTCTCACTTGTTGAATTTAACTATGAAATCCCTCATGGGTTCTTGAGATTCTTTTTTCAACTGTGTTAGCTGAACTAACAAAGCGTGTGCATCTTCAGCAGGTTTAAACCTAGCTTTGAATTTAGACTTGAGCGTATCTCAATCTGTTACTGACCTAACTTGCAGGTGATAGAACCAATCTGCAGCGGCTCTTTGCAAAGTTTTCACAAAAAGCTTAATTGCTACATCTTAGAATTCCACGTCGATCACGCCACATGCTATGGAAAAAGCGACAATATGCTCGTCGAAATGAACCTTTCCATCACCAAAAAACTTAATTTTTTTTTCTAGAACTACGAGGTAGTTCATGCAGAGGTGCAGTCAAATTGAGAGGACCAAAGGAATTACCCCACGGGCCTTGAGCCATTATGTTATGATGATTAAATGGTGGACTAACAAATTTTGGTAGGGTATTTATAAGTAGGGCGCAATTAACAGCAGGAAAAGAAGCTCTACCTTGTGTCGGTGACCTAATAAGGTTAGGAGGAAAACTCTTAGACTGATGGAAGAAAGGTGATGGAGGAAAGAGATCAAAGTTACTTTGTTGCGCTAACTCAAATACAGGGTCAAAAATACCTTTAGATCTCTGGCTTTTGGTGTAACATGGAGTTGCCAGATTTTAAATGGAAAAGGGACTGAAACTGCTTCAAGTTGGAGCTTGAGACTTCAAAATGCACATTCGTAATCCCCAGCAGAGTCGTCAAAAAATTGTTAGGTGAATATTTTGTCGTCAATTAACTGATGACAAAACGGGTATATCAACCACATCATAGAGAGATTTACACCACGAATAGTATGAGTTTACCAGATCTGGATGAAGTAAATCTCTCCTCTCATCAAAGAGAGGTTCCTTATAAATATTTATGTGCTAGATATATATATATATATATATATATATATAATTAAGCAGAAAATAACACATGGGGTGGTATAACAGTATCTACCTCTCTTTTTTCAAAAATAATGTATAAAAAACATAAAAAAAGATATCTTGATCCTTAGCTAACAACACTCTTCTTCTTTCAAAAATGGTATTAAACAGGAAGCAAAAGATCACCTGAAGTAATAAAGTTCACAAGAACAATCACATAAGCACAAATTCTTTCGTAGCTTCTTTCACCGATCTAAGACAGATGTAACCATAGAGTGAAACGAAGCACAAAGTTTTCATCTGAAACTATAAAAGATAAGTGAATCTCAAAGATAAAAGAAGCTGAAAGTCTATCCTCTACCTTTAGAAGCGCTCTCAGATAATATAAACCCACCCACTTTTATTATTAAATTAGATAAACAAGAGATTATCAGGAAAGAGAACATAAAAAATTGTTTCCTAGACAACACAGATAACTTCAACACAAAGTCTGAAATAAACTTACTTCTCATTCATTTAACAAAATATGATTTACAAGTTTGAGCACAAAGTCTCAAAAATTGCTTCAATTTTGACAGAGTGTTTGCTCTCAATTTTTTCAAGATCATTTACAAATGAGGTCTCCACTATATATAGGGAGAAAATCCTCAAAAATTAAAAAATAATAAAATACAAAAATATCTCAGTCAAAGATGACTCATCTTTGACTTTGAAATATTTTTTTTAAATATTTACATGTAATTACATCTTACAAAATTGCATGCACTTTTTACAAAACAAAAGTGCATAAAGAAAGAAGAAGAAAGAAGGGAAAAAATTCAGTTTTTGCTGCCAGATTTCTTCATATGGGTATCGTACATAGTGATGGATGTCTGAATTTCTACGTTGTCGGGCGCAACCGTGTTCTTGGAGATGATTTTGGCTCTGATTAATGCATCTTTCAATGCTGTGATGGCCTTAGCATGACCAGTTAACTTAGATTTTAAATTTTCTAAAGTTAACTGAGCGTCTAGAATATTGTCTACAGAAGACATTGAGAAAGATTTTTCTTCAAAATCTCTCTGAATCATCTCTTTAAAACTCTAAATCATTTTTTCCGCTAGGAGAAACTGATTATCCTTAGAGGTTAGGTCGTAAGGCAGCTCTTCTAATTTATTTAGCAGGCTTAGGTCGCTCTTCTCACTAGCCTCCTTGAAAGCTTTGAGATCATCAATTAAATCTTTGAGTACCTAGATGCTGAAAATTAGTGACTCCTTGATCTCAACATAAGAGTCCTTGCTGGAGATGACACCGATAGATATCAAGGTGCTTTTCTTTAGATCCTTCATCTCTTTTCATTTGCTGAGATTTTTTTCTGAACTATCAATCTCTTGAGAGATAAGAGAGATAAAGTCATCTAACTCTGCTCTTACCTTCTTCATTTTACCCATCTTTTCTGTAACCTCTAATAGCAAAAAAACTCCTTGAGTATGCATTCTTTCAATATAATCCTCCAAGACTTTTTCCTTCAAGTAAGTCTTCTCTGCTTTTTGAATGACTGGGTCATCTACAGAGAAGGCCTCTGGAGTTGCCGTTTCAGGAGAAAGAGTGAACCTTCTTATTACTGCCGTTAGCTGCTCTGTCTTGGCCTTGTAATAAGCTTTCATCTCCTCTCGGTCAAATTTCTGGACCATGATGTCCATAACAGACTAAAGGTCACTTTTCGCACCTTCGTAAGTAACTTTGCCAAGTTCAACACGAGAGATGGAATAGCTGCTCATTTCGAAACCCTCAAGGGTTGCGTCTTGTGGAGGCTTGGCAATTTCTAAAAAATTTTGCCTTTTTTCTTCGACCAATTTTGAGAAAATCTTTGGCCTCTTAGGAGTTTTAGCTTTCACCAGCACTATTTTGCCAAAGTTGAAGTCATCTAGAGAGATGGCCAACTTCTTTTTTTTAGGGTGAAAGCTGTCATCTAAGGTGGGAGAGAAGTATCTGCTGTGGCAATGGTTCCCTTAGCTGGTGTTACTGCGACAGCTTCTACAATACTAGTAGTGACAGTGGTCATAGTTAGAGTAACTAACGAAACTGTACCAACTACTGATTCTAGCTCTTGTGTAGGGCTTTCTGCCAAGTTGAAAGAAGGAGATGATAAACTTGGAATGGACCCAAAAGAGCGAAAAGAACCTTCAAAAGCATCTTGAAGATCGCCAAATATGACCCTAGAAAGAGAAGCAACGCCGAAAGAGGGAACACTTATCGGAGAGATAGGAAAAGAGGGTACCACAAGAGACTGAAGGAGAAAAAGAGAGACGCTCTTGAGCAGCTGTGCTTCTTCTTGTGAGAGCGGAGGTCTAGTGCTTGGTTGCCCTAATGGTTGATCGTCTGTCTCCATTGGCTGGGCTACCTGTGTTTGAGGGCTCTGTTCCTCAGTTCTTTTAGCTGTCATTTTAAGTTCTTTAGTAGTCTTTGGTTTCTTAGACACAAAGATGATTCTAGGCTTGTGAGGCCTAAAATGGGAAGGTACATCACCTTTGTTCTTGGTTCTGTTCTCTGCCTTCTTCTTCATCTCTGCTTGGTACTCAGCCTCAGGTCTCGTGATAAATTCTTTCAAGACAATCTCTTTGGTTGCTAACTAATCATTGGTGTTAGCTAATATTGGTTCGAATCTTTTTTTCAGAGAAGTCATCTTTTTCTAAGACCACTGAGTTGGAAGAAGAAGGGAACTAGCAACCTTTTCGGCTAGGTATCTGCTATTAATAATATTTTTGTCATCGATCAGACCAGAAGGGATCTCTACAAGCCCCAAATATTTGATCTGTTCTAGGGTCACCCTGTAAAAGTCTATTTTTCTAATTTTTTTAGCCGTCCTCAGGTCGATCCAGATATCTTCAATTATGGGCTCATGGAATTGGGTTTTTCTTCTGATTTTGTCCTTGACTCCCCTGTAGTCAAATTTTTCTCTTCTCTTGAATGGTTTTAGAGTGACCATCTGCATTTTTATTTCCATGACTTTGGATTTCGCTGTTGTTGCAATGGAATACCTGCCAATTTTGATTGGAAACTTGAAGCTTGGTTTCTTCAGCGCCATTTGTTTGGCATGCACGACAATCAATTGTCGGCAAAGTTTCATTAGTACCAACTTATCTGAAGGAAACTTGGAGAGCATATAAGGGTAGCCTTGGAAAAAGCCAACTTGAAAATAGCAGAAGGTAGGAAATTAAAAGAACATGCAGCTGTAATCGTTGACCATTGTCCAAGCTTCGTCTGATACTCTCTTTTGCTCAAGCTGAGGGTCGAAGAGACATAGAAATATGGCAAAAAAGGCATCATTTATCTTTTTGAAATGGCGGGTCGATCCTTGCAGAGTCAACTGAGGGTAATATGAGTACACTAGGGTCGTCTTTCTATCCCCCTCTATGGTTAATCCCGAAAAAGTTTGCATTATGACAGCTATGTACACAAGGTACGAAGTCATATAAAACTTGTAAGAAGTATGTACCTTGGTTAGCTATTCATGGAGAGTGTTGTTGATCTACTCTCCCCAAAAGATGACCTATTTGCCTTGGAGAATGATTTTAATGAATGGGTACATCCATTCATGGAACAGTGAAGAAGACGGGAGGCCTCGTACCCTACTGAGAAGGGTGATCAAGTCACCAACCTCCTCAATGAAGTCACTCTTCAGAAAGTTCTGCGGCCATCTTGATAAGCTGGTCCTGGAAGTCTTCAACCATTTGTAGTTTATTACTTTTTTTGCCCTCTCGAGGTCTTTGTTGTATTCCTTCTAGGCGTCTATGAAGTCAATTTTGGTTACTTCGATGGCTGGAGGGCACATAAAAACTTTATCGATAAATTTGAGATCCAGCTGAATCACCACATTACCGCTGGCATCTGAGACTGACCTGGTCTCTTTATTATAAAAGCGGACACATTAGAGAATGAATTCTGTATGATGTGCTGCCATCGAAAAAGCAACCACCAGGTGGATGTTACTCTCGACAATCCTCTTTATCCCGATGCTTGAGTTTGTTGCCTTTGTTCGAGCTATGAATTCAGCCATGTCTACGTGGCCAATTTTTGTGTCCCAGATGTCATCGACATTTGAGGAGACTAACGTGAGTGGAAAGACACCCTAATATTTATATTTCATAGTCTTTGCCTTTTTCGGAGATGCTTCAGACATGGGAACTGGTTTTAGTCGGACAAGTGTCGATGAACAAGAGTTCTCTGAGGGTACTGCAGACATGATTACGAGATTAGAGGAAAGTGGACGAATGAGAAAAACACAATTTAAGTGATCATGGTCAACGAAGGTCACTTAAGAAGGTCGGGTTGGAAAAAAGATCAAAAAATGAGGAAGAAAGGGAAAGAAAAAGACAACACAAAAAATCCTTCAGAGTTAAGAAAATCTGGAGGAGGGATGCACGGGCGGCAAAATTTGCCGCCCCTGCAGGTTGGAGTAAAAAAGATGCAAGGGCGGAAAAAATTTCTGCCCATGCATGTTCAGCCTGCACAGGCAGTGAATTTCACTGCCCTTGCAAGCCAGAGGAGAAAAAGTAGGGGCAGCGAAATTCGCCGCCCTTATGGGAAAGGATTGCACGAGCGACAAAATTTGCCACCCTTCCAAGAAAAAAAAGAAACATGGAGGGGCGACAAAATTTGTCACCCCTACAAGTAAGGACTGCACGACAGAGGACGCAAAGGCAGTAATTTTCGCCGCCCCTGCGCACAAGGATTGCTTGGGCAGTGAAATTTGCCGTCTTTGTAGCTAAAAAGGCTTGGGGGCCGAGGCACAGGCAGTGAAATTCGCTTCCCAATATGGCATTGAGAGGAAACCCGTGGGTAAAGGAGAGGGACGGCATTTTAAGCCATCCCTGTAGGTAGGTAGGCATGGAAGGTCGATCGGGGGGAAGGGACTCAAGAAAAAAATAACAAAAACTCAAAATAAAATGAAAAAAAGAAAAAGACGCTAAGATAGAATAAGGAAATATGATAAAAATTAAACACAAGACCCACCTGGAAATCCGCGCACGCCACAAGATCAAATCTATCAAGTCACACTTCAAGTCATCCACTAGATCATCCAGACGTGAAGGGCAGGAGGAGAGGAGGAAGCAATGAGAAGAAATGAGGTTTAAATTGGTTTATATGGGGTGAAAAACAACCCCAATAACCCGCCGCGCATGACAATAAATGTTGCGCATGAAAACCAAAGCATGCTTGGGCGGCAAAATTTGCCGCCCTTGCATATTTTGGTGAGTTCGAATGCATGGGCGGCAAAATTTGCCACCCTTACAGGTCAAGATGCAAGGGTGGCAATTTTTTTTGCCCTTGCAAGAAAAATGCAGGGGCGGCAAAAATTGCCGCCTTTGCTTTATAAAGGTCAAAATGCACTGGCGGCAAAATTTGTCACCCGTGCACGAAAAAGAAGAAAAGACTAACTCTGAAAGAGACAATTTGGGGGAGGGGTTCTTTGGTCGCAACGAGATCATAACCACTCTCACATTCCTAGGTCAAGATGAGAACGAATTCAAAACTCGTCTCAAAAATAAACTTAGAGAGACAAAAGATGAAACGGACAAGTTTCGTAGGGGGTTATTCCCAAAAACAGGTAATTCGATTTTAAAAACAACAGATGCAACTAAATTTTTTTGTGTTTATTACATTAAAAAGAAATTAGATGTATTTAAAACTTTTAAGAAGTGAAAAACCTTGGTTGAGAATGAAACAAGTCTCAAGTTGAAATGTTTCAGATTAGATAATGGAGGTGAGTATTGTAGTAATACTTTCTTTGATTATTATTTTAACAATAGAAAATGTAGGCAAAGGATGGTTCCATGAACTCCACAACAGAATGGGGTATATGAAAGGATGAACTAAACAATAATGGAACATGCTAGGAGCATGAGGGTACATGCAAGCTTGCCTTTACAATTTTGGACAGAAGTAGTTAGCACGGTAGTATATATGATTAACAGAGGACCTTCTATGCCTTTGAATGGAGGCATATCTGAACAATCTTGGTCTGATAAGAATATTGATTATTCTTTTCTTAGAGTCTTTGGATGTGAGGCTTTTGCTCTCATTAAGAAAGAGGATAGGACAAAGTTAGAGGCTAAATTAGAGAAATACACATTTATTGGTTATGGTGAGGATAACTTTGGTTTTCATTTATGGAGCATTAAAGATAGAAAAATATTTTAGTCTAGACATGTCTTTAATGAAAAAGTCATGCATAAGGATCAGTTGCAGGAACAGGATTAGGAATAGAAAGAGTACATAGTATTGGATGACATTACGGATGGAAAAGTATCCAAAGATTTAGTTCAGGAACCTTCTACACAAGGAGCCCAAACTCCTATGATAAGAAGATCTTCTAGGGTAAGAAGAGCACTTGAATATTTTTTTCTTTTGAATTATTTATTACTCACTGATAATGGAGAACCAGAGTGTTATGAGGAAGCAATGCAGGTAGATGCCAAGTTGAAATGGGAACAAGCCATGGATGAGGAGCATAGATCTCTCATGGAGAACCAAATGTGGGATTTGATGAGGCTACCCAAGGGCAAGAGTGTGTTGCCAAACAAGTGGATCTTCAGGATCAAAGAAGAGGATGAAGGGAGAAAATGGTATAAGGTAAGGATGGTGGTCAAGGGGTTTTCACAAAAATTAGGTATTGATTTTGATGAGATTTTATTTCTTGTTGTAAAAATAACTTCTATTTAGATTGTTCTTGGTTTAGTTGCAGTTGAGGATTTGCACTTAGAATAGTTAGATGTGAAAATTATTTTTCTTCATGGTGATTTGGATGAAGAGTTGTATATGAAGCAGTCACAAGGTTATGATGTCAAAGGGAATGAGAACTATGTGTGCAAACTAAAGAAGAGCTTGTATGGCTTGAAACAAGCTCCATAGCAGTGGTACATGAAATTTTATTATTTTATGTTAGAACAAGAATATCATAGGTGTCATTCTGACAATTGCATATACATCAAACATTTTGATGATGATTCCTTTATTATTGGATGCTTGTATGTCAATGACATGTTAGTTGCAAGAAAGAACATACAACATATTCATATGCTCAAGAAATAGCTTAGTGACTCCTTTTCTATGAAGAATTTGGGTGCTACAAAGCAAATCCTTGGTATGAATACTTCTCATGAGAGGAAGGAGAGGAAGTTGGTTTTATCCCAATCAAAGTATGTGAATAATGTCTTGGAAAGGTTTAGTATGTTGGATGCTAAATCTGTTAGTACTCCTTTGGCAGGCCACTTTAGATTATCAAAGGAACAGTGTCCCAGGTGAGAATTTGAAAAGCTTAGGATGTCCAAGGTATATTGCTCATTAGCAGTTGGCAGCATCATGTATGTCATGGTTTGTACTAGGCCAGATATTTCCCATGCAGTGGGAGTTATGAGTAGGTATATGATTGATCCAAGTTATGAGCATTGACATATAGTGAAATGGCTTCTTTAGTATTTGAGAGGAGCCATTGATGTTGCATTATGTTATGGAAGATCAAATACCACTTTACATGGTTATGTGGACTCAGATATGGCAGGGGATATTGATAACAAGATAAGTACAATAGGATATATATTTATTGTTGGAGATACAGTGATTAGTTAGATTTCTAGGATACAAAAGGTTTTGGCTTTGCCAATCATAGAGGTAGAGTATGTTGCTAACACAAATGCTAGCAAGGAGATGATTTGATTACAAGATTTTTTTTACGAGTTAGGTTATGAGCAGGAAGTTAGGAGACCACACAGTGATAGTCAGAGTGTTATTCATTTGGAAAAGAACTCCACATTCCACTTGAGGATGAAACACATTCAGTTACATTATTATTTCATCATGATAGCTTTGGAGGAGAACTTGGTGAAGCTAGAGAAGATTCATACTAGCCATAATCCTATGGATATGATGACTAAGGTGGTCACATTAAACAAGTTAAGACTATGTTTAGATTTGGTTGGCCTTAGTGGTCATGGAGCAGTGATAGATTATGTTCAGGAGAAATGGTCTCCAAGTGAGATATTGTTGAGTATGGAGCCCTTTGGGGCTATCACATGACCATATGAATAAATTTTGGGGGCTTAAAGAGCTTTGAGAATGTGGGGGGCATTATTTTCATGTTCTCTACATGTGAGTGGAATATTCCTTTTATTCCTAATTTTTATGTATTCCATATTTCATGGAGTTAGTTATTAGTTGCTTTTTCCAATGTTTACTTCCTTGTTTTAAGGAAGTTATTTTTTGGAAAAGGGAACTCCTTCCTTGTTGAGTGGAGTTAGTTGAGATCACATGTTTTTGGGAAAATGTGCCCTTAGAAGGTGGAGAGATGAATATGGCATGTTCCTCCTTGGCAGAGATTTTAGATAATCTTGATGAGGTGGAGGAGGGTTGTCACATGTTTGATATTGCTTATCTTTGATACGCATTGCACATTTGCTCTTCTTTTTGTGGATTTTATTCATTTTATTATATATACAGGGTGTGATGTGGCCTTTAGAGGTTGATGGTTTATTTTTAGGGTGTGGTTTTGAGGATCATAGTCAAAGTGCAAGGGTTTTTTAAAGTGCATGTGTTTATTATAAGGTGTGTTTTAGCAACTTGTGAGATACAACATTGTGCAAGTGCAAGTGAAAGAGTAGCTTTTTATGCAGCATTTTATACATAAATTTTTTTATCTCTGTGAGAATTCATTGTAATCTTGTTTTAGATTACTGATTTATTTGAGAACTTTCATTGGTGAATGTAGCCCACATTGGGTGAACCACGTTAGATCTGTGTTATTATCTTTTTATCTCATTTATGATTTCATAATAATGGTGAATTAAGGAATGTTTCCATGATGCAGGTTATTGCATAGCTTTAGATCTGATTTATGGTAATAGTAAATCTGGTTTAAGTGTTTTTTATTCTTAACAATCCACACTAGATGAATAATAGACATTGAAGTTAGGTTATATTTTTTAACAAATATCAAATTTAGCATCAAAATCAAACTCAACATTGGATTCAGAGTCCCTTGAGTCAAACTCAGCTTTAGAATCAAAATATGTTTGTGGTTGTTACAACATTGATTACACATGCCTTGTAGATCAATTTGAATATATTTTTGATCCTTCCATGATTTTTTAGGATGATTACTTCAGCATCGGCATAAGTTCTCTTAGTATCTTATACGAAGATTATGTTGCCTCTTTCTATTCCATTACCATTCCAGATGCCATTAACACCAACCAATGTAGCCATTATATTGACATTTCACCTCCCATAAGTGTCGATTGGGATCGACAAAATCACACTTTGTCAAACTGCATCCATGGAGACATATCAATTACAAAATATTAGGGGGACCAAAACCATATTCATGCAAAATAAAGATAATCTCTTAGTGAGACCTTTCTAGAGGTGCTAGGGGTAATCAAAGTCTAAACTCAGCATCTTCTATTGAAACCTTGTTTGAGGCATTATAAGACAATCATATTCAAAATCCAATGTTCTTTAGTGAAACCTTCTCAGAGGCACTATGGGACAATCAAAACAACTTCATTGGTGAAAACCTCTTTGAGGCGCCAATAATTGAGTACAACAGTTCTTCACTACTTGATGGAGACATTATTAAAGATAACATCAATATAGCTTCCAATCTATAATATAATCAAATGGTAGCTACTCTCAAGCCCAATCAATAAAAAAATTTGATGGTCCTATTGAGAGCATATTTATAAGTCTTCGATACCACCATAAACAAAATTGTGTTGAATCAGGAATCAACAACATTGTGTGTGCTTGAAAAACTCAATCTTCATTTGTTGGTCAACCATTATATATTCCACTATGTTCTATCTCTCCATTTCCAAATCAAAACTATCAGCCAATATTTATCCATATTTACCATTCCTAGTCATACTTTTCTTTGTAGAGGTTATGAAGATGTATCTTGTCTCAAAGTTTGTAGCAAACAAAATCAATGAATAACGAAGATCATAACAACATTATTGGAGTCCAAATCTGTAGTAGGTTCTTGATAAAGTAACTATTCAGAAGAGGTATGGGCTAGAAATTTAAACATAATTGACTATTCTTGTTATATCATATACAAATCAGGATGTGCATCTTTGCATCAGCAGGAACAACATAACCATTTACCTTACCTTTCTATTTACCTTACCTTTTTCATTTTCCATTCACCTTGTCATTATTTTATGCCCTACCATTTACCTTACCTTGTCACTTGGGGGTAACCCTCTTATCATTATAGCCCTTTTATCATAACATCATCTTGTCTTGCCCTTTGCCTTGCCTTACCATTTACCATGCCTTCACTATCGACCAAAGTTGTTTTTACCCTTCCTCCCCACCCTTTGACCTTGGTTCTTCGAGCACCTTCAGCAAGAGGATTATGATCAAGTTTCATTAGTTGATTCAGCATTTTAGACAGAGGCCATATTTTGGACTTGTATGACAATGGTTTAGAAATTGCATCCTTTATTCCTTGTTTCATTTTATTTCGAGTGTTCCTGATTATAACTGTCTTTGGCTAAATTAGGGTTTCACTCTGTGTTACTAATTATAACTACCTTTGGGAAAATTAGTATCATTTACCTATGTTATTTATTAATTATAACCACCTATAGGCAAATTAAGAACAACATCTTTATCATGTCTTGAAGTCCCACCTTGTCATTCCCATGTCATATTGTGCTATTAGCCTAATTTGAAAACTTAGTGTTATTTAGTCAGATTCCTCTGATGTAAGACATAATTATAGTGAGTTGATGTCCCATCCTGGGAATATGTATGTAACTCTCAATTTACGTTAAATTCAGCTCAATCACCCTTTTCCACGCTCTTGTTGCTTTATGATCAATTTCAAGTTTGAAAGCTCTTGTCATTTTTCAAATTAGACCGTTTAGTATCTTTTCATTCTCAAATTAAGTTGAGATGCTTAGAAAAATCTAAAAACATTTGAAAATGATCTAGAAAATCCTAAAAATTACCAAATCGACCACTTTTTTACCTTAAGGATTATGGGACCCCTAGCTAATTCACAAGAAACCACTTATCCTTTAGTTTTCCCATTCTTATTGGCCCCTAAGTCTTATGCTTTTGTTATTTTGTGAGTTTTCATAATGTGCATTATGTATTCAATTTTGATATATTAATGACCACTAGGCTTCATCTCACGCTCTCATCATTTTATGAGACCATTTCCATATTCCTTTACCTCATCAGTCATATTTTATTGATCATCATTTTTCTTCTATTCCATCTCCTAGGAGAACTACATTTGACTTGAAGTTTATATTGGATCTTGTGTCTATGAAACTATGTAGGTAGCGTCCACTTGCTTAGTGCATCTAGAGTCAGATCGACTACACATTTTTTTTTTCTATTCCCCCATTTTTTTTGTTATTATCTCCTATAACCTAGGGGCATTGTTTGTTCTATTATTTGTGTCACTGTGTCATTTACACTAACATTGTGATTAACCATTGATTGTATTTATTTGCTTATTGATGTTTTGTTATGTTTTTTGTTTATTAGAATTTTATATTTCTATTTGTTTATTCATTTGCTTGTTTGTTTACTTTTGTTCTTGCACCTTGAATTAGTATATATGTGTAGACATCCAATTCTTAACATCATTTGTGTTGAAATTGTCAATCTTACTCGAATTGCACTCAAATGCACATTTTATGTCAAAATCTATAAAATGCGCTAAATGGTTTAAACTTGTCATTTATAAGTGCCAATTTAGGTCAAATTATCCTTAAATAGGGCAATGTAATTTATGGGTCAACTAACTTTGATCAATTCATTTCAAGTCAAAATGATGATTTTATCTTTTGTGCTCTGGATCACTCTTTTTTCTAAATTCATTGGTACACATCACGTACCTTTGTTATTTTGTTTTGGCAACATTGTAAATGAAAATACAGCTCCAATGCATCTAACGTCACCTTATAATTCTTCTCGAGAGTCAAATTACAACTCAGTAATATGACTTTCTGACCATTTTAATTAATTGAGGGCCAATTTTCAAATAATTGCATAAATGTTGATTAACCTTTTTTTAAGGCTAATTAATCCAAATCAAGAGCTTAAGTGGATTTTCCATGAGAGTTGTTGAATATTTCTTTTTAAAAATTGATTCTTATTAACTACATCATCAAGTGATATCATTTCTTGGAAATACATCCTTAGGCCATAAATGTCATAAATATCAAAATTATGGGTCACCCATGCCTAGTTAATGCCTCCCATGCCTCTTCAATGCCCCTTCTTTCAAGGTCATGATGAAGATAATTATGAATTTAATTCCAAATATTAGGATTATCCATTGCCACACATCTCAATCTTGAGATGGACGATCATAGTTGATCCTAACCAATCTCAAAAATCTATAAATAGAGAGGCCATGAACATTTTTTTTAAGTTATTTTGGTGTAAAGTTATTATGCTCAAATATATTTAAAATCTTGAATATTGCAAAGTTATAATGGTAAATTATTTCCACAAGACTTTGCATTTGATCATAGATTTTTTTTGCAAGCTTCATTGATAGTCTAGTTTAGTGATTTGGAATCATGAGACTAGGTTTTATGGAGTGTTCTTGACGCATTGGAGGAGCTTACCACCATTGTTGACAAAGACAAGGATGTTTGATCAAGGGAGAACATGCTTCTGAGCCACATGGGTATGGTGAATCTATTTGGGAAGGTAATATGATGTTGCTTTCTTTCATTGTTTTTTGTTATCCTTTGTAATTTCGATAGGAATAGATTGGCTTGGTTAATTGATTCTTTATGCATGTTTCATCATTTATGGACTAATGCTTGACTAACTTACTTTATAATGCTCTCTACATCTTAGCATGACCGGTGGGACAAGATGCATCTCACACCTAAAAAGATCACTTTGCAACCCTAAAATATCCATTTAGTCCCTTAAAACTCATGCAAATTGATTTTCTAACTTTATTTTGTCATTTTTGTTTGACATGATTTTACAAAGTAATTGACGTCAAGAAGTAATACTGACATCGTTTACCTAGCTCAACTAACATCGGTTAGCAAAACTGACATCGGTAAGATCTTGATTAACCAAAGTATCCATCATCGGTTGTAATAACCAATGTTGGTCATTGTGTTTTTATTAAAACATAGACATGAGAGCTCTTTTTTCAAAGTTCATTATTTCAAGCTAAAAAGAGTTTCAAAGCTAAAGAACATATTGACATTTTTGTTGTAGGACCAAGCCTTTGCTTTGATAAAAACATGCTTCAATCACCTTTTGCATGCTTAAAAACCAATTAGGAACATTGTTTTGGTGTTTAACAGAGAATTTAGATGTTTTTGTGAATGTTTTCAAAGTTTACAACTAAGACCAAGGGGTCAAATAAACACCACCAAATATTTTATTTGGATTTAAAATTGAACACACTTGTCAATTCTTGTTTGCAAAAATTATTTACTTGAGTTTTGTTTGGTAAATATATGAATGTTGCATGTATGCTCTTCCATTTGTCTCCTTTAGGGAACCCTTAGAATCAAAAGCATCATTCTTATTGCAAATCACCTAGTTCAAGGCTTAAAAATAATGTCACCTAAAGCACTCCCCAAAAATTCACCAAAGTTTGGGTGATCTTGAAAATGACCCTAAAGTCTTTTTATATTATGTTTTCTTTATTTTCATGCAAGCTTGGCTTGCGAGGGGGATGTCATTACCTCCTGCGAGTTCTTTAGGGAAACTTTGACCTAGGGTTTCACCTCTCAACATTGACTTCATTTGACTCCTTTGGAGTTGCACATCAGACGTATTTGCATTTGGACATCGCACTACACTAAGCAAACAACATGATGTATTGGTTGTAAAAAGAACTAGATCTTTTTACAACTAGCCAATATTGTGGTTACCCAATTTTTACGTTTGTATTTTGTATCATTTGACATGAAAGTCATTGTGTAATTGATTCCCCTAGAATGATCAAAACCTTGCTAGTTTAGTAGACCCCACTTTGCCATACCTTGTCAATTTAGACTTAAGACTTTTATTTTTTGTCATTACCTTACGTAGTCTTGATTTGTGTCTAAAATTGCTTGTTAACTCAATAAACTTAACCAAAACACATTGTTCTCAATTTTCTTGAGCAAGAGAGGCATTACGTTGTCTAAATGGAAAATTCATCTTTTCCTTGTTCAAATTGTTATCAAAATCTTTATGTCATGTCATCCACTTTGGTGTAGTCATGATGCCCAATTGAGTCTAGATCTTTTAGCCAATTTGTTTGAATCTTTCATTTATAATCCACATTCAAAATTAAACCTTTTTGAGTATAAGGGTTGGTGTGTCAAAGTGGGTTTGCCATTTGTGCACTAAGCTTATTTTAACTTGGGTTTAATTTTCTATTTGGATTGAAGGTCATTTATTAAGACTCAAAATCACATTATCATCTTGGTAGACTCAAGTCATCTTGTGTATCACTCACGCTTTGAGTCCTAGAACATATTTTATCCTATTAGAATCATGTGATGGCGTTGTGTTGCTTATTTGGTCCTAGCTTTATACTTAGTGATTCACATGTTTTTTTACATCTTGAGTTGATTAGTTCATTTTGTCTTCTTCGTAATCTAGAGAGCTTTCCTCTAAACTTTTAGGGTCAACTTGTCAAAGTTGAAGCTAGATTTTACAGTGTGGGTGTATCACAAAGATCTAGGCTTTGGTGTATTAGTTTTCACCTTGGGTCTTTGAGTTACCTGACTCTCTTTCGATATATATGATTTCGACTTTACCAAAGGTTGAGGAAAATCGTGAACCAAATCTTCTTAATTGTATGTGGTTTCAAACCACCCTCTCTTATAGTCTCATTGGTACCTTGGTTATTTGTTTAAAAGAGATCCAAAGTATATTTTGATTGGTTGTTGAACATTGGTCTAAAGTTACTCAATACACAAAGCAACTCTTTTTAGACATGACTCAAAGGTTCACTCCTAGTGGGGCCTCTTATGGCCTTAGTTATGAAGATGAGCAATTTTATGATGGTCAAGATAACACTATTTTTTTTTATGATATCCCCACAATAGTAGGATTTGAAGATGATTACAATGAATATCAACCCCAAGAATATCAAGATGAACCCCTTTTTAGATTGATAAAATTAGGTGCTAGACTACCTTCTGACTTTCCAACAGCAGAGCTTAGTTAGAGAAGGAGAACAACGATGGCAAGACAAGATTTTACACAAATAGACATACCTTCTTCCTCTAACAAAGAAAAGAAAATACAAATAGTGTCAAAACCCACAAATACAGATCTTCTAGCTAAGATCAAGATAATAAGTCAACGATATGTAGATAAACTTGTCACAGACTTAACTGACTCCCTTGTTGCCACTTCAATTCACAATAATGCTTCAAAATAACAAGTAAATGTGGTTGAAAGTACGCAATAAATATTGGGTGAGAACATTATCATAGTAGATCAAGGAAATCTAAATGAATAGTTAAAGACACAAGAGACCTTACAATATGTTCCATTTGACATAAAACATACATTTTTCAATCATCAAGAACCTCTTGTTACTTTACAAACTCAGAAACCCAAACATTCAGTCCAAATTGAGGAAATCCCTCAAGACAATTTGGCTAGTTCTTTTCAACCAACCCAGAGATTGGTAAATAAACATAGAAATTTCCAAAATCAACAAAGTACAAAACAACCAAATTCAAAGAATGTTTTACAATCCAAGAATCAACAGCCTGTGATCTCAACTCAAGGAGCAAATAAGAATCAAATCATGGATCGAAAGATATACGCTCCATATAGATTCACACGAAACTAGGGGCACATTTCACCCCAATAACAACAAAACCAGGGGCACATTCCACCCCAGCAACAATAAAACTAGGGGCACATTCCACCTCAACAGTAACAAAACTAGGGGCACATTCCACCCCAGCAGTAAAAAAATTAGGGGCACATTCCACCCCAACAACAACAAAACTTGGGGCACATTCCACCCCAATAGCAACAAAACCAGGGGCACATTCCACCCCAACAACAACGCAACTAGGGGCACATTCCACCCCAACAACATCTTATTCAATCCACAAATGCACTAAACATGCATGAATGGAATTCTATGAAGGCAATTGTTCAAAGATTGGAGACGAATAATAGAGTCAAAAAGTACAAATTCGATGAGATATGTCCATATCCATTTTATTTATATATTCTCCAAAACCCTTTTCTACCTCATTTTGAGGCACCCAAATTTGACAAATACAAAGGGAAAAGAGATCTGCATGAACACATACAAGCATTTTTTGTCTTATATCAAGAGGTTGCTTATAGTAGCGAGTACTTATTATGATTATTTTCATAAAATTTAGCAAGACAAACTCTTGATTGGCTACTTAAACTACTCAAGGGATCAGTTGTAGATTGGAATGACTTATCAAAAAAAATTGTTAACCATTTATCATACAACATAGAGCATGAATTAATTGTTGTTGACTTATGCAAAGCCAAGCAGCATAATGGTGAAATTTTCACGGTATATCTGTAAAGGTGGAGAGCATTGGTAGGTTGCGTTCAACACAATTTACTAGGCAAACAGTTGGCTAATATCTTTGCACAAAATTTGCATCCTAAAGTTTCACATAATCTATGGTTAGCTTGTGCTAACTCATTTGAAGAAATTATTGGCAAATGAGTGTAGATTGAGAAGGCTCTTATTGCTAGGGGTCTTGTTAAGATTTTTGTGCAAGGTCAAGTGTCTAATTAGACTAAATCACTTGCTCAAATAGTTATGCAAGATAAGCCTAAGGGTTTTAGCAAAAATAATAACATGGTTGGAAATGGGGTAATAGAAACAAGACATGTACAAATAGTATAGGTTATGCCTCCTTTAAATGTATAATTAAATCTACCAAATCCACTACCTACTTTGCAGAGCCAACCTCCATGAAAGAAATTTCATAACAATTTTAGAGCCTTTAGCAAGTTAGGAGAATCAGTTGAAAGTGTTACAAAATCTCATTGCAGCTAATTTATTTATATGGCCAGTATCAAGGCCATTTCCTCAAGATCAGCTGAAACCAAACTAGTTCAAAGAGAATGAATGGTTTAAATTTCATCATATTACTGGTCATGATGTATATCATTGCATTCAATTACGACATATTATTGAGGACTTTATTGAAAGTGGTGATCTAGAAATTAAGTTGGCCCCTAATAAAGACACAAATCAAGATATAAGAATCTACAAAGACCCCTTTCCTTGAAATGATCCAACACCACCAACAAACAATCAAGATAGTCATAATAAAGGATAGAGGCAGAATCAGAACCAACAACAAGGTCAGAATCATAATGAGCATAATCAAGATCATAATGCCCACATTAATAATGTGGCTTATAACAATGTACCTTACGACTATAATAATATTATGAGATGTATTTTTGCAACCGACATTGCCACTATTAATGTAAAACCATGTGGCCAATCTCATGTTCCTCATAACATAGGACCCATCATTATAAGGTCCGCACCCTCTCCCCCTAGTAATACCATGTCGAGTTCACATCATCATGTTGTTACTCCATTTGCACAAGTTACTAATCTTGAACAACAATACCATTTTTCTAATTATAAAGGTTCCTCATTGACCTAAAATTATTGCAATACAATGAATCATCTATGAGTCACCATCCAAGGCCCTTTGCCTCCCTCTTTTAATTATAATAACTCCTTGCCACCTCTAGGTTATGCAATTGTAACTAGATGCCCACGAGTTACCATCTAGGGCCCTTCACCCACTTCTTTCCATAAGCCCAATGAGAACATTGTGCCAACAGTTCCAAAGTTGAATACTCTCCCAACAAAGACTAAACTAGTTCAATCCACAATTCAAATGCCTTATAGTCTAACAGATCAATTAGATAAAACCCTTGCATAAATTTCCATATTAGAACTCTTATGGACATCTGATGTTTATAGAACCATCTTCAACAAACTTTTGTAAGAGTCTATTGTACCTAATGATATAAACCTTGATCAGTTCTAGAACCTAGTTGGACATTTTTCTTCATTTCGGCAAATCACATCTGATCAAAAGGACATGTCCACCCTCGGTCCAAACCACAATAACCCACTATACATTGAGATAATCATTGCAGATCATAAGATCAAGTGGGTTCTTATAGATAATGGTTCAGGCCTAAACACCATATCTCTTAAATTGGTACAATGATTGGGTTACATGGATAAAGACATTCAACCATAAACTATTACAATTAAGGCTTACGACAACGTTGCGAGGGAGTCATTTGGTACAATTTGGTTGCTAGTCATGGTTGGGTATATTTCTCATCATATATTATTTCATATTGTGGATATTGAGCTTCCTTATAACATATTTCTTGGTAATCCTTGGATCCATGAAGTACAAGCAGTTCCATCTACTCTTCACCAATGCCTTAAGTTTCCCCATGATGGGATCGAGGTTACTAATCCCACTGATCAGCAGCCATATCAATACTGCAAACATCTTGAACCAGAGTTTCATAATTATAACTATTGCCCAGGTTTGAAATTCATTGCAAAGAAGAACAAAGCCATTATTTCTCATCCATCTCCATCTAATTATATAGACCATAGTGATCTAGCTTCCACTTCAGCCGATCCATTTCCTGCAGATTTGGCCAAAAAGGTTATTATTAAAGATGCAGGCATTTTCACGTACCATCTGAAGGATGTCCTCTATATTGAAAAATTACCAAAATCCCATAAAACTTTTGGTAAGCCCAAAACTTCTCAGATGCCTAACATGCCTGATCAGATTTGGCAACCAAAGAAGAAGCAACCAAAACCTCCTATGGTTTTTGTACCTGCAGTTGCACCAAACAAAGATTGAGAGGATTTTATCGAGGGAGATTGGTTATATTCTGAAGGCCTTGTTGATTGTTTTCAGAATCCAAAATTTCTTATCCCTAATAGGATAATGGATCATCTTGACTATACAGGGAAAGGCTTTGGCCCACAGGGACAAGGAATTTTAGAACTCTTATCAGCTAGAGTTATCAACTAGAATCATGGTCTCGGATTTAAACCACCAAAGGATGACCTTATGACATTTGATAATGACTCTTCTGAAGTGACTAGTAATGAGACTCCTAGTAGTGACACAACATCCCATTATAGCCTTTTTGATGAGCTTGTTGACTTAGATTTATTTAATTCAAATGCCATATTGACCATAACACCTATTGGAGCTTCACGTCCTGAAGCAAAAAACCATCTTAGTGGTGCTTCCCTTCCTGAAGCAGGACATTATATCTTTACCATTGGTGTTTCCCATCCTAAAGCAAACTCTCACTGTGACCTATGCCTTTACCACCCTGAACTCATAGATTGGGATCAGCAAAATTTGTTCATATGCCTCAATGAGTTTCAAAAGGAAGAATCAATTGTAGAATACATGGGCTTATGAGATGCATTCCCCATTGGTGATCATAAGTAGGGTTTTGATTCTTCACTAGATTCTTTTGCCTACTTTGAAGAGCAGGCAAACTTTCTTGGTCATAATAAAGAACAAACATCGAGATCTTCAGGTGAAAACCTCTTTAAGGCACTTGTCGATTAGGGAAAAAGTAAAGAAAAAGACAAGCCTTTGAGTGAAAACTTATTTCAAGCGCTCTCATATGGAAAGTTTTCTCATCCCCTCAGGATGTAGAAATTCCATTAAGCCCAAGCTCCATAGCTAGTACAAGCATCTCTTTAGAACAACATCAAATATTTAAGCATCTTGCTCTTGAGTTTCCAGAGGTTTTTGCCAATTGGCCTTTACCTGAGAAGGTAGATTCTGATTCTTCATATTATCCATATCTTTAGAAGGGACAACAAGAAGATGTAGTAGAAGAAGATGATCATGACCATACATTGCCTACAATTCTAGAAGATGGATCCACACTCCTTATGGAGAGCACAACAGAAGTGAATTTGGGAACCCATGAAGATCTCAAAAATGTTTATCTTGGAGCTTCCTTTACTAAACAGAATGTGAACATATTATATCCATTCTTAAGGATTATATAGACATCTTTGCATGGGCATACTTTGACATGCCAAATTTGGACCTAGATTTAGTTGTGCATCATCTTGTTGTTCACCCTAATGCTAAATCAGTCAAGCAAAAGTTGAGAAAGATGCATCCAAGCATTGCCCTTTTGGTTAAGGCCGAGTTGGAAAAGTTGTTAGAAGCCAATTTCATCAGACCACTAGACTACTCTGAGTGGATTTCTAACATAGTACGAGTGAGTAAAAAGGCCCTAGGCATACGTGTTTGTACTGATTTTCATGATATCAACAAAGCATGCCCCAAAGATGATTTTACTCTGTCTAACATCGACATGATTATCAACTAAATTGCTGGGTACAAGATGCTATCCTTAATAAATGGATTTTTTTGTTACAATCAGATCAACATAGCCCCTGAAGATCAGCATAAGACTGCATTCACCACTCTGCAAGGGACATTTTATTACCAAGTCATGCCATTTGGCTTGAAGAATGCTGGAGCCACATATCAGCATGCAATGACTATCATTTTCCATGACATGATGCATGACATTATCGAGGACTATGTTGATGATATACTAGTAAAATCAAGAACAAGAGCTGGACACCCTGACATTCTATGAAGAATATTTGAGAGGCTTCATGCATATAAAGTTTGCTTGAATCTTAAGAAATGTCTTTGGAGTCACATCAGGAAAATTATTAGGGTTCATTATATCTCAACAAGGGATTAAATTCGACCTTGCAAAGGTCAATGCTATTATGGAAATGCTTCCACCAAATAATCTTAAATAGTTGTGAGGTCTACAAGGTAAGATCCAGTCTATACGCAGGTTCATTTCTCAATTGGAAAATAAGTGCCACCCATTTACCTACCTCTTAAAGAAAGGGGTAACATTTCATTGGGATGAAGATTTTTTATAACATTTGCAAAGCTTAAAACATACTTGGCCAATCCACCAGTTTTATGACCTTCAACTCAAGGAAATCCATTGCTTCTTTATATATCAACCACTAAACATGCACTAGGGGCACTTTTGGCTCAGCATGATGATCATGGTAAGGAACATGCAGTTTATTACTTAAGTCACACATTGGTAGCCTATGAACATAATTATATGCCTATTGAGAAGGCATGTTTAGCTATGGTGTTCACCACTCAAAAATTACAACATTATATGTTAAATAACAAAACTATTATTATCAACAAGATTGACCCTCTCAAGTTCCTCTTATCTAAAGCAACTCTTCAAGGCCACATGGTTAATTGGATTATGTTTCTCAATTAGTTTGATATTGAGTATCAGAATCAAAAGGCAATCAAAGGACAAGCTCTTACGAAACAACTTGCAAAAGCTCCTCTTATGGCCACTCAACTCCTCAACTTTGACCTTCTAGATGATTATATCATGATGATAGAATAAGCATCAAAAGAACCTGAATAGTGGATGCTCTATTTTGATGAATCCTTCAAATCTTGAGGGTCTAGAGCTAGTATATTATTGATCATGCCATAAGGGGATTTGATCCCCAAAGCATTCTATATCTAATTTCAGTGTACAAACAATATGGCTGAATATAAGACATTGGTTACATGGCTTCGTCTTGCCATATAGTGGGATATTAAAATTTTAAAGGTCTATGGAGATTCACAGCTAATCATAAAATAGGAAACTGACCAGTATCAAATAAAGGATGATAAGTATGTTCCTTACAAAAAAAAATTTGATAACCTCAAAACACATTTTAAATCTCTATAGTTTGAGCAAGTTTCACGAGTCAACAACAGATCTGTCGACGCCATGGCAATAATTGGTTCCATGATTCAAATGCATGATAGTGCTAAAAAGTATCAATTCTTGATTGAAAATCTTCTTTAGCTGGGACATGTTATATCAGATTTAGAGAGGATATGCACCATTGTTGATCCTAATCCCTCACCTTACTTACCATGGTACCAAGATTTTTATAACTATTTCCATAGCCATGTATTTCTTGCCAACCTTTCTAGCAACCAATAAAAACTATTCCTTCATCGCTTAACACGTTATATCCTCCTTAGAAACATGCTTTATCATAAAGGCTATGATGGAATGCTTCTTTGTTGTTTATCTTTGGGAGAATCCAAGCTCCCACTAAAGGAGGTTCATGAAGGAATGTGTGGGGCCCATACCAATGGTGTAGTCCTAGCAAAGAAACTTCTTCGAATAGGCTATTATTGGTCCAAAATGGAGATAGATGCTTATAACTATATAAAAATGTGTGTTCCTTATCAGCAACATGACAACTCGATACATGCACCTTCCTTACCATTATAACCGATTACAACACCATGGCCATTCTCAACATGGGGTCTCGATCTCATTGAAAAAATTAACCTAACATTTTCAAATGGCCGTAAGCACATTTAGACTACGACCGATTATTTTACCAAGTGGATTGAGGCCATTCCTCTCACTTATGTTATCAGGAAATAAATAGCTAAATTCATTCATTACCATATCATCTATCGATATGGGATCCCAGCTCATATTATATCTGATAATGGCAGATCTTTTATAAACCATGATGTGAAATTTCTGTGCAAAATTCAAGATCAAACACAAGAAATCCACTCCATATAACCCGAAAGGAAATGGAAAAGCTGAGGCATCAAATAAAACCATTATATCCATCTTAAAAAAGGTTGTCAATGATGTTGGTTGTAATTGGCACTTGCAACTCTTTCTTGCCCTCTGAGCTTATAGAACCAATCACCGCACCCCAACTAGAGCTACTCCATACTTCCTTATTTTTGGCACTGAAGCTATCATCCCAATCAAGATTGAGATCATATCATTAAGAATATCACTGTAGCACATTGAAGATGATGAAGACTATAGAGCCTCATGACTGCAAGAACTAGAGCTTCTTGATGGTAAGCATTTGGCTACACTATAAAACTTGTAGGCCTATCAAAATAGATTGTGGAGAAGCTACAACAAACACATTCTCCCTCAAGAATTTGAGATTGGTGACTTAGTCCTAAAAGAGAACCAAAAAAACATGAATGTTGAACCTAAAAAGAAAAGTAAGTTTCAACCTGATTGGTTAGGACCGTATATTGTCACAGCGAACTATGGATCAAGAGTATATCAATTGGCCAAACCTAATGGTGAAGAACTTTCAGAGCTCATAAACATCATACGCCTTAAGAGGTTTTATGCATGAACAACTTTGAACTATTGTCTATAAGACCTCTGACATGGGGGAACTTATGTTGTCATAATTTTATCCCACCCTTTTATCTTACCTTGAACACATTTCATACTACCTTGGTCCACTTTTCATGATTCTCAATAGTAAAGGCTTTAAACCCTTGGCACTCTGAACACATTCTTCATCCCATTTTAGATTGCTCTCTTCGAGAAGCATATTGTTTGTTATGTCTAAGACATGTTATAATCTTGAACACTTTTGGTCCATTAACCAATTATGATCTCGATTATGTCTCATGAACATTATGAACATCTTCAACAACAATTTTATAAAGTAGTTCAGCCAGGATAGTCTTGTGCAACTTTAGATGAGTGAACAGATGCATCTTCTCAGTTCTAATATTTGCTACTCTTTCTTATTTATCAAAGAACCTCACTCTCACTGATTTGTAAGCATGGGCCATTACAGTCAACTTAGTTGTCTTATTAGAATCTCTACTCTCAAGATGTGCATCTCCTCAACTATATGTTCCCACCTTGTGCATATTTTATCACAAAAATACCAAAAACATTAGAACATGATCCACAAAAGAACAAAAACATTGTCTCATGTTTCTATACATTTGTACATTCTCGTTCCACCATCCCATGCTCTTGTCATTTTGTGAGCAACTGTTAAGTTTGAACGCTCTCATCATTTTGTGAGAAGCTGTTAAGTTTGAATGCTCTTATCATTTTGCAAGCACAAAAACACTAGTTCATTTCATCTTATCCCATGCACTTGCCATTTTGCAAGATCATTTTTTTCATCTTAATTTCTTGTTTGCTAGACCATTCTCCTTTATTTGTTGTATCTTCCATTTCTTCTCTAAATCACACTCGTATAATCATCATTTTTTTTCTATCTCATTTTTTGGGAGAACTACATTTGGCTTGAAGTTCATGCTGGAACATGCATCCATGGAACTATGTAGGCAACATCCACTTGTCTTATACATCTGGAGTTAACTCGACCAACCCCTTCCTTTTCTTCTCTTCCCCCATTTTTTTGTCATTGTTCCTCTTTAATTAGGAAACAATTGTCATTGTTCTTTGTTATGATGTGGTGGAAACTAATGCCTCTATTGCACATGCATGAACATTTATCTTTAAACCACACTAGCTTGGTTTTTGTTTGTGTGTATTTATTTGAGTTTTCTTGGTGTTTTCTTGTGCTTTCATACCTCTCCTTTTATTTCTTCTCCTTTTCTCTTTATTACTTGTTGTCTCCATTCTTGGTCTTGTGTTTCCTTGATTATTTTTTATTTAACTCTTTTGTGATTCACAACATCTTGATGATTCACATGGATCTCGATTATTTATATCTTGATCTTATTGTATTACATTGTTCCTGGACCATTTTTGTTTATTTGATTCTTGTCGGTGTCTTATTTTTTTATTGGATTTTGTTTTTTAGTGTTCAAGAATGCCTTGATGCTACACGTGGATCTTGATTATTCATATCTTGGTCTCATGTCGTTAAGATGTTCTTGCCTTTTGTTTTTAAACATTTTTTGTTCCTACTTAAGTCTTGATAGACCATATCTTGATTTCAAATTATGTTTATTTATGTTTATCTTTTTCTTTGTCTTTTGCTTTTTTGTTTAAATGTAAATCACTGTAACTCTGAGTTTGGTCATTGTTTTACCATTATCCTTAGTTATAGATATTCACATTTCAACTGGCTCAGTGCAATTGGAATCTTATTTCATTCTAAGTTATTCATACTTATGATGCCTAATTTCTTTTGCTATAGTAAGCACTTAGTGTTCTAGTCTCAAAGTCTTAACGTTAACATCAGCTCCGATAAATGATTCTCAAGAACAATTTGCAAAACCTAAGCTCATGATATGGAATTAGGCTTCTAGGTAGCATGCATTTTAGCACTCAAGTCTATGCTTAGACATGCATCTCTTCACATACATTGTGAGTCTAATCGATTCTTGGTCATTTTTCATCATTCCTCATTCCATTCTCTCCCAAACTTGGGTGAACTACATTGACCTGAAGTTCATGTTGGAACATGAGTCCATGAAACTATGTAAGCAGCACTCAATTTGTATTGAGGCTAGCTTAGCTATCTCCATTATCCTTTTCATCTCTCTCATCACTTTGTGCATTCTCATACGCTTGATTTTATATGGATTTCTAAGCCATTATACCATTGCATGTATGTTTGTGTTCACTCATTTTAACCTATCTTTTTGGTTATATCCTTGAGCTATTTTGCTTGTCAATTGCCCATGCTAGGGCACAACATCTAAACCATATCCGAATCAAATCATCTCTATAGTGGAAAAATCATTCTTTATTCTTTATCAATGAACAAAATTTGCCTACTGGGGTAAAACTATTCTATCATGATCACATTTTTTCTACTAGGGAACTTTTTATTATCTTCTCTTTGGATACCCCATTCTAGTGGTGCTTCCCTTTCTGAATTAGAACGCTCTCTCTTTTCCTCTAATTCCAAGCTCTCCACATTAAAGCCCACGATGACAATATTTTAGTGTGCAACTTATCCCAAGATTAATCAATATCATAAGCGCACAGCTTGTACTCTCAAATTGGATATGTTTACAGTGTGTCCCTTACATTTATGGATTGTATCTTTCCCGTTCCCCCATTCTTTGGGGCCTATTATACTTCTAATTATATTTTGATCATTGATGGTAATCACATGTGCAAGAATTAGTTTGTTTGGATGTGACCTATTCCATGGGTTAATCTCTCACTTTCTCTCTTTTCGAGAGTCCATCCTTTTCTTCCATCCTAGTATGTCCTTTCGAGGGGGCAACATGGGTCTGTTCCAATTTATTCTTGACAACTCTTTTTTTTGAAAAGACATTGCTTCACCTAAATGTCTCACTACACCTTCTCAAACAAGGGCAAAATATAGACATCCAATTCCTAACACCATTTATGTTGAAATTGTCAATCTTACTTGAATTGCACTCAAATGCACATTTTAGGTCAAAATCTATAAAATGTGCTAAATGGTTCAAACTTGTCAGTTACAAGTGCTAATTTAGGTCAAAGTATCCATAAATAGGGCAATGCAATTTATGGGTCAACTAACTTTGATCAATTTATTTTGAGTCAAAATGATGATTTTGTCTTTTATGCTCTAGACCACTCTTTTCTCCTAAATTCATTGGTACACGCTACATACCTTTATTATTTTGTGTTGAAAACATCCTAAATGAGAATACAACTCCAATGCATCTAACTTCACCTTCTAATTCTTCCTGAGTCAAATTACAACTCAGTAATATGCCTTTCTAACCATTTTAATTAATTGAGGGCCAATTTTCAAATAACTGCACAAATGTTAATTAACCTTGTTTAAGGCTAATTTATCCAAATCAAGAACTTAAGTGGATTTTCCATGAGATTTGTTGAATATTTCTTTTTAAAAATTGATTCTTATTAATTGTATCATCAAATGACATCATTTTTTAGAAAGACATCCCTAGGTCATAAATGCCACAAATATCAGGGTTATGGATCACCGATGCCTAGTTAATGCCTCCCATGCCTATTTAATGCCCCTTCTTTCAGGGTCACGATAAAGATAATTATGGATTTAATTCCAAATATTATGATTATCCATGGCCACACATCTCAATCTTGAAATGGATGATCATGGTTGATCCTGACCAATCTCAAAAATCTATAAATAGAGAGGCCATGAACATCATTTCTAAGCTATTTCGATGCAAGGTTATTATGCTCAAATATCTTCACAAGCTTGAATATTGCAAAGTTATAATGTTAAATTATTTCCACAAGGCTTTGAATTTGATCATAGATTTTGTTTGCAAGCTTCATCGATAGGCTAGTTTAGTGATTTAGAATCATGAGCCAAGGCTTTATGGAGTGTTCTTAAGACATTGGAGGAGCTTACCACCATTGTTGACAAAGACAAGGATGCTTGATCAAGGGAGAACATGCTTTTGAGCCACATGGGTATGGTGAATCCATTTGGAAAGGTAATATGGTGTTGTTTTCTTTCATTTTCTTGTTATCCTTTGTAATACCCATAGGAATAGATAGGCTTAGTTAGTTGGTTCTTTATGCTTGTTTCATCATTTATGGACTAATGCTTGACTAACTTGCTTTGTAATCCTCTCTACAATATGCATTCATTGGGTGATTCCTAGAGCATATACTTAAGTCCATCCATATTCATACATCCACATTGTCATCATGATTTTTATCATTGGTGCATTATTTTTTATTTTTTTTTGGATCACATGTCAGTCATTATGCATATTTCAATTAAGTTGTCATGATGTTTTATATCATGATGCATATTGTTACGTGTTATATCAAAAATTAGTTCAGGAAATATTATAAACAATGAGGTTGTGGCACTTCTCCTTGGTCACCTAATTTTTTTTTGATCTATCTAAATCATTTCCCACATACAAAGTAATTAAACCACACAAGAATTTTAATCCTTGCTGGTTAGGAAGTGCTTCTCCATACTAGCAGGCTGCCTAAATTCATCTTTCTCTTTTGTACCAACTTACTCTTACTTCGTGAGTACAAATTAATTATGTAAGCCACCTTTTCTAATTTGTCATATTATCCCACCCACAACACTAATGATTATAACTATCTTTGAACAAATCATTATGTTTAGATCCAAACTGTCATACCAATGATTTTAACCACCTTTGGTCAAATCATTGTGTTTTAATTCCAACCTGTAATGACAATGATTAAAACCACCTTTAGGCAAATCATTATCTCTATCCACCCAAATGAGGCATGTTTCAAATCTACCAATGGTTATAACCGCCTTTGGGCAAATCATTGTTTTCATTTTGATGATTATAATCTTCTTTGGGTAAATCAATCTCTTGTTACCTTTTTCCTTTTGGATAATGATTATAATCGCCTTTAGATAAATCATTATCTATTTACCCACCTGTGTCAATGATTATAACCACTTTTGGATAAATCGTCCTTTTTATATGCCCAATTGGGACATCTCATTGTGCCATTGATTATAATCGTATGTGGAAAAATCAATATTTTTCACCTTTTTTTACCTTTTTGTTCCATTATTTTCTTTTTTTTAGGGACTGATCGATGACCTTCTTTGTTGACCGCTCCCTCAAGGGGGATTCCAAGGCTCATCTAATGCTACTGAATTAGTAGGCATACATGACATTTTCATTCTTTGATAAGATGTTATTTTACCTATAGCTTGCAATGCCTTCCCAAACATGAGCAAATTATAGACACCTAATTCTAGCCATAACTGACTTTCGATCAGACTTCAGACTAATTCCTATCAACCATTGTAAATTAAATCTAGGAATCACTAAACGTCCCAATTTAATTCATGTATCATTCATCAATACTCAGAATCATATTGATGCATCCCTATTTGGGATACTAGCCCATATATAATAATAACCTCTCACAGATTAATCCTCAATCACCTTACGACCTGATAACTAGTAGCTTGGCCTATGGACCCATTAGGTGGGGCATTTAATCAAATCTTAAAAGAGCTAAAATGCTAATAAAAATGAATCATCTAATTAAACAAGATTAAATGTTTAGTTGAATTATCTATTTGAAATTAATGAATATCTAAAAATGGAAATTCCAACATTTAAAATGTTAATCATTTCTATCATCACCTTTATGAATTGTCAAGTTCTTCCAAAATATCTAATTTGAGAGTCATGTCTAGTAATTAAAAATCATAATTACATGACAACTTTTACTCGATTAGAGATAGCCTCAACGCACCTAGGGTTAGTTTGAATTTGTTCCATATTTAAACTCAACCTTAACTCACCTTGGGTGAGATTTAAATTTTGAGGCTATAAATATAAAGCCATACTTATTAATGATTAAGCTCTTTTGGTGTAAAGTTATTATGCTTAAATGTCTTCAAAATTATCTTGGTGTAATGTTATAAGGCTTAAATAGATGCAAAGAAATATTAAAAGTGATGTTACCATGCCAAATTTATAAGCCAAGCAGCCAAATCAAGGTGCCAAGGAGATAAAAAGCAAAGAAAGATTCATTATCAAAGACTTCTTGATGCACAAACCGAGCAAACCATTTAAAGTTCCAAGGAAGGTAAAAGAGTGTTTTCTTTTGTGTTGTAATTATGCTTTTATTCGTATATTTGTTGTTTATGCTTTCCCTAGTGTCTAAGATAGAGGTGTTAGGATTTTAGTGTGTTATTTTGATATGTTTTATTGGACTAACATAAGACCAACCTCCTCTCTATGTAATCCTTATTCATATTTACTACCTATTAGATAACCATGATGATTAAATGGCTCCGTAAGCAATGCAGTTAAACTAACAGGTATAAAAATCTCTGATGAACATGTTATCTTACCACAAACCTTATATATTTCATGAATCTTACCACACATCACTGTAAAGTTCCCAAATGGCTATGTAGAGTGTGGTAATGTTATACCAAATTTAAAAGATCTAAATTAAGTGTATTGATGCTAGACTTATTATAGTTTGTGAAAATTTAAAAATTAACGAAAATTGAATTAATTTTCGGCTAATTTTGATTTGGGTTTAAATTTTTTTAATTTTTAAAGATTGGAAATTAATTAATTATTTTTTATTAAATAATTAATTTAATTAGAAATCAAAGTTATGAGCAAAACTCCTTATTTCCCAAACTGTGCAAATACCCTTTGAAGTTCCCATGCCATGCAAAAAGCTTTCAACTTCTCACGCAACTATGCAAAAGTCTCATTAACTCTTTTCTAGATGTGCAAGTGTTTTATTATTTTCCCCGAGTTATGCTAAATTGTCTAAACACTTTTTCAAGTTGTGCAATTTTATATTTTCACTATTGCATGTAGAGAAATTGCAAAATAAAAAAATAACAATAATATATTTAATTGAAATAATTTTTAATTATTTTAATTAAAATATGCAATTCATTTTTTATTCTCCCCACACTGTGCACATGTCATAAATATTTCCTCGAGTCGTGTCAAAATTAAACTTCTCCCCCAAAGCTTTTGAAACTATGTAGAGAAGAAATAAATTTAGTTTTATTCATTTTGTGCAAATCAAAACCTACATCGCCATTGGATAGATTGGAAGTGGAAAAATGTATACCATGTGGGGGCCTTCTAATATGTCAATGGAAGACAAAATTTAGAGCAAGCACAGGGGAATTACTCCTCATGTTTTTGAGAAATTATTTGTGCAAATTCAAGAGGAAGGAGATAAAAATATGGTTAAGCCGTTGTAATATCGGTGTCATCATTCATTCTTTGAGATATATAATGAACACATTACAAATTTGTTGGAGCCTAGTCGAAGAAATATTCAGATAAGGGAAAACATAAAATGTGGGGTGTATATGGAAAACTTAATAGAGGAGTATGTTGTAAGCTTAAATGACATAAATAAACTCTTGTTTTGAGGTCTTTCAAATAGGAGAGTGGGTGCTACAAACATTAATGCAAAAATATCACGTTCACATTGTGTGTTTACATGTGTGCTTGTATCCTGTTGCAAGAATATGTTAGATGGCTTGAGCAGTTTGAGGATAAGTGGAATCAACCTTACTGACCTTGTTGGATCTGAGAGACATAAGCTTATAGGTGCAGTTGGAGAGGACTTAAAGGAGGCTTGAAAAATAAATTGATCTCTTTCACAACTGGGGAATTTGATAAATATTATAGTATAAGTTTATTAGGGAAAGTAGAGGCATATCCCTTATCATGATTCATGATTAACTTTTCTGTTGCAAGAATCTTTGGGAGAGAATGCCAAATTGGCCATGATTTGTGCCATCTCTCCCAAAAGCAGTTGCAGGAGTGAAACTTTAAGCACATTAAGGATTGTTAAGCAAGTAAAGCAATACAAAACCAAGTAGTTATGAATGAGGAAACTAAAAATGATATCAACTCTTTGTGTGAACAAATATGCCTACTAAAGGATGAAATCATATGTATACAGTCCAACGATAATAGCCTGGTTATGAGTAGTAATGGTGGATACTCTATAGGAAAGAATGTGCATAGAATCTTTAATATCCTTAGGTTGAGTCTCAATTGCTCATCAACACCATAACATACTGATGCTAACAAAAAAAGAAAATATGAAGATGAGAAATGTAAAGTAAAAGTGGTGCGATTGAAATCCTCATTAAAATGAGTTATATTTGTTAGAGTATGTTATTTACCTTAGCTCTTGTTCACCTAAATGATTTATTATTTTCATTTATTTATTCCCACCCACTTATGTGTGGATATTTTATTTATCTTATTTTAAATATTATGATATATTACATTTTTATCTCTTAGATATTATGGAGATATTTTCTAGTTGTTTTTATCCTTTAGGGATAGTTATATCTTAGTCCTAAGTTTGATTTTTTAGCTGTATCTCTTAGTTATAAGTGATCCTCCTTGACTATATATGCAAGGCATATTCATTATATTGGGCGAGCTTTAGAGATATCATATATGATATTGTTGCTCTTTGTTTTGCATATGTGTATGTAAGTATATGTTGTCAAATTATTTTTAGAATATTATTTTTATAAATGTGATGTTTTATTAACACCATAGATCTTTGTGGCTTGAAATAATCTGATTATCATTCCTTTCATGGTAGCAGAGCTTAAAATGTTATAGTCGTTCATTTATGAATTCATTATAAGAGTAATTTTTTCTCCATATATCTAATCATTTTTTTTTGCTCTGATGGGAGGTAGGAAAATCCATACATTTTTTGTTGCAGGGTTTGAAAGGAAGAAGAACTCGATTGATTTGCAGATTTGTGTTTGATCTTTTATTGTCCACAATTTGGGTGTGTTTCTAATGAAGGCCTAAATTTTTTATGGATTGGTGACTACATTTTTGTGTTTTTATTTGTGTTGCAGCCATGTCTATTTTATAGATTTGCATAAAGCACAACGAAGACGTTCAAATGGGTGTCAAATTCAAGAAAATAAACATTAGCAAGTCGAAGTGCACGAAAGTGTCGATTTTAGATCCATAGAGAGTTGATGTGTATGAAAGTGTCAATCTCTCCAAGAACTATTTTTTTCAAAGCATTTTAATTTTTTGGTGTAAATATTTTTGACCCATTTATGATAGAAAATTTTGAAAAAAATATATCTTTTCATCAGTAACTTGAAATTGAGCGCAATTTTTTTTTAAAGTGTGTATTTTTACATCCAATCTATTGGTGTCATTTATTTTGTAAAATGCACTAAAACATAAAGTGTCAAATATTGGGGGGACTTAATATAAAATCTTTTGGAGGGTTGTATTGATGTTGATTTGTGCATCTTTTTGCATTCTTTTGCTCTTTAGTGATTTCTTAGAATGGCTTCTTCTTTTGCATTAGATCAGTGTGAGCCATTAACAACACAATTACCACACATACAGACCGAGAATGAAAACAATCCTTAAATGTAAAGGATTATGAGCCTTAATGACTACAACACAATCAGTGTTCACTAGAGAATATGAAATTTTTTAGCAGTAATACAAATTTGATGAGTGTATGGGTTTGATAGGAACATATGTAACTAATAGTCTTTTATTTTATTTGAAAGGTTGTGACTCTCTTTTAAAAATATATGAAAACTTATTGTTAGGGTATGGAGCTAAAAGCTTCACCAAGGAACACACTTTGACAGGTTCGGGTCTACACAGACACCGGCGTCGGTCAAGAGCGACCGACGTTGGTCATATGCAGTTAGAGAGACGTCGATGTCGGCAGAGGATCAGTCGACGGCAGTCACAGGCAAGCAGCAGGAACCGGTGTCGATTACCTGTGCGTCCAAAATGCTATTTCTGAGAACAGAAGCGAGTGTTTGCATGATGAGTTTAAGTTGTAGTCTTAAGCTCACGTCTCTATTATTAGTAATATTATTTTTAGAGCCCTTGTTCAAGTGGCTTAACTGTTTGTTGTAAGTGCATGCTCAAGTCTCCTAATTCTATATGTAGAATTAGATCTTCTTAGCTTATTGTAGTAGGTATTGAATTGGTATGTTGAAGAACAGTATAGAATTGAATCAATCCAGGTCTGTTGGAATTGATTGTTCTTGAGAGAGATAGCTCTTGATGAATAGAGATCTAGTGAGAGATCTATACATCTAGGAGAGGTGTGGAAGAAAGAAGTTTCTTCAATTGTATTCCTTTTGTAAAGAGTTTGTTAATACAAGTTTTCAGGGTGTTTTCTTGTATCTCTTGTTCTTGCCATTTATCATTCTAGTTACTTGTCTATCTGATTTAATTCCGCGTTTATTACTTTCATAAGTGTAATCTATTGTTGGTTGATCCCCAACAAGTGGTATCAGAGCTCAGGTTCACTAACAGGTGGTTCAGATCTGTGTAGTGTGTATTGATTATAGGTTCTCACAGAGGTTTCTGCAGGGATTTCTGTTTGAGTGGGAGAAGCAATGGCAGATAAAAGTAAACTTAGAATGGAAAAGTTCAATGGCAAAAATTACCAACATTGGAGAATGCAGATAGAGGACTATTTGTATCAGAAAGATCTCTACTTACCGTTAGGTGGGGTTGCAAAGAAGCTCAAAGACATGGAGGATGAAGAATGGGAAGTTCTTGACAGAAAGGCTCTGGGGTCTATAAGACTGAGTCTAGCATCCACTGTGATATCCAATTTATCACAGGCAAAGTCTACGGTAGAGTTGATGACAACTTTAGCTAACTTATATGAAAAACCCTCTGCTTCTAATAAGGTATATCTTATGAAGCAGTTATTTAATTTGCATATGAATGAAGGTGGATCTGTTTCTACTCATCTGAATGATTTCAATGGAATTGTGAATCAATTAAGTTCAGTCAATATAGTGTTTGATGATGAAATAAAAGCTCTTTTGATATTATGTTCTTTGCCTGAAAGCTGGCATGGCTTAGTAATGGCAGTTAGTAATACTGCATCTGCATCAAATATTTTGAAAGTAGAGGATGTTGTTAGTGTTATCTTGAATGAGGAAATACGCAGGAAAAGCATAAAAGAGGCATCTGGGAACGCTTTAAATTTTGAGAGCAGGGGAAGGCAGAAAGATAAGAGCAAGAGGAGATCAAGATCTAAGTCTAAGGTGAGAGGAAGATCCAAGTCCAGGAATGGCAGGAAGCCACAATGCTGGAATTGTGAAAAGATTGGGCACATAAGCAGAGATTGCTGGTCAAAGCCTAAGGAGGACAATCAGCACGAAGGAAAGGAAGAAGCCAAGGTTGCAGGTATTGCACAAGATGCTTTAATATTCTCTCTGCATAATAATATAGAATCTTGGGTATTAGATTCTGGTGCATCTTTTCATGCTACCCCTAATAGGGAATATTTTTGTGACTATATCTATGGAGATTTTGGAATAGTGTATCTAGGGGATGATGAGCCCTGTAAAATAATTGGCAAAGGTAAAGTGCAGCTGAAGATGCAGAATAACAACACATGGGTGTTGAGAGATGTGATGCATGTTCCTAGCTTGAAGAGAAATTTGATTTCTGCAGGAAAGTTAGGGGATGAGGGTTGTACTGTAACTCTCACAGCAGAATCTTGGAAGGTGACCAAGGGTGCACTTGTTATGGCCAGAGGTAAGAGAGAAGGTACTCTCTACTTGTGTAATTGTGTTACTAACAAATCTCCTTCTGTATTGTCTACTTCAGATGTGGATGCTAAATTGTGGCACTCAAGGCTTGGCCACATGAGTGAGAAGGGGATGTCAATTCTTAAGTCCAAAGGTATGCTTTCAGATTTAAAAGGCATAGATCTAGAGTTTTGTGAGCACTGTGTATTTGGAAAATAGAAAAGGGTTAGTTTTCTCAAGATTGGGTCTACTAAGAAGAGGCATAAGTTGCAGCTTGTTCACATAGACGTGTGGGGACCGGCTCAGATTGCTTCCATTGGAGGATCATAGTACTATGTATCTTTCATAGATGATGCTACAAGGAAGGTATGGATCTATTGTATTAGAAGAAAATCTGATGTATTTGAGACTTTTAAGAATCAGAAAGCTATGGTTGAGAATGAAACAGGTAAAAGATTGAAGTGCTTGAGATCTTACAATGGCGGTGAGTTCTGCAGTCATAAGTTCAGAGATTATTGTTATATGCATGGAATCCGCAGGCAAAGGATGGTTCCAAGGACACCTCAGTAGAATGGTATTGCTGAAAGGATGAACAGGACAATAATAGAGCGTGCAAGGTGTATGAGATTACATGCTAGTTTGCCCTTACAATTTTGGGCACAAGCTGTTGACACTGTAGTGTACCTGATTAACAGAGGACCCTCTACAGCTCTGGATGGTGGTATTACAGAAGAGGCATGGACAGGTAAAAAGGTTGATCTCTCATATCTCAAAGTTTTTGGTTGTGAAGCCTTTGTGCACATAGATGAAGAAAATAGGAAGAAGCTTGATGTTAAGTCTATGAGGTGCACGTTTATTGGCTATGGCTCAGATGATTTTGGTTACAGATTGTGGAATCTAGAAACTAACAAGGTAATTAGGAGCCATGACGTTGTTTTCAACGAAAGAGTGATGTATTGTGATTCAGCTAAGGAAGCTGAATCAATCTGAGCAGAGCAATGGTGAATTGGATGAGGTGAAGGTCCAATATGAGCTCGCGAGAAAAAGAAATAATCACTTGCAGGAAAACACAGAGACTGATGTCGGCAGGTTAAGAATCGGCGTCGGCAATACAGAGACCGACGACAGCAGGACAGAGACCAGTGTCGGCAGGACAGAAACTAACGTCGGCAGAACAGGCACCGAGGTCGGTCAGGAAGAACCGACGTCGGCCAGTAACAGGTCTGGAGGTGACCGAGGTAGGTCACTGTCAGAAAATTTGGATAGACAGCGTGTTGTGAACGAGTCTCAGACACCCATCAGGAGGTCAGAAAGGGTGAGTAAGCCTCCAATTAGATATTCTCCTTCTTTATTTTATTTATTGCTAACTGATGGTAGAGAACCAGAGAGTTTTGAAGAAGTAATACAGGTGGAGTCCAAGAGTCAGTGGGAGCGTGGCATGGTTGAGGAGATGGAGTCCTTAAGAGAGAACCAAACATGGGATTTGGTTGAGTTGCCAGTTGGTAAGAGGACACTGAAGAACAGATGGACCTACAGGTTGAAAGAAGGTGAGAATGGACAGATGAGATACAAGGCCAGACTAGTGGTAAAAGGATTTACACAAAAGCCAGGTATTGACTTTGGTGAGATTTTTTCTCCTGTTGTTAAAATGACTTCTATAAGGGTTGTATTGTCTTTGGTTGCTTTTGAGGATTTGCATCTTGAGCAGCTAGATGTTAAGACAACTTTTCTTCATGGAGATTTGGATGAGGAAATTTATATGGAACAGCCAGAAGGATTTGAGGTCAAGGGTAAGGAGAAGTTTGTGTGCAGATTGAAGAAAAGCTTGTATGGCCTCAAGCAAGCTCCTAGGCAATGGTATTTAAAATTTGACAGGTTTATGACTGAGCATGGCTACAGTAGGTGTCAATCTGACCATTGTGTGTATTTCAAGAGATTTAATAACGGTAGATATATTATTCTATTGTTGTATGTAGATGATATGCTGGTTGCAGGATCACACATGCAGGATATCTCTAAGCTTAAGGTGAAATTAGCTCAAATGTTTACTATGAAGGATTTGGGAGCAGCAAAGAAAATAATTGGCATGAGCATAAAGAGAGACAGGAAAAATCATAGGTTGATATTGTCTCAAGAAGATTATGTGGACAAGGTGTTGAAACGGTTCAATATGCAGGATGCTAAACCGGTAAGCACACCTTTGGCTGGACATTTTAAGTTAAGTAAAGAACAATGTCCTAATTCACATGATGAGGTAGAGTACATGAGTAAGGTTCCATATTCTTTCGCAGTAGGGAGTTTGATGTATGCAATGGTGTGTACTAGACCAGATATTGCCCAAGCAGTGGGAGTGGTAAGTAAGTATATGGCCAATCCAGGTAAGGAACATTGGAAAGCAGTTCAGTGGATCCTTAGATGTCTGAGAGGAACTAGCAGTAGGCACTTATGCTATGGAGGTTCAGATACTTCTCTACATGGTTATGTAGATTCAGATATGGCAGGTAATTTGGATGGCAGGAGGAGCACTACAGGTTATGTTTTTACTGTAGGTGGAACAGCGGTTAGCTAGATATCTAAGTTGCAAAAGGTTGTTGCCTTGTCAACTACAGAAGCTGAGTATATTGCAGCCACAGAGGCTAGCAAAGAGATGATATGGATGACACGGTTCATGGATGAGCTTGGTAGGGAGCATGAGAGTTGCAGATTGTATAGTGACAGTCAGAGTGCAATCCATTGGGCTAAGAATTCGGCCTTTCATTCAAGAACAAAGCACATACAGCTAAGGTACCATTTCATACGGCAGGTATTGGAAGATGGTGAGTTAAAGCTGGAGAAAATCCATACAGATAGGAATCCAGCTGATATGTTAACCAAGTCGGTTACAAAGGAGAAGTTGAATCTTCATTCAACTTTTGTTGGTCTTCACGATTGAGTTGAAGATGGAGGAGCTAGAAGATGTTGCTGTACAGGTACTGGTGCAGCTGTTTATCTCCAAGTGGGAGATTGTTAGGGTATGGAGCTAAAAGCTTCACCAAGGAGCACACTTTGACAGGTTCGGGTCTACACAGACACCAGCGTCGGTCAGGAGCGACCGACGTCAGTCATATGCAGTTGGAGAGACGCCGACGTCGGCAGAAGATCGACCGACGGTCGTCACAGGCAAGCAGCAGGAACCAGTGTCGGTTCCCTGTGCGTCCAGAATGTTATTTCTGAGGACAGAAGCGAGTGTTTGCATGATGAGTTTAAGTTGTAGTCTTAAGCTCGTGTCTCTATTATTAGTAATATTATTTTTAGAGCCCTTGTTCAAGTGGCTTAACTATTTGTTATAAGTGCATGCTCAAGTCTCCTAATTCTATATGTAGAATTAGATCTTCTTAGCTTATTGTAGTAGGTATTGAATTGGTATGTTGAAGAACAGTACAGAATTGAATCAATCCAGGTCTGTTAGAATTGATTGTTCTTGAGAGAGATAGCTCTTGAGGAATAGAGATCTAGTGAGAGATCTATACATCTAGGAGAGGTGTGGAAGAAAGAAGTTTCTTCAATTGTATTCCTTTTGTAAAGAGTTTGTTAATACAAGTTTTCAGGGTGGTTTCTTGTATCTCTTGTTCTTGCCATTTATCATTCTAGTTACTTGTCCATCTGATTTAATTCCGCGTTTATTGCTTTCATAAGTGTAATCTATTGTTGGTTGATCCCCAACACTTATAGGGTTTATTTGGTAAGATGTATCATATGAGAGTCATGAAACTTGAAGTAGAGATCATTTCTCTCAATCTTGAAGATTTTTCATCTATTGTAGACTATCTTACTAAGTTCAAGCACTTGTTGACATAATTGAATGGAAGTGGAAGAGACAATATAGATGAAGAATGTGTTTACTTAATTTTGTCTAAGTTTAAATATCCATTCTAAATATTTTCTTCTACCTTTTTTTAAAGCATGGATGCCTTAGGTTCCACATTCAAAATGCCTAATTTAAAGTTATTTCATGAAAGACTTACGAGGGAAGAATCCAAATTGTCTAATCTTGAGCCTTCCACCTCTTAAAAAGCCTTATTAGCATCTCATCCTAAGGGCAAGGAAAAATCAAAAAGTAAACCCAAAATCACTCCTTCTCAAACTCAAAATGCCACTAAACCCAAAGATAATAACTCTAAACCCAAAGAGCGTTTTAAATTCAAGAATAAGTTTAGCCTTTCATGCTCCTTTTATGGGTGGGGCGGAGGCGCAGTCATGTAGAAACTAGGTGTTGGAAGAGAATGAAAGCCTTAGAGGATGAAATTAGAAAACACAAAATCTCTATATCCACTCCACCTTCCAATGATCATGACAAAACACTTACTGTTATTGGGAGACCTCAGTCACCTGTTGCAGATAGTTGGGTTATATATTCTGGTGCTTCTTACCACATGACTTCTTCTAAGGAGTCTTTCATATCTCTTGGTTTGTGTTCTACTTATAAAATTTAGGTTGGAGATTCTTCATTTATTTTTTTTAAGGGAAAATGTGACATATAACTTGCTGGTGGTCGCATCAATGATGCACTATATATTCATAACATCAATTCACATTTGCTCTCTATTTATCAAATTTGCAATTTTGGTTAGGGCAAAATAATGACTTTCACACCACAAGGGGCTGAAATTCAAACTTTTTTGGAGCCTCATTCACTTGTTGCATAAGGTGTTGTTGATCATAATTCTAGACTATATCACTTTGAGGGTTCTGATGAGACTTCTTTTATGGGGACATGCTTTGTTTCTCATGTTGATTATAAGAGTAAGATTTGGCATGAGAGATTTAGACATCTTAAATATATATATTTGAAGGATTTGAGCACTCATGGTATGGTTGATGGCCTTCCTAGAGTTTGTTGTCTTGATAGAGTTTGCCTTGGTTGTGAATTAGGGAAACAAAACCAAGATTTGTTTCCTAATGGTATATCCAAGAAAGCCTCTTCACCACTTGAACTTGTGCATAGTGACTTGATGGTTTTTTATACTCCTTTCAATGGAGCTAAGTATGCACTTACATTTATTGATAATTTTATTAAGAGGTACTTAGGTTTATTTTTTCAAGTATAAGAGTGAAGTTTTTTCACACTTTAAAGTCTTCAAGGCTTTGGTCGAGGATCAATATTCTAGTTGCATAAAAAAGCTTTACATTGATAATGGTGGAGATTACTTTAGCAAAGAGCTTTCTAATTTTTTGGTAGTTTATGGCATTTTTCATTGAAATTTTGTTGATTATACACCACAACAAAATGGCTTAGTAGAAAGGAAGAATCAAACTTTGAAGGAGATGGCTAACTACACAATGCATTCTCAGAATTTACCTCCTATATACTAGGTAGAAGCACTTAATTATGCAAACTGCATTTATAATCACACACCACATATAACACTTGAGTATTTGACTCTAGAAGAGGCTTAGTCTAGAACTAAGTCTAATGTCTCATTCTTTCGAGTTTTTGGGAGCCATGTTTAGGATTTTATACCAAAGAAGAAAAGAAAAGCCTTGGATAAGAAGAACAAACCCTTGATCTTTGTAGGGTATTCTAAGGACATGAGAGCTTATCAATTTTTAGATCCCAATTCTTATGATGTTACCATGTTTAGGATTTTATACCAAAGAAGAAAAGAAAAGCCTTGGATAAGAAGAGCAAACCCTTGATCTTTGTAGGGTATTCTAAGGACATGAGAGCTTATCAATTTTTAGATCCCAATTCTTATGATGTTATTTTTTGAGTACATGTTCAGTTTGATGAGTATTTCTCTTCTCACAATTCTTCATTTTCTTTCACGACTTCTTATTCTTTGATTCCATCCATTAATGATTCTTCACTTCATCTTGATGATCCCTTTTTTGAGGAGTTGGTTTAGGAGGACACTTAGGAGGTTATGGATGTAAACTTAGATGTAGATCATGTTCTCACTATGCCTAAGTGGGATCATACTACAATTTATGATGCAACACATTTCATACAAGAGCTTCCACCCATTAGACATCATCATGCACATTCTACAGGTTCTAAACTTTTGTGTTAGGCATTTTTAAGGGATCCATAGTCTTTTTCATAGGCTCATGAGATACAAGAGTGGAATGATGTGATAACAGATGAGTATTCTTCCTTGATGAAGAATCATACTATTGACGTAGTGGATTGCACCTGGGGCAGGACGCCTAGCTCTCGCCCTTCCACACGCAACAATGGAAACTCCCCTCTCGCCTGTGGGACCGGCGAAGCTGGAGGGGAGAGTCTCTAGATAAGGACTAGCTCCCTCTGATGTATCTTTTAGGCCCTGGTTTCTCCTACTGCTAAAAAATAAAATGAAAAAGGGGGGATGAAAAGAGAGAGAGATGCTAAAAATAGAACCTAAGCCTAAAAGTGAAAAGGAGACACACAACAGAAAATGTGACCCACCCAGTCCAAATATACACTTTTCACCAAAAAGAAGCACCCATACACTTCATCTGAAGTGGGAAGCTTTTTTTCAACAGTCAGCTAGGGGTCCATGGAAATACAGGGAGGAAGAAACTACTAGAGGCATCCTTAGAAACACTTATGGCAGCCTATTCATAGGCACCTAAACTCCCCTAAGAACACTTCTGGCAGACCTATAGAAAAGAGACTTCACAATGCACTAGACATGTTGTAATCAATCTGTGAGAAACATGAAAGACAATGACTTAACATAAAATAAGAACACAGACATATACTTTAAAGTGCAAGTCCAAATAGAGGTAAAAATGCTAAGTCATGATTCAAGGTAAAAACTAGCAGAGCTCTGCCTTACAAGCCTGAGAGATTTTTGGGCAGAGTTTTGCCTTAAGGCTAAGAGATTGGATCCTTTTCTCAAATGAGAAGCTTTACAATATATAGAGACAGGAAGAGAACTTGGTGATTTTTGGGAAAGACTTTGGCGCTCTTTTTGCAAGCTGGCCCATGTGTGCTCTGAGCCTTGGGAAGAGGGAGTCGTTTGATTGTTGGTTCCTGCTTTGACTTAGGCATTCCACATTAATGTAAAAAACATGGCCACACCTCTTTTCTAGAAACATACTACTCTCTTTCTATAAATAGACTATAGTTTGTCCCCTCATAAATGCCAAATGGAGAAAGCAAGCCGTGCCGCTCACTATTTGCATCATTTGATGACCATCTAGCAATAACTCGCCTCTCCTCGCCACTTGGATTGCTTTGTCTTTTCCTACACTTCATCTTCCTCCTTGCCTTGTCTCTTCCTAACTCCTTTAGCCCTCAGGAGATATCTTCTGGTGGGTCACTGCATTCCTTGGGCTCTCGCTACTTGCCTTGGCCATTTTCTGTTGATTTTCAAATAAGTGACACATGGCACATTCTGCTGTGAAACGAGCAGGACACGTGGCAGCATCCACTTGACTTATGGAATCTTTAGGCACCCTTTGAAGGTCCTACAAAAGAGGACATGTGTCAACTTTTGCCTTCTTTAGCAATTCATTTGGGGCCCACCACAGTTCTCGTAGGACAAAAGAGAGAGACCGCGAAGGCTGACACTTGTCGGCTTTTGCCGAGCCTTGCAGGGGACACATGGCACATTCCGTTGCTCCTAAAAAAGCATCTCAAAGTATTCCATAGTTGCCACTTGGCACCTTCCACTCTCTGGCTTTCCTGGTGTAAAATTTGACGTTCTCGAGCCCGTCACAGTTTGAAAACCAACGGCTAGTCTATCTTCTTAAATTTGACAGCTTTCAAGACATCACCGTCCTTGGCAAATTCCTTTGGGCCTTTTCTGCAGGCTTTTTCTACGAATTTCTTCTCGTGGACTTTTTTTGTAGACAATTTTCTCGTGAACAAAAAGTCTGCGAGAATTGCCTCGGTCTTTGTTATTCCTTCGGGTTCTTTGGCTGTAGCTTCCCCGAATTTCTTTAGACTTTTTATCCGAAGGAATTCCTTCAGACAAAAGTCTGAGAAAATTTGTTTCCTTACCTTAACGAAACTCTGAAAGATCTTACCATTTCTTTTTGGCCTCTTTGAAGTGCTCACTGCCCTCTGCAAGGGTTCTTGAACTCGAAATTGCCCTCTGCAAGGACACTTGTCCTTCGCTTTTTGGGATGCTCCTTTGAACCGCTCGATTGAACTAAGCCATTGAACCGATCGATTGAACCAAAAATGGTTCAATGGTTCAACATTACGTGCCACTCCGTATTGAACCAAGCCTTTGAACCGTTCGCTTGAACCAATCGTTGAACCAATCCCTTGAACCGGTTCAATGATTCAAACATTTGTTGAACCAAGGCATCAAACCGTTTGATTGAACCTGCCGATGAACTTTGCATTGAACTTCTCCTTTGAACCAACCATTGAACCAATTCATTGAACCGGTTCAACGGTTCAAACATTTGTTGAGCCAAGCGTTTGAACTAAGTGTTGAACCAAGCTCATTGAACCGTCTGATGAACCGAGGGATTGAACCATCTGACTGAACCAAGGCATTGAACCAACGTGTTGAACCTGTCGATTAAACCAAGGCGTTGAACCAAAGCATTGAACCAGTTCAATGGTTTAAAGATGCCAACCTTCCTTATGAATTTCTTCAGGCAAGATCCAAAAGAAGCTTTGTAAAACCTTGCACTCTCTGAACTGGTTCTTCAACTGTCGAAAGACTAACTTGCAGAGTCCTTAGAAAAATCTTCTTTACATAATCCGTAGAAACTTCACTTGCAGAGTCCGTAGAAAAAGACCTACAGAGTCCGTAGAAATAGACTTGTAGAGTCTGTAGAAATTCCTGGCCTTGTGCAAAATAAAAAAATGAATTAGCCTAGAACAGCAGGGGAAGAAGGGGACCGATTTTTGGCCTGTTGGCCAAAAAATGGTCAACACATACTTAGGATTTGGTCTTTCTTCTTAAGGGAATATAGTTAGTTAGATACAAGAGGATATATTGCACCAAATATGTAGTTGATGGGTTCATTGACAAGTATGAGGCATGTCTTGTAACAAAGGGTTTCTCACAAGTTGAAGGTATTGATTACTCTAAGACTTTTACCCTTGTTGCCAAGATGGATTCTATGTGCCTTGTACTTTCTCTTGTTACATCATAAGGTTGGATAGTGTATCAGATGGACATAAGGAATGCCTTCTTACTGTAGATTAAGATTACAAAGCAAGTTAGTCAAACATTAGTCCATAAATCCAAGATAAATGCATAGAGAAATAACTAAATAAGCCTATATATTTAAGGGGAATTTACAAATGATAATGAAGAAACAAATGAAAGAAAGCATACTAGTTACCTTCCCAAATGGATTCCATCATCTAAGAGTGGCTCAAAAACATGTTCTCTCCTGATCAAGCATCCTTGTCTTTATCAATAATGGTGTCAAAACTCCTCCATGATCTCAAGAACACTTCTCAAAAACTAGACTCAAGATGTGAAATCACTAAATTAGCCTATAAATGAAGTTTGCAATTAAAATCAATGGTCAAATGCAAAGGATTGTGGAGAAAATTCAACATAATAACTTTGCACAAATCAAGCTTAAAAATGTTGTCCATGGCCTCTCTATTTATAGATTTTCAAGAATGACCAAAATCAACCATGACCATCCATCTCAAGATTGAGATGTGTGGTCATGGATTAATTAAATTATGTAATTAAAATCCATAATTATCTTCATCATGAATTTGGAAGAAGGCACATTAATGAGGCATGGAAGCTAATAAAGAGGCATGGGAGACCCATAATCCTGATAATTTATGCACTTATGGCTTGATGGATGCCACCCCATATATGACATCACCTGATGATGGAGATAAAAAAAATCAATTTCCAAAAAGAAATATTCAACAACTCTCATGGAAAATCCACTTAAGTTCTTGATTTGGATAAATTATCCTTAACCAAGGTTAATCAACATTTGTGCAATTTATTTGGAAATTAGCCCTAAATTAATCAAAATGGTCAAAAAGTCATTACTGGGTCATAATTTGACTCAAGAAGAATTGGAAGGTGACGTTAAATGTATTAGAACTGTATTCCCATTTAGGATATTTCCAACACAAAATAATAAAGGTAAGTGACATTTACTAATGAATTATAAGAAAAGAGTGATCTGGAACACAAAAAGGTGAAATCATCATTTTGACTCGAAATGAACTGATTAAAGTTAGCTAACCCATAAATTGCATTACCCCATTTAGGGATACTTTGACCTAAATTAGCACTTGTAGATGACAAGTTTGAACCATTTAGTGATTTTTATGGATTTTGACCTAAAATGTGCATTTAAGTGCAATTTGAGTAAGATTGACAATTTCAACACAAATGGTGTTAGGAATTAGATGTCTACATTTTGCCCCTATTTGAGAAGACGTAGTGAGACATTCAGGTGAAGCAACATCTTTTCAAAGAAAAGAGTTGTCAAGAAGAAATTGGAACAGACCCATGATGCCCCCTTGAGAGGACATACTAGGATGGAAGAAAGTGATGGACTCTCAAAAAAATAGAGAAAATGAGAGATTAACCCATGGAATAGATCACATCCAGACAAGCTAATGCTTACACACGTGATTACCATCAATGATAAAAATATAATTAGAAGGTATAATAGGCCCCAGAGACAGGGGAAAGGGAAAGATACAATCCATAAATGTAAAGGACACACTGTAAACATACCCAATTTGAGAGTATAAGCTATGTGCTTACGACATTGATCAATTCGAAGACAAGTTGAACACTAAACATTGCCATCATGGGTAGTAGTGTGGAGAGTTTAGAATTAGAGGAAAAGAGAGAATGTTCTACTTCAGGAAGGGAAGCACCACTAGAACAGGGTTTCTAAATAGATGATAATAAGAAGTGCCCTAGTATAGCAAATGTGATCGTGATAAAATAATTTGCCCTAGTAGGGCAAATTTTGATCATGGATAAAGAATAAATAATAGTTTTCCCCTATAGAGCTGATTTGATTCTAACATTGTTCAGATGTTATGCCCCAACATGGGCAATTGACAACCAAAATAACTCAAGGATATAATCCAAAAGATAGGTTAAAGTGAGCGGGTGTAAATGTACATGCGATGGTGTAATGTCTTAGAAATCCATATAAAACCAAGCATATGAGAATGCACAAAGTGATGAGAGAGATGAAAAGAAGAATGGAGATCATCAAGCTAACCGAAATAGAAATTGAGCATTACCTACATAGATCCATGGACTCATGTTCTAACATCAACTTTAGGCCAATGTAGTTCACCCATGTTTGGGAAAAAATGGAATGAGGAATGATGAAAACTGAACAAGAATTGATTAGACTCACAATGTATGCAAACAGATGCACATCTAAGCATAGATTTGAGTGTTAAAATACATAATACCTAGATGTCTAATTCCATATCATGAACCTAGATTATGCAAAGTGTTCATAAGAACTATTCATCGAAGTGATGTTGATGTTAAGACTTTGAGACCTGAGCAAAAAGTGCTTACTATAGCAAAAGAAATTAGGCATCATAAATATAAATGACTTAGAATGACATAATATTCCAATTGCATTGAGCTGGTTCAAATGTGAATACCTAAAACTAAGGATAATGGTAAAATAATGACCAAAACTAGAGTTACAACTATTTACATTTAAAGAACAAAAAAAGGAAAGAAAAAAAAGAAAATAAGACATCTTAACAACATGAGATCAAGATACAAATAATTGAGATATATGTGGAACATCAAGATGTACTTGGAAAATAAAATAAAGAAGCAAGACCAAACAAGAAAACAAAAAAAAGACAACAAACAACAATAAAAAAACACACACAAAGTGTTTTTGAGTTTTTAAAATGTTTTACGAATGTTTTTGTAATTTTCTAAGTATCTCAACTCGATTAAGGATTAAGAGATACAAAACGATCCAACTCATGAAATGTTGAGAGTGCACTAACTTAAAATACTCATATTATGATGAAAGCATATGATAAGAGGGACTAAGTTGACCTCAAAATGAATCAATCACGACCTATATAACCCCAAAATAATCTCAAGTCATAGTAATTTTGCCCACACAAAAGGTGATGAAAAACCGACTGGGTCATAACAAGTTCACAAACAAAGGAGAAAGACAAGACAAATGATAATAGTAATTACCAGATGATGTGGTAATGCATGATAAAAATGTATTATACCTAATTTTCCCATAGGTGGTTATAATTAGAAGATAACATCATAATTCTAATTTTCCCAAAGGCGGTTATAATCAGGGGTACCAAAACAATATTGATTTGCCCATAGGCGATTATAATCAATGATACCAAATAAGATGATAAAAGAAATATAACTTGTTAGATTAAATGTCACACTACTTCCATAGACTATAATTTAACATGGAATTCAAAAACTATTGAAACTAGATTACAATACCCCCATAATAAGTGCAAGATGAACCAGAGGAACCAAGATAAAAAATGGGATTGGTAAGATGATTAAAATCAAGCCTTGGTTAATAGTAAAGAAATGGTATAATAAAAATGGTATAATGAAATGATCAGAAGAAAATTGGCTACAGTGGTAACAAAGTTTCCCCCAAGTAATGATTGGCTTAAATTTCTTACAAAACAATGAGAGCGTTGGCTTAGCTTGTTCTAAAAATAGTGAGACCGTTCAAACTTAGAAGAATTACTCGCAAAATAGTGAGAGTGTAAACAAGGTGATCGAGCTAACCTCAATAAAAATTAAGTGCTACCTACATAGTCCTGAAGGACCTCAAGTCAATGTAGTTCAAACGATATGGTTCGTGGATTACAATGGTTTAATAATGCCTAAAAAGGGTCTATAGGGTTTCCCCTAAGAAACGAGGCATGGTAATGCCAAATGGTAATTGGAAAAGTGAAAAATGGTTCTATTGCTCTTGTTGACAGGGAGATGCATGTCCTAGTCAATATGTGAGACAACATAAATGATCAGTTTATAAAAATTGCTACCTAACTCCCTTTTGAAAAAGTTACTCTGTTAAGAACTTGTTACCAATCTGGATCTTAATAATGTGTTTGTGATCTTTGTAGATCGTTGATTATGTTTCCTTCAAACATAGAGACAAGATATCCTTATAACCTCGACAAAGGAAAGTGCTACCAGTGATAAATGATATAAGTGGATAATGAATGGGTGGGTGATAATGGATTGTATAATGGATGGAAAATAAATGGAGATTAGGACTTTCAGTCACACATAATGTTATTGATTCCAGATTTGACATAATTTTGGTTATAGTGGGGCTGAAGACCTCTGAAGATGTTCTTGATAAGACCACCAGATTGGTCTGTTGCTTCATTTTGAGAGTAGCTACCATCTGATTATGATGTACATTGGAAGTTATTTTGATTTGATCTTGAATAATATCTCCAATAAATAGTGAAGAACTTTTGTGCTCAGTTATTGGTGCCTCGATGAGGTTTTCACCAATGAATTTATTTTGATCATCCAATAGTACCTCTAAGAAGGTTTCACAAATAGATGTTAACATTTGATTTTGATTGTCTTATAATGCCTTCGAAAAGGTTTCACTAAAAGATGTTGAGTTTGATCTTTGCTTATCCCCTAGTGCCTCTGAAAGGGTTTCACCAGTTGATTGTTCTTCTAAATGAATTTGGTCTTAACCCCACTGATATTCTATAAGTGGTATGTTGTCATGGATGCAATTCAATAAAGTTTGATTCTATCAGTCCCAATTGACGCTTGTGAGAGGTGAAATGTCAATATAATTGATATATTGGGTGGTAATAATGGGATGGTGAAAGGTAGCACAATCATTATAGAAAATACTAGGAAAACATGTGCTGATGTTGAAGTAATCATCCTCTAAAGCTGTAGAACGATCACAAATATATTCAAATTGATTTGCAAGGAAATTATAACCAATGTTGTAACAACCATGACCATAATATATTTTTGAATTTGATTCCAAAATAAAGGACTCTTAATCTAACGTCACAATTGATGTTAATTCTATTTCTAATGTTAAATATGATGTCAATTCAGAAATAGAACCTGACTCTAATTTTGATTCTTCGTCTGATGTGGTTGTTTCTATAATATTTTTTTTGAATGCTGAATTTTTGACAAGTAATGGCCATGATGGCATAATGGGCTCAATAAAAACTAATTCATCTTGGAAGGGTTCAACATAGACGGGCTCATCTAAGTGAAACCCCTCAAAGAGAGGGAACCGCTCAAGAGATGTCTCGACAAAATTGTGTCTATCAAAATGAGACTCCTTAACAAGTGGGAAAAGATCAAGAGACAACTCTACAGAGACTGGCTTGTTAAGAAGATGAGGCTCTTTAAAAATAGGTAACTTATCACAGTTTGACTTGTCACAAATGGGTATTTCAACAATAACATTTTGTTTTTGGTTCATAATTGGTTGTAAAGTATCAAATTTGAACACATTTTGATCCTCATAAGATGGCTCTTGAAGAGGTAATGTTTCTTGTTTAGGCTTGAAGATTAGCATAAAATTTCTAAAGCGAAGAACATTTGGTTTAGCGGGATCAATGGTTTGCAGTTCAATAATGAACTCTCCAAAAATTAGACTATTAAAGAAGGGATCAAACACAACCAGTTCATCAAATTGAGGTTATTCAATAATAGGTTCATCAAAAATTGGTGATGGGCCAAGAATGGTAACAACTGGACGCTTCTTAGTTTGGTTGTTTGTGCAAACCAAAAGAGGAGGTCTTAAAATGGTAATGACTGGATGCTTCTTAGTTTGGTTGCTTGTGTAAACCAAAGGAGGAGGTCCTAAAATGGTAATGACTGGATGCTTCTTAATTTAGTTGCTTGTGAAAACCAAAGGAGGAGATCCAAAAATGTTAATGACTAGACGCTTCTTAATTTGGTTATTTATGCAAATCAAAGGAGGAGGTCCTAAAATGGTAACGACTAGATGCTTCTTAATTTGGTTACTTGTGCAAACCAAAAGAGGAGGTCCTAAAATGGTAACGATTGGATGCTTCTTAATTTGGTTGCTTGTGCAAACCAAAGGAGGAGGTCCTAAAATGGTAACCTTTACACATTGCATAGCTTGCTTGCTCATACAAGCTGAAAGAGAAGAATGATCCGCAAAAATAGTAACCTTAGAGCATGGAACACAAATCAAAGGGGAAAGATGAGGATGATGTATGATAACTGGCATGGATGTGATTTGTTTTCAATAGATAGGCCCAAAGAGGGCAACATCCTAAAACAAGATGGAGTGCTTATGTCCATCATAAAGATGCTCTACCTTGTAATTAGGGCCATAATAAACCCTATTGCAAGTATACTTTAGTGTCATTGTTTAAAAAGAGTGTTCTTAACATTTTGTCAAGATTTGGACAATGTTTCACAAACATTAAAACAAGGTATGCTTGGTTTTATTCAAACAAATGATTAAGGCACCAAAGAGACTATAAATAGAGGGTGGCTTTGAACCACACACAATTAGAAGAATTGGCTCACGAATTTACTCAACTTTTGGTAAAGATGAAATCATATAGATTGGAAGAGGGTAAGGTAACTCAAAGATCCAAAGTGAAAACTAATACACCAAAGCTTAGATCTTTGTGATATGACTGTACCGTAAAAGCTAGTTCCAACTTTGATGAGTTGACCCTAGAAAATTAGAGGAAAGCTATCCATATTACGAAGAAGACAAAATGGACTAAACAACTCAAGATGTAAAAATATGCATGGATCATTAAGTACAATTCTAGAATCAAATGGGTGGCACAAAATCACCACATGGCTCTAATAGAATAAAATATGTTTTAGGACTCAAAGCATAAGCCATATACAAGATGACTTAAGTCCACCAAGACGATAATGTAATTTTGAGTCTAATAAACAGCCCTCAATCCAAATGGAAAATTAAATCCAAGTTAGAACAAGTTTAGTGTGCAAATGGTGAACCCACTTTGATACACCAACCCTTAAAACACAAAAAGGTTCAATTTTGAATGTGCATTATAAATGAGGGACTTAAACAAATTGGGTAAAAGATCTAGACTCAAATTGGGTAGCGTGACTGCGCCAAAGTGGGTGATAGGATACAAAGTTTTTTATAACAATTTGAACAATGAAAAGATAAATTTTCCAATTGGATAATGTAATGCCTCCCTTGCTCAAAAAAATTGAGGACAATGTGTTTTTGTTAAGTTTATTGAGTTAACAAGCAGTTTTAGACACAAATCAAGACCAAGGTAATGACAAAAAACAAACATCTTAAGTCTAAACTAACAAGGTATGGTAAAGTGGGGTTGACTAAACCAACAAGTTTTTTATCATTCTAAGGGCATCAATTGCACAATGACTTTCATGCCAAACAATGCAAAAGAAAAGCATGGAAATTGGGTGTCCGTGGCACTTGACTTATTGCAAAAAGGTCTAGTCCTTTTTGTAACCACTGCATCCTGTTGTTCACCTAGTGTAGTGCGATGTCCAAAGTACATATACATCACATGTGCAACTCCATCACTAGAAGGTGGTTTAACCATTCATACCTCTAATCCTAGTGGGAGTGGTTAAAGTCAATACCGGGAGATGTAACATTGGGTCAAAGATTCCCTATAGAACTTGCGGGAGGTGATGAAGTCCCCCTCGCAAGCCAAGATACAATGAAATAAAAGACATAAAAAGAAAGACTTTAGGGTTATTTTCAAGGTCACCCAAACTATGACGAGTTTTTGAGGAGTGCTTTAGATGACATTCTTTCTAAGTCTTGGACTAAGATTTTTGCAATAAGCATGGCACTTTGATTCCACGGGTTCCCTAAAGGGGATGGATGGAAGAGCATACATGCAACATCCTTCTTTTTGCCAATGAATTAATTAATCACCTATTGCATACAAACTTGACAAATGAGTTCAATTTTAAGCACCAAATAAGAGATTAGGTGATTTTCTTTTTGGCCCTTAGCCTTAATTATTAAAATGGTAAAAGATTACACAAAAAAGGCCACGTGAAGCAATAAAGACCTAAGTTTGTTTTAAGCCCAAATCGAAGATTCAAGACTTAACCTAATTTCATTATTAAAACACCAAATTTTAAAATGTTGCAAGAGTTATGATGTGTTTTAAGCACTAAATGAAATGTATCTAAGACTTAGCCAAATCTTAGGTTCATTTTAAGCACTAATTCAAATGTGTGAAATCAAGCATGTTCATTTTAAACCCAAATGAAAGTGTGTTTGGTTACTCACAAGCATTCAAACCAACTTCCAAACTACCCCTTCGACCTACAAAAAATACAATTATAAGGGCATGCTTTGAAGCACTTAAGAGTTTGAGTAAATGACATTAAAAATTTAGCTCTCGGGTTGACAGTCAAGTTGGGTTAACAAGTGAGTCAGAATAAACAAGCGAGTTAGGTTGGAAAGGCAAGTTGGGTTGACAGGCGAGTCAGGTTGACAAGTGAGTCAGGTTGGATAGGTGAGTTGGGTTGACAGGCAAGTCAGGTTGGATAGGTGAGTCGAGATGATCCAGAGTCGAGTTGAGTCAAACCAGAGCTGAGTCAAGTCAAACCAGAGCTGAGTTGGGATGAATTAGAGCTAAGTTAGGCTAAACCAAAGCTGAGTTGGGATAAATCAGAGCTGAGTTGGGACAAATCAGAGTTGAGTTGGGATGATCTAGAGTTGAGTCAAGCTAAACCAGAGTCGAGTTGGGTTAAACCAGAGCTAAGTTGGGATGAACCAGAGTCAAGTTAGGTCAAACCATAGTTAAGTTGGGATGAACTAGAGCTGAGTTGGGATGAACAAGAGTTGAGTCAGGGCAAACCAGAGCTAATTTGTGATGAACCAGAGCTGAGTTAGGATAAACCAGAGTCGAGTTGGGATGAACCAGAACTGAGTTGGGTCATCTCGAGAATAAAATTGTGGTTTGTAAAAATGGACTTTTTTGCTCAAATTTTTGTTTTCTTTGCTTCCATACTCTAAGAGCCTATATGACAATAGTTAATAGGTTACTTTTAGAGGATTTATGAGCAAATTTGTGGTTTGTGGTCTCATCGGGCCTGTTGAAATGTAGATTAGGATTACAAAGCAAGTTAGTCAAACATTAGTCCATAAATCCAAGAGAAATGCATAGAGAATTAACTAAGCCTATCTATTGAAGGAGAATTTGCAAATGATAATGAAGAAACAAATGAAAGAAAGCATACTAGTTACCTTCCCAAATGGATTCCATCATCCAAGAGTAGCTCAAAAAAGTGTTCTCCTTTGATCAAGCATCCTTGTCTTTGTCAATAATGGTGGCAAAACTCCTCCATGATCTTAAGAGCACTTCTTAAAAACTAGACTAAAGATGTGAAATCACTAAATTAGCCTATGAATAAAGCTTGCAACTAAAATAAATGGTCAAATGCAAAGGATTGTAGAGATAATTCAACATAATAACTTTGCCCAAATCAAGTTTAAAAATGATGTTCATGGCCACTCTATTTATAGATTTTCAAGAATGACCAGAATCAACCATGACCGTCCATCTCAAAATTGAGATGTGTAGTCATGGATAAATTGAATTATGTAATTAAAATCCATAATTATCCTCATCATGAATTTAGAAGAAGGGACATTGATGAGGCATGGGAGGTAATAAAGAGGCATGGGAGATCCATAATCCTAATAATTTATGCACTTAAGGCTTGATGGATGCCACCCCATAGATGACATCACTTGATGATGGAGATAATAGAAATCAATTTCCAAAAAGAAATATTCAACAACTCTCATGGAAAATCCAATTAAGCTCTTGATTTGGATTAATTAACCTTAAACAAGGTTAATCAACATTTGTGCAATTTATTTGGAAATTAGCCCTCAATTAATCAGAACGGTCAAAAAGTCATATTACTAGGTCGTAATTTGACTTGAGAAGAATTGGAAGGTGGCATTAGATGTGTTGGAACCGTATTCCCATTTAGGATATTTATAACACAAAATAACAAAGGTACATGACATGTACCAATGAATTAGAAGAGTGATCTAGAACACAAAAAGGCAAAATCATCATTTTCATTCGAAATGAATTGATCAAAGTTAGTTGGCCCATAAATTGTATTGCCCCATTTAGGGATACTTTTACCTAAATTGGCACTTGTAAATGACAAGTTTGAACTATTTAACACATTATATGGATTTTGACCTAAAATGTGCATTTGAGTACAATTCGAGTAAGATTGATAATTTCAGCACAAATGGTGTTAGAAATTGGATGTCTACACTTACATGGAGATTTCCAAGATAAAATCTACATGGAGCAACCTGATAGGTTTATTCATGATTCTTCTCTTATTTGTCAATTATGAAGGTCTCTCTATGGTTTCAAATAAGCTTTTTTGCTTGGTATGAGAAGATGGATTATTTTCTTCTATCTACTAGTTTTGTGCATTGTCACTTAGATCTTACTATTTATATCTAGCGTGTTTGAGAGGATATTATTATTTTGGTTTTGTGTGTTGACGATCTAATTGTTATAAACAACTCTTCTTCTCAGATTCAGGATATTTAGAAAGCTCTTTCGATACAGTTTGATATGATAGATCTCAGTGTTTTAAACTTTTTCCTTGGTTTGTAAACTTCTTAGTCAAATTTAGGGATTCATTTGAGTCATAAGTACACCCTTTATCTTATTCAAAATTTTAGCATGGTTAATTGCAAGCCAAGTCCCTCTCCTTTCCAGTTTGGGGTCACTCTTACTTCCACCTACACTACTCTTTGTGATCCTACATTGTATAGGCAGTTGGTTGGAAGTCTCCTATACTTGACCCATACTCACCCTGATATTTGTTTTGCAGTTGGGTTTGTATCTCGATTTGCACATGCTCCTCATGAAATTCATTAGTAGGCACTGTCGAGAGGATTTTACAATTTTTGCAAGGTACTTTCCACTTTGGATTACACTACACCAGAGGTTTTACTCAATTGGATATACCGATTCAGATTGGGTAAGTTTTATTGATGGCAGGAATTCCACTTCTAGACATATTTTTTATCATGGTTCTTCTTCAATTTCTTAGGCTTGCAAGAAGCAACATGTTATTGCACTTTCATCTACTGACATAGAGTATAGGGAAATAATCATAGTGAGTCAACAGGTTCTTTGGCTTCACACAAGATTCACATACTGTACTTTGACGTGGCAACCAAAGTGCAATTCACATTTCTCGCAACCCTGTTGAGCATCAATAGACCAAGCATATTGAGATTCACATGCACTTCATTCGTTAACAAATTTAGGATGAAGTTCTTTTTTGGGAGTACATTTTGACTCAACAACAGGTTGCAAACATCTTACGAAGCCTGTTACATCTCCTCGTTACCTTGAGTTGTGTGGCATGCTTGGGTTTTAGAAGTTGCCCTTGGGGGTGTTCATGAGGACATCTTATTTTTTTATTTCTTCATGGATATATTATACATGAGCACCTGATCAGTCCTTATTTTTTAGAATCATATTATGAATATGCCACTTTATTTTTGCCCCTAGTTTCACTTACGGGGGTGTTTGAGTAGGTTATTTACCTTAGCTCATGTTCACCTAGGTGCTTTATTATTTCTTTTTATTTATTTTCACTCATTTGTGTGTGGATATTTCATTTACTTTATTTTAGATATTGTGAGATATTACATATTTATCTCTTAAATATTATAGGGATATTTGTTAGTTATTTCTATCATTTAAGGATAGTTCTCTCTTAGTCGTAGGTTTGATCTCTTAGCTTGATATGTTAGTTAGGATTGTTATGCATTGCCTATATATACAAGGCATATTCATTGAATTGGACAAGATTTGGAGATATAATACATGATATTGTTGCTCATTGTTTTGCATATGCATCTTTAAGTATATGTTGTCAAATTACTTTCAGAATATTATTTTTATGAATGTGATGATCTATTAACACCATAGATCTTTGTGGCTTGGAATAATGTGATTGTCATTCCTTTAAACATTCCCATTAAATAAATCATGTTATTATTATTATTTTTAATCTATAAGATGACGTACTGCTTAGAACATCCATCAAGGAAGATGCATTATTTTGCAATTTATAGTTGTAAATTTTATAAGTGCAACTGTTGAGAAGTGTTTTCATTGATGTCAAGGTCAAGGTTGATGCCAAGATGCATCTGATAAATATGCAGGGTGAAGTGGTATGTGACAAGAGAGGATTTGAAGGCAAACTATTGTCTCTCTGTTGAGAGAGAATTTAAAGGCAACCTAATGATTCTTCTAAGGTTGATGTCAAGGTTCAATACAAGTTAATCATGTTTGACTACCAATCCTTAAGCACAAGGTTCTTGAGAAGCCTAATCATAACAAGCATAGTCATATTATGGACATGTGCACATGGAGAGGTATGTACAGAGGTATGATATTGTCTAAGAAACATGAAAGTCATGTGAGCAAGGTGTAGAATCATCAATGAGTATTTTAAGGTCAGTGGTTAAACTTCAAGACTTGAGAAGCCTAGTCACGACACTAGTCATAACATGAAGAGACCCTGTGAGAAGGTATAAGCTTGGTGTCTTGGTGAGATGAATGAAAAAAGGCACAAGAGGATATATGAGGTTTTTTGAGTATGCTTATAAGTCTTTTTATCACTCAAGTGAGTCTCAAGGTAAGCCTACAGGGGTAAGACCTATAGACCTAGTATGCAACTAGACTGGTTCTAGACCCTGCCTGACCTAATAAGGTGTCATGAGGTATTTTCGAGGTATATGAAGGATGTATGATAGTGTTTGAGCATGGTAAGAGGTTATATGAGGTGTTGACAACTTAGACAATGGCTAGGAGGTCAGTTTCAAGGCCTAATTGACTTGCAAGTCAAGGCCTAAAAAGCAAACAAAGAGATGGTGACTAGATGGGGTATTAAGATCAGTTTCCAAGGCATGTGTAAGAAGGTAAGTGTTTTTATAGGTATGTTACATTTTTTCATTAATATTAACAAAGTTTGAGGTCATGGTTTTCAGATTAAGGCAAGACAAAGTGTTTTAAGGTCTCTTTGTGTACACATAATAAAGGGTTCTGAACTTGAGAAGAACTTTCAAGTGTTCATTAGCACATGTAACCTATAAATGAGAAACAAAGACATTAATGGTATATGGGGAATGGTCCTAGCTCAAATTTATAAGCATTGGTTTCTGTAATGAGGGGCTAAGCTTCATGAATGATCAATAAGACTAAAAGATGGTTTAAACCCTCAAAGAACCCTAATAGTGACCTGATGAGAAATATCTTGTTTTAAAGTGCTCATAATTGTTTGAAATGAATATTTAAGTGATTGAATCATGTATTAAACTCTCCTAGGAACCTCCATGTGTGATTTATTTGTTAGGTAAGTTAGTGGACCCTATAGAGAAGGCCTTGTTTCTCAGAGATTTGTTATAACAGTCAGAGTTGACCAAGTCAATGTTACAAAATTGATGAAGGTTAAAGCTCGAGACTTGTATTTTATGACCATGGTGGTTTTTTAGTATATTATAACCATCAAGGGTGATAAATTTGTCATACAAGTTGACTAGCCACCAATAGACATAAAAGTGTAAATAGTGAGAAAACCAGGTATAAGTAAAAAAATGATTGGGGATGTATTATCATGGATTATGGATGAATCCATGTGTATGGATACATTTTTAAAGACTTGTACTACATGTTCATATTGAGTAATTTTTTTGGAGATTATTGTATATGATGAAAATGTTGCTCATAAGTTGACCTATCCAGTGTAGATAAGACACTGAAGGAGTGAAGTTGTGAGATTGGTCTGCAAGACCACTATTGCCATGTGACCACGTTATCTATCTATTTGAGATTGGTATAACGATATTATGATATCATCCACCTGAATTATAGGTTTTTTAAAGTGTCTACACAAGTGTTGAAGGTCATTATCACCATGACTATGTTTGAAGATAAATTGGTAGATCTGAGTAAACAAGTTGCAGAGATGAGTTGGAGGTTCTTTACCCTGAGCTAAAACATCGAATGCATGTGATATTTTTTTTTAGGACATAAATTTTTTATCCATGCTTTTCATAATCTTGTAAGTTAGTGAAATTTATTTAAATGGTAAATCCAAAATGGGTTGACTAGTTCAGGTTTGACTATGTATACTAAAGACAAAATATTGGTCTGCAAGACTAATATTTAGCATTAGACCTTATTATATTTGTAATTGAGAGTGATATAGAGATGTAAAATAATATATTTAAGGTGTTATAAATCACATAAAGTATTTTTTTAGGTGTTGAAGATCAATTTAACATGACTGTGTTTTGAGGCTAGTTGGCAGTTATGAGTGGGTTACTTACAGAGAAGGGTTTGAGTACTTTTGCCCTAAGATATGAAGTATAAAATATATGGTGATTAACTTAAGGTAATGTATAATCTGTATATATGATTTTTTGGAAAAATTATGTTTTTACTTTAGTTATTCAAAATAGACTTTCTGAGTATGCATATGCCTAATATGAACAATACTAATGGTGTGCTTCCAGTAATAGTTTGAGCTAAAAAGTGTCATGGACCAAATATGAAGCTCTAAGGGGTATATTTGAATGTAACATGATGTATTCATTTGGTTTGAAGTGTTTTAAAGTGATCCAAGGAAGATAAGGTGTAATGTGTCTTAGAACAAACCTAATGTGATTAGGTATCTATGAGACCTAAAGGTAAAATAAGGCCTAATTGAGGTAGTTCAAACTTAAAGGGACTCAAATAACATTTAATCCATGTCTATGATATTTATTATGATTGATTTCATGGCCGACCTAAGAATGGTAAGGGTACTTGGCTGATTAAGAAGGATATGAACAAGAAAGACTTGTATAAATACTAGGCATTTTTAGGCCTATTAAGTGTAGATGTGCACAAGTGAATAACATAACACATTTGGTAAGCATAATAAGGTATTATAGGCCATAAAAATAGCATATGTGATTAGTGATGAAGCTTTGATAGAGTTTATGCATATGAGGATCAAGGTCATATGACCTAATCAATTCAAGAAGAGGGCTAGTTAAGTGAAGAAGGTTAGAGACCAATTTGAGAAGGATAAAAGTGTGTGAAGAGTTGAGGAAGGAGATAATAATTTATTATATGAGAAATAAGTTATTTTGAATTTAATAAAGTGTTTTAGGTGATTGAGTTAGTGCTGAGTCATCTAGGGGGTTAGTGCCTCCTTGCAAGTGTGTGCTTGTTAAAGCCTAACTAAGTTGGTGCTTAGCTAGTTGAAGTTGGTGTTCCATGTGAAGTTGGTGCGTATATAAAGTTGATGTTTGTCTTATAAGACTATATTAAATTTGTAGATATCAGTGGGTTTTCAATCCTTTGAGATTTTCTGACACATAAGTTGTGTTATCTTGTGTTCATATGTTTCATGCTTGTATAATTGATTGCTTATGCATTGTTTGATCCACATGCTTGAATGAATGTTTATGAATGCTTAAGTGGAATTGAATGAAATTATTTTTAAGACTAATTCACGTCATTTTTCTTCCAACATTTAGTATCATATCCTGGTCCTTTGAAGCATGTATAAAAATCTAAAGGAGATCCTAGAAGTAAAGATGGCTAGTCAACAAGCTCAAGATGTTTTCTCTACCAGCAAGGGTACATTATTCAATGGATCAAATTATGCCTTTTGAAATGTATGAATGAAGATATATTTGATATCTCAATGTCATGATATATGGTAGTCAATTATGGATGGCTATGGTGCTCCTCTTACTACACCAACTGATACAATAGATAAGAAAGCTAGCGAAAACAATTCTAAGGCAATGAATGCCATTCTTTGTGGCCATCAGATGCAAAAATTGTGAAGGTAATGCATCATGAATCAACTAAATAGATATGATATAAATTTAAGACTATCTATGGAGACACCAAGGTGAATATGACCAAGTTGCAGACCCACCTAAGACAGTTAGAAAGCTTGAAGATGAAACCATTACATCTTACCTATTGAGGGTTGATGAAGTTGTTAATATCATTAGAGGACTAGGAGAAGAAGTGAGAGAATCTATTATTGTTCAAAAAGTATTGAGATCACTAACTCTTAAGTTTGACTCTAAGGTGTTTGTAGTAGAAGAGATGCAAGATTTGAAAAAACTAGAGATGGATGGGCTTTATGGCATCTTGACTACCTATGAGATGAGAACAAATGAAGGAAGACCTCCTAAGAAGGAAACAACTTTCAAAGTTGAGAAAAAATCAAAATCCAAGAAGGGAAAGGATGAAGAATATTTAGATGTTGATGATGATCAACTAATAGCCATGTTTATAAGGAAATTGAGATTTGGCTCAGGTAAGTACAAGGGTAAGCTGCCCTTCGAATGTTTCAACTATGGCAAGATTGGTCACTTTGTATCCAAGTGTCCTAAAAAGGATAAGATTGAGCATGAAGAACACGATGAACATCATGGAGATGACAAGAAGGCCTACAAGCTTGACAAAAATAAGGAGTTCAGGAAGTATGAATGTAAGAAGGGATCTTTCAAGAACAAGAGGAGCTTCTATACTAAAAAAGATAACTCTTATAATGTAAGTGACTCAAGTGAATTTGATAGTGATGGTGTCAGTAATGAACTTGAACATGACAATAACGAAAGCTTTTTCATGGTCATAGAATCAGACAATGAGGGTTATTCAAATGGGAAAGGTCTTATGATTGATGTAGAATCAGATGAAAAAGAAGCTAAAGTGAACCTTGAGGTAGAGTTGGTAAGTGCCCTAGACGAGTTAAATTTACAAAGGAAAAGAATCACAAACTAATATCACTAGTTAAGGATGATGAGGAACATATTGGCTTGTTTAAGGAAAGGCTGAGTAATACTTCCAAGGAGTACGATGAGATCATCAATCAAGTTGAGACACAGATGGAGGCAGTCAATGCAATCCTAAAGGCTAAAGAGGAAGAATGCATTAGGTATGAAATTGAAGTAGAATCCCTAGAAGCTGAGTTGGATCATGCATCTAGCAAGGTGAAGAGCTTTGTGAAGTTTGAAAAGAGCACTGAGGCTCTAGATGATATCTTAAGTAGTCAAAAGTCTACAAGTGACAAGACAGATCTTAGTTTCAAAGAAGACCAAAAGGTGGCAACTCAAGTCAAAGAAAAGGCTATTGAAGATAAGAAGGTCAATATGAAAATACCTATCAAACAACCAAATGCTATAAGGCATGCTAGTTCATTCAATGGTTACTATTTTAGATGTAGTTAGTTTGGTCATAGAATAAGAGAGTGTTAAAGACCCTCTAAGAATGAGTAATCTTGGAAATATGGAAGGAATCACAGTTCACATTATTCAAGAGGTATATATAAGATGGTTTTTTATAGTTGTCATAAGGTATGACACATTACAAGATTCTATCTTAGCTGAATTAGAAAGTCATCAAGTTAAAATAGGAAGCTTGAAGCCCCTAGAGTGCAAGAAAGAAGGCAGATGAATGCATGGAAACCAAAGATAATGAAGATGAGTCATGATCAGTCTATAAGTTCAAGTGGACTGCTTATTATGATAGATCATGTTTTAGATGTGAAATCAAGTCAGGAATGGCTATTATTAGCCCACATTGATGATCAAATGATTGATGAAGAGATCAAGCCTATAGTGTCAATCAAGCCCAAAAGGACATTGAAAGACATTTAGTCTTGTGAGAGCATGGAGATATGGGAATCTTAAACTAATTTTGTTTTAGTGCCCTATGGAAAGGGGTGACTTCATTAGGCTTCATGAAGACACTCTTTAGTTAACAAAAGCATGGTGGATGCTTGGTTTGAAGGGGATCTATTCAAAATTTTGACTAAGTTTTTGGTCTTGTGTTACGAGTTCATCTGAAGGAGGTATGCATGAAGTAAGGGGGAGCATGTTCCTATGTTGCTTCACAACCTATGTTGCAATAAGGTGTGATTCTACATGGTAGTTTGTTGAAGTCCCTTTCTCATTAATGCAAAGAGGGAGAAAGTTTAAGAAGGAAGTTTGACCAGATCAAGGGAGATGAGAGTGATCAAATTTAAGAATATTTTGCCATTAATGGAAAAGGAGAAGTTTGTTGAGAGATGTTGTCATTGATGTCAAGGTCAAGATTGATGTCAAGATGCATCTGATAAAGATGCATGGTGAAGTGGTATGTGACAAAGAATCCATGTGACAAGAGAGAAATTGAAGTCAACTTATTGTCTCTCTATTGAGAGAGAATTTTAAGGCAACCTAATGATTATTTTAAGGTTGATGTCAAGGTTCAGTACAAGGTAAGCATGTTTGAGTACCAATCCTTAAGCATAAGGTTCTAGAGAAACTTAGTGATAACAAGCATAATCATATCATGATCATGTGCATGATGAGCACGAAAAGGTGTGTATAGAGGTATGATATTGTCTAAAGAGCATGAAAGACATGTGAACATGGTGTAAAATCATAAAGGAGTGTTTTAAGGTCAGTTTTTAAGCTTCAAGTACTTGAGAAGCCTAGTGATGACACTAGTCATAACATGAAGAGACCCTATGAGAAGGTATAAGCTTAATGGCCTGGTGAGATAAATGGATAGAGGAATAAGATGATATATGAGGTTTTTTTAGTATGCTTATGAGTCTTTGAAGCACTCAGGTGAGTCTCAGGATAAGCCTACAGGGGTAAGACCTATAAACCTAGTATGCAATTAGATTGGTTTTAGACCCTACCTGACCTAATGAGGTGTCATGAGGTATTGTCAAGGCATATGAAGAATGTATGATAATGGTTTAGAATTATAAAAGGTTATATGACATGTATATGAGGTGTTGATAGCTTGTACAATGGCTAGAAGGTTAGTTTCAAGGCCTAATGTGACTTGCATGTCAAGGCCTAGAAAGCAAGGAGAGATATAGTGGACAGATGGGCTATTAGGATCAGTTTCCAAGGCATGTGTGAGTAGGTAAGTGTTTTTAGAGTTATGGTACATTTTTTAAAGCATATTCACAAAGTTTGAGGTTATGGTTTGCAAATTAAGGAAAAAAAAGTGTTTTAAGGTCTCTCATGTACACAAAATGAAGGGTTCTCAACTTGAGAAGAACTTTTAAGTGTTCATTGGCATGTGTAACCTCTAAATGATAACCTAATACATTAATGGTATATGGGGAAGGTTACTATCTCAAATTTCCAAAAATTGGTTTCTAGAATGAGTGGCTAAGCTTTATGAATGATTGTTAAGACTAGAAGATGGTTTAAACCCTCAAAGAATCCTAATAGTGACCCAATGAGAAATATATTGTTATAAAGTGCTCAAAATGGCATGACATGAATATTTAAGTGATTGGATCATGTAGTCAACTCTCCTAGGCACCTCCAGGTGTGATTGGTTTGTTAGGTGAGTGAATGGACCCTACAAGAAAGGTCTTATTTCTCAGACATTTATTGTAACAGTCAGAGTTGACCAGGTCAGTGTTGCCAAATTGATCAAAGTTGAAGCTTGAGACTTATTTTGATGAATGTGGTGATTTTTTAGCAGATTTTTTCCCTCAAAGGTGATAAACCGGTCATATAAATTGACTAGTCGTTAATAGACCTAATGGTGCAAATAGTGAGAAAACAAGGCAAAAGTGATAAAATTATTAGGGATGTAGTATCATGGATCAGGGATGAATCCAAGTGCATGGAGATAATATTCAAGACCTATAACATATGTTCATGTTGTGTAGTTGTTTTGGAAATCATTGTATATGATGGAAATGTTGCTCATAAGTTGATCTGTCTAGTGCAGATAAGACAATGAAGGAGTGAAGTTGTGAGATTAATCTACAAGACCAATATTGCCATGTGACCCTATTATTTATCTATTTGATAATTGGTCTAATGATATTATAAGATCATCCACATGATTTTTAATTTTTTGAAGTGTCTACACAGGTGTTGAAGGTCATTATCACCATGATTGTGTTTAAAGATAAACTAACACATATGGGTAAGTAAGTTGCAGTGATGAGTCAGAAGCTCTTTGCCCTGAGCTAACGAATAAAATGCATATGATGTTTTTTAAGACATAAATATCCTATCCATTATTTTTATAAGCTTGGATGTCAGTGAAAGTGATTGAAATGGTAAAGCCAAAATGGGTTGACTAGTTCAGGTTTGACTATGTATACTGAAGATAAAAGATTGGCTTGCAAGACCAATATTTGGTATTAGACCTTGTGATATTTGTACTTGAGAGTGATATGGATATGTAAAATAATATATTTAAGGTGTTAGAGGTCATAGAAAATATTCGTTTAGGTGTTGAAGATCAAATTTGCATGACTGTGTTTTGAGGCTAGTTGGCAGTTATGAGTGGGCTACTTGCAGAGAAGGGTTTGAGTACTTTTGCCTTGAGTTGTGAAGAATAAAATATATGGTGATTAACCTAAGGTAATTTAGCTTCTGTATATATAATTTTTTGTCATGGTTTTTTGTCAAAATTATGTTTTTATTTTAGTTGTTCAAAACAGACTTTCTGAATATGCACAGGCCTAATATGAACAGTACTAATGGCGTGCTTAAAGTAATAGTTTGAGATAAAAAGTGTCATGGAAAAAATATGAACCTATCAGGGGTCTATTTTAATGTCATATGTTGTGTTCCTTCTATGTGAAGTGTTTGGAAGTGATCCAAGGAAAACAAAGTGTAATGTGTCTTAGAACAGACCTAATGGGATTAGGTCTCTATGAGACCTAAAGGTAAGATAAGGCCTAATTGAGGTAGGTCAGACCTAAAAGGACTCAAAAAAAATTTGATCCATGTTTATGAGATGTATTATGATTCATTTCATGGCTGAACTAAGAAGGATAAGGGTACTTGGTCAACTAAGAAAGATATGAACAATAAAGAATTGTATAAATACTAGGCATTTTTAGGCCTATTAAGTGTAGATGTGCACAAATGAATATAATAACACATTTGGTAAGCATAAAAAGGTCTTATAGACCATTATAAGATCATATAGGATCAGTGATGAAGCTTTGACAAAGGTTATGCCTATGAGGATCAAGGTCATATGACCTAATCAAGTCAAGAAGAACGCTAGTTGAGCGAAGAAGGGTAAAGACCAGTTTGAGAGGGATAAAAGTGTGTGAAGAGCCAAGGAAAGAGATCATCATTTATTGTATGAGAAACAAATTATCATAAAAGTGATCAAGTTTTTTAGGTGATTGAGTTGGTGCTAAGTCATCTAGGGGGTTGGTGGCTCATTGCAAGTGGGTGCTTGTTAAAGCCTAATTGAGTCGGTGCTTAGCAAGTTGGGGTTGGTACTCCATGCAAAGTTAGTAATTAACTAAAGTTGATGTTTGTCTTATAGGATTATATTCTATTTGTAGATATTATTGGCTTTTCTCTTGAGGGTTTTCCACACATAAGTTGTGTTATCTTGTGTTCATATGTTTCATATTTGTATAATTGATTGTTGATGCATTGTTTGATCCACATGTTTGAATGAATATTCATGAATGCTTAAGTAGAATTGAATGAAAGGTTTTTGAAGACTGATTCACCCCCCTTCGTAGTCATTTTGCTTCCAAAAACAACCTCACAAATGTAATTCATGCAAATACACTATGTCAACTTTGTAAGTCTTAAATTGTGCAATTTTGTTTTTTTTGCACATTTCAAGTGGTGTAAAAGCACCAAAGCACTTTTTCACCATTTAAGTGGTGCAATTTTTTAACTTCACTTTTGCACTATCTAAAACACAAAAATATGGTTACGCACCACAACCACTTTCCCGCGTTATAAATATGAGTGTTAGGCTCATTATAAGGGGCTTTTTTAAAAACATAACCCTGAGACATATTTTTGGAAGGCGAGACTATATTACAACTCAACAAAGATCAATACAAAGAATGATTTTTGCAAACGATGTGTTCAAATTCTATCCATGAATTATGATTTTGTATATGATTCATTTGTATTCAAATATTTGCTTTCAAAACTATGTCATAACTATTTTCAATTAGTCTTAATATGGAAATCGCACAATATAATTTATTTTTGAATCTATGTTTATTATTTCCACAAATGTGAAATCTTGGTGGGGTTAAAGCAATATTTTAATTGTCTTTTATGAGTAAATATGAGATGGTTATCTTTGGTTTGCTATTAGTATCAAAGAATCATTTCAATGTATGTTTTAAACTCCTAAGGGTGTAATTTTGTCTTTACCACCTGTTGAATGAGAAGATATTTCCATGAGCATAATGTTTCTCCTTCTTGGGATATTCTAGTGAATCTCTGTGTTTAGTCACTTAGAGTCGTCCTTCATTTATGAGTTGCATTAAATTGCATAAACACTTTTTCAAGTCGTGCAATTTTGTATTTCCACTATTACATGCAGTGCAATTGTAAAACCAAATAATAATAATAATAATAATAATAATAATAATAATAATAATAATAATAATAATAATAATAATAATAATAATAATAATTGAAATAATTTTTAATCATTTTAATTAAAACATGCAATTCATTTTTAATTCTCCCCACACCATGGACATGTCGTAAATATTGCCCCAAGTCATGTCAAAAGTAAACTTCTCCCTCAGAGCTTTCAAAATTGTGTAGAGAAGAAATAAATTTTATTTTATTCATTTTGTGCAAAGCAAAACCATACATTGCCATTAGATAAACTGGAAGTGGAAAAATGTACATCATGTGGGGGCCTTCAAATACGTCAATTTAAGACAAAATTTAGAGCACACACAGGGGAATTACTCCTCATGGTTTTGATAAATTATTTGCATAGATTCAAGAGGAAGAATATAAAAATGTGGACAAGAAACTACAATATCGGTGTCATTGTTCATTCCTTGAGATATATAGTGAACACCTTATAAATTTGTTGGATCTTAATCAAAAAAATATTCAGATAAGGGAAGACATAACATGTGGGGTGTACATGGAAAACTTGATAGAGGAATTTGTTGCAAGCTTAGAAGACATAAGTCAACTCTTATTTTGAGGTCTTTTAAATAGGAGAGTGGGTGCTACAAACATTAATGTAGAAAGCTCATGTTCACGTTGCATGTTTACATGTGTGCTTGAATCCCGTTGCAAGAGTATGTCAGATGGCTTGAGCAGTTTGAGGACAAGTATAATCAACCTTGTTAGATCAGAGAGATAAAAGCTCACAAGTGCAATTGGAGAGCACTTGAAGGAGGCTAATAACATAAACTGATTTCATTCACAACTGGGGAATTTGATAAATATTCTGGCAAAAGTTTCGTAGGGAAAGTAGAGGCATATCCCGTACCATGATTCACAATTAATTTTTTTGTTACAAGAATATTTGGGAGGGAATGCCAAATTGGGTATGATTTGTGCCATCTCTCTAGCAAGCAGTTGCTGCAAACTTTAAGCACATTAAGGTTCCTTAAGCAAGCAAAAGCCATACAAAACCAAGCAGTTGTGAACAAAGAAATTGAAAATAATATCAACTCTTTGCATGAGCAAATATGCCTACTAAAGGATGAGATCATGCGTATGTAGTCCAATGAAAATACCATGGTTATGAGTAGTTGTGGTGGATACTCTATAGGTTGGAATGCTTGTATAAGCTTTAATATCCTTAGTTTGAGTCTCAATTGCTCACCAACACTACAACATATTGATGCTAACAGAAAAGGAAAACATGAAGATGGGAAATATAAATAAAAAATGGTGTGATTGAAATCCCCATTAAAGCGAGTGACACCCTGATTAAAGAAATCATGTTATTAACATTTTTTGTAAACTATAGAATGACATACTATTTAGAACATCCGTCAAGGAAGATGCATTGTATTGCAATTTCCAGTTGAAATTTTTGCAAGTGCAACATCACAAATGTAATTTATACAAATACACTATGTCAACTTTGTAAGTCTTAAATCATGCAATTTTGATTTTTGCACATTTCAAGTGGTGTAAAAGCACCAAAGTACTTTTATACCATTTAAGTGGTGCAAATTTGTAACTTTACTTTTGCAACATCTAAAATGCAAAAAAGGTGGTTACACAGCATAACCACCTTCTTGCATCATAAATATGAGCGTTAGGATCATTATAAGGGGCTTTTTGAAAAATAGAACTTTAAGACATATTTTAGAAGACAATATTATATTACAACTCAACAAAGACCAATACAATGAAGAAGATTTGCAAACTGTGTGTTCAGATTCTCTTTGTGAATTATGACTATGTGTATGATTCATTTGTGTTCAAATATTTGCTTTCAAAACTTTTTCACAACTATTATCAATTAGTCTTAATCTGAAAATTGCACATTAGATTTTTTTTTTTAATCTATGTTTGTTATTTCCACAAATGTGAAATCTTAGTGGTGTTTAAGCAATATTTTAATTGTCTTTTATGGGTAAATATGGGATGGTTGTCTTTGGTTTGCTATCAATATCAAATAATCATCTTAGTGTATGTTTTGCACTCCTAAGGGTGTAATTATGTCTTTACCACCCATTGAATGAGAAGATATTTTCATGACAACAATGTTTCTCCTTCTTGGGCTATTCTAGTGAATCTCCATGTTTAGCTATCTAGAGTCATCCTTCATTTTTCATGAGATTATCATGGTAACATTCGTATTTAACTAGATATAATAATCCCATTCTCCTTGTAGTCATTTTCTTTTTCTATTTCCTATCATTCCCTTCATTTACCTCAATTCCTTTCTATCTTTTTTTCGTACTTTCTTGTTAAAAATATGAAACCCTTGTAGAAAATATTTTTGTTATGAATAACTCTTTCCCTAATTTCTCGTTTTAAATTTTAAGAAAGGTAGATCTGCCTATTAATAGGAGAGGGACTTTGTCCCTATGTTGCTGACTAACGCAAGGACTCAGTTCTCATATCATTGACTCAAAGTCACTAATTTATCCCCCAACCAATTTTTTGAGCCAACAAGACTAGTTCTTGAATTCAATCCCATGCTTCAAAATTATCACAAGTTATCACAATACTTGTGTCATGAAGATACAACTCCTCCAAGAACTTTTGTAACACACCAACCCTTATTCTTATGCAGAAAAGAACTAGACTATGTGGTCACTCTTGTGAATGCTCTGATGTTCTAGAAGATACCACAAACCTTTAGAAAGGCCTCACAAATATCCACACTATTATGATCAATCAAAAGACCTAACAAACCCTCTTGTGCAAAGTTTTGCAAGCTTATTCAAACTAAGAAAACAATTACACACATCCACAAACTCACACAAAACTTACAAACAAAGGCACACACACTTAGGAACTTTTGTAAAACTAGACTTAGCTAATTTTCCTAGTTTTGAAATATTTTTGGTTGATGTAGGATTACAAGTGTACCCGAATGCTCTGATTTCATTTTTCTTAAGGTGGATTTGTGAGAATGAACATAACATATTGTATAATTATTCTTGGAGAAATAACAAATAAGAACATTATAATTATAGATCTAAACCCTAAAAGTCAAAACTCATATTTATCTGATGTCATCAACATGATCAACGACGTATAAATAATTCCACATAAAATAGTATATATTCAACCTGATTGACGATGTCAGTTAAAACGAGAAGTAATGCAAGTCGTTATCAACCAAGTCAATGATGTAAGATAAAGCCCTGCAAAGGAAAAAAGAGGGACAAAAAGGGGAACTTAAACCTAGGAGAATAAGATACATTGATATGAAGGTGGTCGTAGGAATGGTAATGCATGGCATAATCTCTTAGAAAGTGTCACAAGTTTGGCCATCTCGATCTTGGTGCACTCCTAAAGACGTACACTCAGGGCGAATGATACATCGATGACTCTTGCAAAAGAAGGTTTTAGTAAGCAAAAATAAGGTGTATACACAATTCACCTCACTAGAATTCAAATATTTGTTCGACTTTCTAATACAAAAAATTGACCATTTCCCAACAAAATAAGTGGGAAATAATGTCCTAGTGCAATTTGCATCATAAATTGAAAAAAATCAAATTTATTTTGACACAATATCAAAATTTCCTTCTAACACAATTTCTGATGCAATTTACATCTAAACATGATTTTGTCTAAAAAATTTAGACAAAAAATTGTTTTTACTTTGTCAATGATCTTATGATGATAATGCCTCGATGCAAACATTTTATTATTTTATATCAAAATTTCTAATGTAAATTACATCATAAAACTTCAAAAAGTATGAACCTTAATTCATCTTTACACAATTTTTTTGACTAAAAATAAAATAATTTAAAATGTTCAATATTAATATATAGAACCCTCTGTCACTTTTTCAACAACTAATCAAATTATCCATGCATTTTATTATTTTTAATTTACCAAATATTTAATTAATTAAATATATAAAAATTGCATGTAAAAGTCTCAATCATAAATCACACCCAAACGCCATATCACAAGTTGGGGTTACCAAGTTAAAGAGATATGCGCATGGAGATGTCTTTCATGTTACTTCACAACACAATTTCTCATAGAAACGAATTTCATGTTACTCCACAACACAATGTTTTATAGAAATGGATATATTTATTGTGATTCTTCCTCTTAACATTAATAAAGGATTCACGATCATATTTTGTGGACTTTTTTTTTTTTTTTTTGGCTAGTAGTTGATATTTTGTAATGTTTTACAAATCTTTCATTACAACTCTTTACATAGAAAGTATCATATCTTGTGAAATTGAGGGTTTGGTTTCCACTATAATACTCTATATCTTTCACCTCATAGACCTTTTCTTACTTATAGTTGATATTTTGTGATGTTTAACTAGTCTTTCATTATAACTTTTTACATAGAAAGTAACATTACATGTCTAAATTGAGGGTTTTGTTCCCACTATAATACTTTATATCCATTATTATTATTATTATCGTCAATTTTTGATTTTGATGATGCATCATATAAGATGATTCGAAACATTGTTCCCCTAAATTCATATACATGTCTTTCCAAACATTATTAATTTCATAGATTATAAAAGCTTAAAAATTTAAAAAAAAAAAAATCGACCTCTTTTTTTATTGGTCTTTATATTTTATTTTTATTTATTTTTAATTAATAAATATAATAACACATTTCAATTAAAAAAAAATCTATTCATTATAATGTAAAGTGAGAATTTTTTTTTTCTCAAAATTTATTTTATAAAATTATTATTAAAAAAATCTCTTACTTTTACAATTGAAAAATATAAAAAATTAAAATTTTAAAAATCTATTTAAAAAAAATAAAAAAATAAAAAAAATATTTTAAAAAACTATATCAACTACTAACAAATTCATATTTTAAATATAAATATATTTCAAACAGGAAACATACATATCCTACCCTACAAAATTTCATTTTATACCCTCCTTATGAAGGGACAAATTCTTCAAACGTTAAGCCACCCGAGAGTTATGAGAAAAGGAAACTCTACCTGGACATTAATATTGGAAGTCTTGCAAAACCCTTGAATCGCTCAGCAGTGCAAAACCCTTGAATCGCTCAGCAGTGCAAAACCCTGACCAACTGAAAAAAAATTCTAAGTGTTCAGGGAGCTTTGTCAATGGCGGCTCGACACGGAGCATTCTCATTTTCCAGGACTGCGAGGTCTGCGTTTAATTCATTCAGAAATTCTTCTGCTGCATCACAGAGAAATAGACCTGCTCACAGATCAACAAATCCGTTTGCAAATGGCAGTGGAAACATTAACAGGCGAAGATGGGCAGAATCAATGATACCTTTACACAATGCGGTCGCTTCTGCAAAACTCGTAACTCGTCTCAGTGTTAACTCCCGCAGTTGCCGTGCCCTCTCCCCAGGTACCTTGTTCTCTTCTCCATTTAACTTTTTAATTAATTTTTATTTTTATAATTCTTGTTGCGGAATAATCTTGGACTTGGATGCCACCATCTAGAGGTATTTCTTCCATCAAAACAGAATCCTTACATAGAACCCAAGGCACCCGCCATTTTGCAGTTTAAAATTCATCTGTTTGGCTAACCAAATGCAGGAAAATTAGTCTGTAGTGTTTTGGCCGTAAATGGGTCAAACCATGTCGAGCTGAATTTCGAATTGGAGAAACTAGACACTGTAGTTTACCTACCCTAGTAAAAATCAGGCCCAAATTCGTCTATTTGGTCCACCAAACATTAAAAACAAGTTGCAGGTATAGGGATATATTTTATGTCATGCGGGGACAAGGCCGATGTGTCAAATTGGGCCAGAAAACCAAGGCATTATCGTAGAAGTTCAAGCTTGGAATATACGATGTTTAGTAGACCAAAAATAAATATTAAATACGTCCATTTTCAAACACAAGAGGGGGAGAGGGTGGTGAGAGAGAGAATTATTCCATTGCATCCTTTGTTTTAGTTGAGAGGTAGAGCAGTATCAATGGACCCTAAACCCTAAACCCCAATGAAAGCAGGAGGAACGCGGTAGTGAAAGCCCTAGGGGGAACATATAATCATAGAAGATCCACAGGTTTGGCAGAGTACAGAGCCTAGAAAAAAAGGTTTTAGTCTGTCAAGGTGTTTTTTAAATTAGTGGCTTTGAAAATCTGTCGAGCATGAAGTTGTTAGAGCTGTTTTTTCCTCAAAATTCATTTTATAAAACCATTATTGAAGAAAACTCTTAATTTTACAACTAAAAAATACAAAAAATTGAAACTTTAAGAACATATTTTATGAGACAAGGTTGCAAAACAAAAGTGCCTTTTTAAAGTTTACAGTATTGAACACCTTACTTACAAATTAACTGATAATGAGAGCACTTCATATTGTCAATAGGAATATACTAAATATATTTCAAATACTAGACATACATATCCTACCCTAGAAGATTCCATATTGTACCCATACTAAAGGACAAATTCTTCAACATTAAGCCACTCGAGAGTTTAGGAGAAAGAAAAACATGCTTCCAAGCTTTTTTATATTAACTCATTTCGAAACTCAACCTGGACAATAATATTGGAAGTCTTTTAAAACCCTTGAATTTCTCAGCAGTGCAAAACCCTTGAATCTCTCAGCAGTGCAAAACCCTGACCAACTGGAAAAAAAAATTGAACATTGTTCAGGGAGCTTTGTCAATGGCAGATTGAGACGGAGCATTCTCATTTTCAAGGACTGCGTGGTCTGCATTTAATTCATTCAGAAATTCTTCTGCTGCATCACAGAAAAACAGACCTGCTCACAGATCAACAAATCCATTTGCAAATGGCAGTGGAAACATTAACAGGCGAAGATGGGCAGAATTAATGATACCTTTACACAATGTGATCGCTTCTGCAAAACTTGTAACTCGTCTCAGTGTTAACTCCCGCAGTTGCCATGCCCTCTCCCCAGGTACCTTGTTTGTTCTCTTCTCCATTTAGCTTTTTAATTAATTTTTATTTTTATAATTCTTGTTGCAGAATAATCTTGGACTTGGATGCCACCAACTAGATGTATTTCTTCCTGACATAGAACCCAAGGCACCCACCATTTTGCAGCTTAAAATTCATTTGTTTGGCTACCCAAATGCAGGAAAATTAGTCTGCAGTGTTTTGGCCGTAACTTGGTCAAACTATGTCAAGCTGAATTTCGAATTGGATAAACTAGACACTTTAGTTTACCTAACCCAGCAAAAATCAGGCCCAAATTCATCTATTTGGTCCCCCAAACATTAAAAACAAGTTGCAGGTATAGAGATATATTTTATGTCATGCGGGAACAAGGCAGAAGTGTCAAAATGGGCCAGAAAATCAAGGCATTATCCTAGAAGTTCAAGCTTGGAATATAAAATGTTTAGTAGACCAAAATAAATATTAAAGACGTCCATTTTCAAACACAAGAGGGGGAGAGGGTGGTGAAAGATAAAGAATTATTCCATTGCATCCTTTTTTTAGTTGAGAGGTAGAGCAGCATCAACGGACTAAGATAAGGAAGTTGCAATGTTTTCCATGCAGTCCATGAAAACAGGAGGAACACGGTAGCGAAAGCCGTAGGGGGAACATATAATCATGGAAGATCCATAGGCTTGGCAGAGTAGATAGCCTAGAAAGAAAGGTTTTAGTCTGTCAAGCTGTTTTTTTAAATTAGTGGCTTTGAATATCTGTTGAGCATGAAGTTGTTAGAGCTTTCATGATCAATACGAGTTATTATGGATTTGAGATTTTGAGTGAACTATAGGGAAGAGCAAGCATATCCAAGGTCTATTGGGAGGTGGAGAGCTATGCTGCAAGGATCGCACAGGGCTAGGTAGGAGTGGGTGGTAAAGTGTCTGGTGGTGCTCGGGAGGAGACTCTGACATAGCAGCATGCAACGCTATTCTTCTAGAAGCGAAGAATTCTGTACTCTTGAGGATCACCAAGAATTAGGCATTACTGCTTGGATCACCATCATACAAAGTCAGAAAGGGAATTCATAGAGATTGCAAGTGTTTCTTGGAGTCCAATAGAGGGAGTCTAGCAGAAGATGAGCATATAATATATATTCTCTCAATTTTAGTAGACATACCATTCAAGTATGTTAGCATAAGAATATAATAAGATTTACTGCTTCTTTTACTTTTGTAGGATCTACTTCCTTCCCTCTTGATCTTGTCTTTGCCCTTGCTTGTTTGCCTTGTTTTTTGGGGTGAAGACGTGGATTAAGTTTCCAACAATTTGCATCCGAATTATCACTTATCTTGCAATGCCTATTAAGTATTGTTGGACCTGCACATACTCATGGAAAGTGTCTTCATACCTCCTTGGAGCGTGATTTCTTCCTTTTGGTCTTCCTCATTTTGTCTTTATGCTGATTTGAAGAGTGGATCCTTCCTTTCTTGCTTTTCTAGAGAGCTTAATCTCTTTAGTGGTAAATTTTTCCCATTCACACATGGACACACAATGATTACTCTTTCAACATTTTGTGCATGAATAAGGATCACAACAATCTTGTGTTACATGGCCTTTCCTTCTACATCGAAAAGAAACAATGGAAGACTTATCTTTTGCATATCTTCCTCGGTCGCCTTTGTGCTCGTTTGCTGCCTTGCTTGGACGTCCAAGTGGTGAAGTTTCTAGAGTTTTAGTCTCCCCATCTCTTCCTGTACTAGGCACAATGTGGATGTAGTGGTGATGCACTATCTTTTCCTCCATTTTTTGAAGTTTGCCCTCTCATTGAAAGTGCTTCTTTGGCCCTTTGAGGTGATGGAATGTGACCTTCCTCTTAATTAGAATGTTGTCCATTCTTTGGAGATTTCTTACAGAGACTTCACGTAAAGATTGTTAGAGATGTGATTACCTGCTTTGGCAGATTTGGTGTAGGGGTGGCTTGGATTCCTTCTCTATGGAAGCTACTCTTGCTGGGGCTGCATTAGAGCATTCTTCTACCTCCATATGGTCACTAACAAGCCCTAGGCCTATATATCGTGGTCTCTTCTCAACTTGTATAGGGTTGATTATTCCTTGGCCATCCTTTCCAATATCTTTTCCATCATATACCATCTTCACCAACCTAGAGCCAATGCCTTTAGCACACTTCTCAAAGTTACCAAAGGACTTATATTGCATCTCGTTGAGGGATTTAATGTGTGAGGTCCTTGCTTTTGTCTTTCATGGATTGAGCTTCTTGTGTAGGGGTAGCTTTCTTTGGAATAGAGCTATCCTCTTTCCTCTTTGCTTCTTCACATGCTTTTTGGAGCTAGGACAATATTTTATCCTTTGCAACCAATTCCTTCTGCAAATCCTCCTTGAATTGAAAATTTCTCCTCTGTGTTTTTTCCTATCTCTTGAAAATTAGACTCCCCTTATGCAAAACATTGGGCCGTACACTTTTGCATCTCCATCATAATACCAAAAAATGGATGCATGTGGTAAACCAATTTACCTTGAAGTTCTTCTTTCTCCTCTTCCAAGTGCTGGACCATCCTCCTTAGCTCGTGGTTCTCCTCTTGTATTTGCAGATTGCAAGTTTCAAGCTCTTCAAGTCTCTCATGCTTTAAAGATTTTTCCATGGTTGATCCATCCAACCTTTTACAATTCTGCAGTAATTTTGTCGAACAATTGGCATTGCAATCTTGCTACTACACATAAACCCCAATGCGTTAGTGAAACCCTCAACAAGCCGCAATGAACTTGCTATGTTGATTCCAAATGATCTGTAAAGTAGCAATATTCACAAGATATGCCATGTATCTGATTAAATGGATGTGTTACTAAAATACAACATACAAAGCTGATTTTAGATGTGAGATACAACTTGTAGTTTCCCTACACAACTTTTATCTGGAGTTAGAATGTGTGAATGTGCTCATGCATCTCCCACACACTCATATGTTGAACAATTACAACCACTACTTGAAGCAATAATTGCTTCAAGTGTTATTCCTTTATGAGAGTCCATTAATCCATGTTCAATGACCATAACAATATGAAAATGTAATGTCCCCTTTTTTGGCATAACTTGTTTATGGACCCTTAGCTTGGTTTTGTTCCCACAAGGCTAAGGGAAAGAAGGAAAAGGGAACTATGAGGGGGCTATTCAAAGAGCAAAAATGTGAAAAGTACTTAAGTGTTCTAATTTTCAGTTGAGTTATGCAGAAAGTGCTTTTGGTCTAATTCTCACTTAAGCAGGGGACCTTTAAGGGTCATGAGAGTCTAATCCTTCAAAAAGAAAAACTAAAAAGGTAAAGTTGCTTATGATTCAAAAGACACATCCTCCCAACTTGAGCGCCACCCTTGGGGATGATTATAAAAAGTAATTGAGGATTCATTTGGAAGGTTATGCATTTTTGATGATTGAAATTGTTGATCAAGTATGTCAAACTTGTTCACCACAACTTGAGGACGAAAACCTTCAAGTGTGACAAGGGTTGGGGACGAAAACCTCTATTCCTACATTCAAGACAACTCTATTCAACGACTTTAATTGTGCTTTGGATTTGCATGGTTGCATGCAATTATACCTATAAAAGTGTTTTTGGACACCACCTTGTATGTAAGATTGACGAACACCTTTGGAGGCTTCGTGATTGCATTTGTGTAGGTAAAAGAGGTGGGCGAACTTGATTGGAGAGCTTGGGTTGGTCTAGAAAGCCATCCCTAGGGTGGCGACTTGCTTTGGAGGAGTGGTGACCCTTTTCAAGAGGGCTAATTGGCTTCAAAACCCTCTTGTAGGGTTTAGAGTTATTTTTAACAATTTATTCCAACTTGGTGAATTGTTTGAGGGTTGATTTGCACATGAATTAGGGTGATTTTGTGCCCTAGATAATATTTTGAATTAATTATATTATTTCAATAGTGAATTAGGGTTTTGAGAATTTGATAACTTTTGGTGGGCTTCTTGTGATGGAAAAATTTTGATTCTAGTTTGATAACTACTTTTTTTGTGATCATTTTGAGCTATCACTTGCATTGAAATTTCAAATATTGTGGAAGTAATGAATTTATGAAATTCAGCTGTAATTTTACAATAATAAATTTCAGAATTTTGAGTTTCGACTTCAGAGTGAATATTTTGACTTCTAAAATTAGCGGCTACAATATAAAGCTCAGTTCATATTTTTTGGAAGCTTAGAAGTATCAAATATGATTTTTGCCCTAATTGCCTAAGGGTTTGGTGGAGGTAATCGTTGAATATTGCCTAATTTTTTGAAGTATGTTATTGACTGAATTTGTATTTTCAGATTCTTTGAAGGAAGGGGTTTTGAATTAGGTAGGGTTTGTTGGAAAACCCCAACTTTGCCTAATTGTCCCATATGGGACATTATAGAAAACAATAAGTGCAAATGTTCACACACATATAAAGAATACTCACAACAAAAGGATCATGGGCAGTTAGGAACGTCTATTCAAACAACTTATACACTTGCCATTTTGTTTTGATGGAGATCCAAGCTACTTAGAATAATTTTTGATCAATCCTCCAAGTGATACTAAAGCTTTGTCGATCAACATCCTGTATCCAAAATCCACAATGATTGCCACCATTGTATTATCCATGAGTCAAATTATACAAACTTGTAATCATTAAAGGACCAAGTAAATAAGACATTACTCAATTTTAGATCCTCAACCCAGTACAAATCCACAAAATATCAAAAAGGCTCAATTTTACATGGCATATGCTTAGTAGGTAGTAGGTGAATGCATAGCACAAGATGTAGGGGCCGTAAACCGTTCACATAACAAATACAAATGTGTTGAAAGGTTAATGGGGTGTTTGTAACATGTATTGCAAGGTGCACAATCATTTTAAGTTCAAAATTCCATCATATCATGATCCAGATTTAATTGGAGTTATGGTTGATAACATGCTAATTTCGAAAAATTTAATTTGTTATAAAATTAATGAACCGAATAAAATAATCAAATACAAGAATAATTTAATACTAGAATGTAGATGAAGCTTTGTTGAAGCCAAGATCAATTTTAAAGAAGGTGCCAATCTCTAAGAAGAGATGTGAAGCTACACCACAAATTTTACATTCAGATGACAATTTTTTTATATCTATTTATAACAGGAAATGAACAGTCTAAAAATAGAAAATGAAGTAATTTGCCTTGAAATCTGAAAATTCATGTGCCAAGTGTTTCCCCAAGAAGTTGAGGGGATTTGTCATGACATGAAACTCATGGAAATACAAAATTTTGGTCTTCAAAGTTTTTCTATATTTTTTGTATTTTGTGATTTTGGAGCCCTTCAAAAGCGGAATTTTCTCTTGGGAGTTTAGTTGGATTGCCATAAAAGGTAGTGAAGCTTCCTTTAGGGCATACAAAAATCATTCATTTCCTAAGCTCTCCAACACACATTGCAGGTTGAATTCCGAGCTACATACAAGAGGGTTATGACCCCGACAAAGTGGCATACTATTTTGTCAGTAATATACTGAAAAATTGCCTTAAATTGCTGCTTGGATAATTCGCCCTACCTTGAGAAGAAATTGACCCCATTGCTCCTAGTTATGATTTCTGATGAACGTAAGAACTTCTTAGTGCATAAGGGATTCATCAACGTTAGTGGTTCGTTGGTTTTGACTGGCGTTGGGCACCTCGGTGTGAACCCTATTTGGGTCTGGGGTTCGGTTTGCTGCCCCAATGCCTAGGGTTCGCCCTTGGGCGTTGGGGCAGCAAACCCACAGTCGCTGACTGGCAAAAGATGCAAAAAACATTTTTTTAATTTATTTTTTCCTCTTTCGCCAAACCCAATGCAATTAAACAATAAAATACACCTTTCTCAACCCTAAAAGCCAAAAGCAAAAGCATACTTCAACACAAATGAAAAGAACAAAGTGACAAAAGGAAAAACACTTGGCTCTTATTTTTCTAATTTTCTCATTGCATACTTCAACTCCATTGCTGTTGTAGGTTTGAATCTTCATCAAGCATCATTCTAGTCATTTGCCTATGGTGATTGAGGAGCCATTTGCTATCAAGGTAAGTTTTATAATATTTTATTTTATTTTATTGTCATTTTTAAATTTTTACAAGTTTCTAGCTGCTGCCCTAGGGTTTGTTTTGATTTTTTTTTTAATTCTGTGTTTGTTTTTTAACTTGTAGTTATATATGTTATTACTACAATGTCTTATAGCTCTTCCTCCGTTGGCCAAAGGCAACACAAAATGGACTTGACACACTCACCATTGTGGAAATATACAACACTGATAGACCAAGTTTCAGGGGGGTGGGGCCTATATTTGGAAATGCAATATTTGTGATTCTCAGTTCACAAGCTCATACTTTAGGGTGAAAGCACATTTATGTCACATTCCCAAACACGGAATCAAATTTTGCACGGGGAAGACTAACTCTCCATTGACACATTCAAAAATCCTTGAATTCATCAAGGAACAAGATGCAGATGCCACACATGCAATGATACTTAGTCATCCTTTAGCAAAGAACAACCAGGGATTAGGGAAGCCACTTGTTTGCCCAAGCCCTACTGGTGGTTCCCCAGTTGTGCTCGTTGGAAGACATCCATTTTTGGGAGCACCCTCTATGCAAGAAGAGACTTATCTTCCAAACAAAAGAACAAGAGGACCATTGGATAAGTCTTTTTAATATGAGAGCAGGGAGATTGCAGATCAGAAAATTGCACGATGTGTATATGCAAATGGGTTGTCTTTCAATGTGGTTTGATCACCATATTGGCAAGAAATGGTGAGAGCAGTCAATGAGGGCCCAAAATATTACAAAGGCCCAGGGTTTGAAAATATCCGCACCACTTTATTGGCGAAGGAGAGAAAAAATGTTGAAGATTCTTTGAAGCCAATTACAAATTCATGAGCTGAAACATGGGTCTCCATCGTTTCCGATGGATGGAAAGATTTTTGATCAATGTGGTTGTAGTGTGCCCTAAAGGGGCAATGCTTTTGAAGGCCATTGATTGTGAGGTGTGTGTGAAGGATGTGGAGTTCATTGCCAACATCCTCATCGAATCCATTGAGGCGGTTGGTCTTGAAAATGTTATCCAAGTTGTAACGGATAATGCCAAAAATTGCAAGATTGCGGGGATGTTAGTGGAGAGAAGACATGGACACATTTTTTGGACACCTTGTGCTGTCCACTCAATCAACCTCATTTTGCAAAAGATGGGGAAGCAAATTGACTGGATCAAACAAGTGTATGATGAAGCTAAGCAAATTCAAATATTTGTCACCAACCATCAACACTCTCAAGCTATTTTCAGATCCTTCTCGACATTGGACTTGTTGAAGGTATTTTTATTTTTGATTTAAAATTTTAACTTTTTTAATTTTTAATCTAGTACTTGTATAACTATATTTTTAATTTTGTAATAGGCTGCTCCGACTAGAATTTGCTTTCACACAATCGTCTTGAGACGACTTGTGAGAGTGTGACAGGCACTTAGCAATATGGTCATCAGCAACTTGTGGAGTGTATGGAGGGAGGCGAGCAAAGAACGGGCCAAAAGAATGAAAAACTTGATCCTAGATGATGATTGGTGGGCCTGTGTAGATTATTTATTTTCACTGAGCCCATCATGAGTATGATCTGTTTTGCTGACATAGATCAACCATGTTTGGGAGAAATATATGATGGCATAGACTCAATGGTTGAGAAAATAAAATTCATCATTAATGAAAAGGAGCAAGATCCCGAGGAGATTTTTTTCAAACAAGTGCATTCTATCCTTGTTGAGCGGTGGAACAAAATGACCACCTTGCTACACCTCCTTGCCTTTGCATTGACTCCTTGTTTCTATAGCATGGAGATCCTTTCTTTGCCAAGGAGGGTGCCACCATATAGGGATCTCAAAGTGGCTGAAGGGTACAAATTGGCATTGTCTAGGATATTCCCTGATCTTGAATTAGAAGACATGGTTACGAGCGAGTTTGGGGCTTTCATTACCTCCCGAGGTCATAGTCTTGGTGCTCTTCAAGACAAATGCAAGAAGGATGGTCCTATGTGGTGGTACCTTAATGGCCAAGGATCACCAGACCTACAACCTCTTGCAATCAAGATCTTGTCAAAATTAAGTTTTGTATTTTTTAAGTTTTTAAACTTATTATTTAAGTTTTTAAGTTTTTCTTTTTCTTTTAAAATTTTTAAATTTGAATACAGGTTGCAAGTTTATCTTCTTGTGAGTGGAATTGGAGCAAATATAGCTTCATTCACTCACAAAAGCTCAACAAGCTCACAACTAAAAAGGCCGAGGAGTTGGTCTAAATACACTCCAATTTGCGTCTTCTATCGTACAAGAACCTATAGTACAAGGAGGGGATGTCAAAGCATTGGGATATAGATCCAGAGGTTGTTGATTTGGATCCTTGTATATCCTGCTTCTCATTAGATGACATTGGTAGTCCTTCGGCTTCGATGACACAAAACATAGCTAGCGGGAGTGGCAGTGCTTATAGTCCATATGGTTCTACTTCTAATGAACCACAACATCATGATGATGTTGATGCTCTCGATGAAGAGCAATATGACTATGAAGACTGACTTTATAGTTTGATGTATCTTGTAATTAATTACAGCCACAGGATAATTATTGATATTTGATATTTTAATATATATGATTTATCATTTTATCATTTTTGTTTAATGGCTCTACTTATCATTTATCAACTTATCATTTATTTGTTTAGTGGTTAATGATAATGGCACCAATTTCCTATGTATTAGGCTAGATTTTCTATATTTTTTAATTTTTTAATATTTTTGGTATGGATAAACCCAATAATGAACCCAAGGAAAAAAAAATCACTATACTGGCAAATCGGGTTCTTCGAGCCCACACCAGAATCAAAAATGAACCGGTAACATTGAGTGATTGTCTTCCATTGGAGTTGGGTGATCCATTCAATATTTGTTTTTAACTGATTGTGAAGATTTAGAAGCAAAGGTACCTTTAAACCAACATGTGTCTGTGGTAGTTGAGAAGATTGACTAGTGTATCCGATATCAAAATTTGTGGGCTTCATTTTTGCTTCAATAGGTTAATGATTTCCTTGCCAAGACCTTGACCAATGTACCCCATCTTCTTCAACAACTTCAAACCAATCCCTTTGGTGCATTTTTTCCAAAACTACCAAATTAATTTGATGAAGAGTCAAAGTATTGAAAATCAAAAGGGCTTACCATGTACTCCTCTGTTTCTTATTGGGAATCTATTGTAGAAGTCTTTTCTGTCTTCATCTCTTCGCACTGTATTTGCAAATCGATTAACATTTCTTCCTTAGCAACCATTCTTCATGGAGTCTTCACATAGCTTGATTACATTTTTCCTCTGCTTGAAGCAATCCATCAACAACAAGGTTTTCGAAGCGGGAAAGAATCTTTTGAATTTCTTTAACTTGCTCCATGAAAAGACTATGGTTGTCTTGCAACTATTGGTTTTCATCCCTCACTTGTTGATTTTCTTGCAAGATCAACTTGTGTTCATTTTGAGATGTAGAAAGCATATCCACATCTTGATTCTAGTCAAAGAGTACAAATTTATTTGCAGTGATCAAAGATTTTTTTTAGTAGGAGTCACTTCTAGAATTCTATAAGATTGATTTCATAGGGTGATGGTGACATCACGTTCTTTGAATTAATAGACACTGTATCATTTCCACATAAAAGGTTGTCCGAACAAATCTTCACACAGTCCTCGACACACAATGTTGCAATGAAATTCATCTTAGAACGGTTTGATTGTGTAGGGAAGTTATCACTATTGTTTGACATTTATATCTCTACCCCGATTCACTCAACTGATTGTGTATACTTGAGGGTGAGGTGTTGTTGGTAGATTCAACCATTTGGTGACATATTATGAAATTAGGTTCTTTTCTCCTATTGACCACAATGAAATGCAAGGATGCTCCCTTTGGCCATAGTCGTAAGTGGGAGAGATGGTCAACATCCTTTGGCTCAAAAGGAGACACTTTTGTTGTATGACCTTCTTTCCCTTGTTCGATAAAGGTCACGACATCGGTGCTGATGCTATTGATGTTGTGGATTTGAACTGGCTTATGAATCTAGCGTAAAATTCCTCATTTGAGTGCTCTTGCTCTTTTGAACGTCACACAATTTTTTTTGTGTCCTGTGGGTTTTATTTTGTAAATCCTTCTTTGGTGGAGGCTTTAACCAAGGGTGTTGGCCATGTTGGTTATTGTAGACTTACTGCCACGACTAGTTATTTTTAATCCCTTTCGTTTGAACTTACATCAATCTTGACTGCATAGCAGTAGGTCAACACCCTTCAACCATAGTTGTAAGTGGGAGAGATGCTTAGCTTCCTTGTTCAAAAGGAGACATTTTTGTTGTGGCAACAATGAAGTAGAGATTGACCTATATGACTTCCTTTCCCTTGTTCGATAATGTCGTGGCACCGGTGTTGATGCTATCAATGGTCGTGGATTTGAATTGGCTTATGAATCTAGTGTGACCTTCATTTGAGTGCTCTCTCTTCTAAATAACACACCACTTTCTTGTGTCCTTCTGTGGGATTTTATTCGGTAAATCCTTCTTTAGCGGAGGCTTTGACTAAGGGTGTTGGCCATGCTGCTTATTGTTATATTTACAGCCAAGACTAGGTGTTTTTCATCCCATTCGTTTGAACTTTCTTCGATCTTGATTGCATAGCGGTAGGCCTCTCCACTTTTGCGGTGTTTGCAAACTCCATGTCTTCTTGCATGTGAAACTGCAAATTGCTGCAATATTTGAGAATTCGGTGTTGCTCATTGTCGCGTACACCAACTTTTGTCGATAAGGCATGAAATGCATTGGTATAATTCTACATTGTCTGGTCTTGATCTTGGCACAATTGATACAACTTTTTAAACTAGTCATCATGATTCTTTACAAAGTAGTACTCTTATCTGATAGCATCTACAAAATCTACCCAAGTTTTAACTGAGGAAACCTTCTGGTCTAGTGTTAGTTCATCTTCATCTTCATTGCTTTGAAGCCAATACGATACACCATTTTTTTAGATGGATTGTGGCTTTTAAGCGTTTGATTTTTAAGAGTGCAAATGTTATCTTTTTCATTGTAAAAAAATTATTTATAAATAAATATGATTCCAGTTGGTCGAGCCATTTGTCTTCTTTCCATCAAAATTGCCTTAAAAAATGAGGATTTTAAAATTCACTTGTACGTTAAAGGGTGTTGAATTCCCAAAATTTATTGCAAACATGATTTGTGAAATAATGCTGGAGAGTTGTGCCATCATCTCCCACCTTTTCTTCTAAGGGGTTTGTCGAGCAATAGTTTGAAAGGATCAAATGTTCCCTCGTTTGCCATTTGAAATCATTTGGAGTGGCAAGGAAGGTAATCCGAAGGGTCATGTTTCTCGAGACCTCGCTTCTAAGTACGATGTTGTTTGATAGGACATAAGAATGGAACGGACTTCTCTGATATCATGGATCTGGATTCAATTGGAAATCCAGTGGACAACACTAAATCACATAAAGTAAATGTGTTATAAAAGTAATAAACTGAATCAAAGAAGTAGACACAACAATAACATAATATTGCAATGTAAATGAAGCTTTATTGAAGCCAAGAAATCTACAAGAAGGTAGAAATTCCTGAGAAGAGATGTGAAGCTACAACACTTTGGTTGTTACATTTGGATGACAAATCCTTTATATCTATTTTTAATAGGAAATAAATAGTCTAAAAATGGAAAATGAAGTGATTTGCCTTGGAGTTTGAAAAGTCACATGACAAGTGTTTTCTCCAAGAAGTCAAGGGTATTTGTTGTGACATGAAAGTCATAAAAATTGGAAAACCTGGGGTATTCTCTACATTTTTCTATTTTGCAATTTTAGGGCCCTTTAGAATAGATTTTTTCTTTGAGAGTTTACCTGGGAGCCCCCAATGGGCGAAGCTTCATTTAGGGCATCCAAAATTGTTCATATCATACGCTTTCCAACCATCATTGCAATTTCGAATTCTGAGTGATGGTCAAGAAGTTATGACCCTAGCAAGGTGATGTACTAGTTTGTCGGTGATATGCCACAAGACTGCCCTGAATTGCCACCTGGATCATATGACCTCAAAAAATATGTGGGAACAGCTGACTGAGTTTTGGCCATAAATTTCATTGCATGAAGTCGAAATCATTTGAATTACTAACTGTAGCATGGTGATCCATATCCTCAGGGGCCCACAAAAATTCACATCGACTCATTTGTTTGACCCTTCAAAGGGAGGTTGGCGCTTGCCATTTCACCCCCCTAATTGGCAAACTGAGGAAACTGAGGAAGAAAGTGAAGAACAAGAAGGTTGGGAATCTGTCTGATAAGCCGCACCCCCATGGGGGCGGATGGCGGGATAAGCTTGATAGTCCGCCACCTCCTCATCCTCCTTCTATGGGGTTGGTGGGCTTTGTGGCTAAGCTGTCTTGCTTTTTATTGCTATGCTGCAGATGTCATTATGATATAATTTTGTACTTGTGGTTTTGTTGGCCTTGGGCTGCGACTTTTGTTTTTGTCCCAGGTTAACCCCAGTTTGGTTATAGTTGTGCTTTGGCTTAGGGTGTGCTTTCATACCATCCACTATTTGATTGTGCATATATTATGTTTTTGTTTATTTTAATGGAAATATAGTGCATGTTTCAATAAAAAAAAAAATGCAATCTTTTGTATTTTCTTAGTAACTTGATCAAATGACGTTCAAATGACTTGAAATTGAAACTGGAGCAGCTTGACTTATGTCCACATGGCCGTTGAAAATCAGGTCAAAATTAATCTATTTTATATCCCACAAAATCAGAAAATAACTTGATCAAATGGTTTTCAAATGACTTGAAATTGAAACTGGAGCAACTTGACTCATGTCCACATGCCCGTTGAAAATCAGGTCAATATTAAACACCAAAAAACAGTGTAGGCCTACTCATTTTCTTTAAAAAAAAAAAAAAGAACTTTTAAGAAATGAAAGGTTGGAAGCCCAACCAACATTGAAATCTCATTAAAAGTTGGAATCCCAACCAACGGGAGGTTTTTGGCAGAGTAGGGAGATATAGGATTATCGTAAAAGTCTTTATCTGCAAAGTACAATGATCCAATAGCTCCATTGGTGCAACAATTCTCTATTTATAATTGAAAGAATCAATAAAAGAATAGAGGGACAGTCCCATTCCATGTTGGAGCTCTCCCAAAATGGGTTTCTCTAGGGGAAATATCTCTGTTGTGATTTCATTTATGTGTTTGCTACTTTCATGTTGTATTGTAATTGTATACAAGCAAGTGGACTCCTTATATGAAGTAGTGAATGCAATAGACTAACTTATGAGTGTCTAGGAGATGTATGTGCACGTTCACACATTCTATTCCTCATAAAGGATGTTTGTAGAAGCTATTAGTTGTATCCCAAAACAGATTTCAGCTTATATATGAATTTAAGTAACATTTCCATTGAATCAAAAACATAAACATATGAATTTTTTAATTTATAAATCATATTATTATTAGATCAGGTAGTTTCTTGTGGCTTGTAAAGGGTTTTTCTAACACCTTTGGGGGTTCATGTGAATTATCAAGTTACATGCCATTGTTTGATTAAAGTATTGTAGAATTGTAGAAGGTTGTATAGACCAACCATGGAATTTTTTAAATTTGCGAGAAACTCGATCTAAAATATGGATTTAGTTTACTAAACACGCTATCTAGTTCATTTCCACTATACTCAATTATGCAATTCATGTATGTAAAACACTATGTAAGACACTTCTTCAAGCTTGTTCATATAAAACGAACTACTCAATAAGTTGCAGTGGCAAAATTAGTGATAGGATGGTCCAGGCATTCTTGTCTTGATGAAGTCAGCAACTTGCAGCCTTTGGAACTGAGGGTTTTGTCAAAAGATGATGAAAGCACCAGTAAGTGTAGGTGGTGGTTGCGTAACTACCAATATTTGTAGGTTTTGGTTTTGAAACTGCTGGTCTGCTTAAAGCGACGGTTTTGCCACAAACAAAACACAGGGAAAGGAGCAGTTGCAAATGCTTCCTCTTGGCAACGGTTAGTTTGAAGTCTTTCTTGGGTTCCAAGGTGGAAGAGCATAGATACAATCTCTATTGAAGGTAGAGATCATCCAAAAAGTAAGTGAGAAGTGTTGAAGTTGGATTCACATTGTAGTTTGCAAGTTTTGGTCCTTATTCATTTTGTCTCATTGTTTCCTAGCTGTGAATAGTTATTCCAGTTGTGTTGGATCCTTGTGAAGTGTCTAAGAAGTGCAAAGCAATCCTGTATGAAAGCTTTGGATAGTGTAGTAATGAAAGCTTTGTCCATGAAGTTATGTTTAGCAGTAATTTGTGTAATTGTTGTATTACATAGTCGAAGGGTAGAGCAATTGCCTCACCCATTGGAGTTTTCCCCACATCGTGTTTCTCTAGGTTGTATAGTGTGTTCATTTTATGTTGTTTTATTCTATGCTTCCTTCTTATGTTTGATACGCTGCACATTTCATTTCCAATACTTGTTTACCTTTGTTTATAGCATTGGAAGTAGTCTAGAACAGTAATCTATCAATCATATGTTGAGCTAGGAGTATAAAATCAGTGTTTTGAGCCGGTTTAGTATTTTTGTGTTTGTGACTACATTGCAATATATACTTGTCACCAGAGCAAGAGCCGGTTTAGTATCAATTTTAGACTTTTTGTGTGTTTGTGACTACATTGCAATATATACTCGTCACTAGAGCAAGCAGTGCTAGTGGTCAAGGTATCCTAGTTCCCTTTGAAGAAGACATTTCCACAAGGAAGTGGAAGCAAGGGATTAAAAGTAGGGTTTGTTTTGATGAAGAAGATGCTCGTACATCAAAAGAGTGATTTCACAAGCTTGAAGGAGTGGCTAGCATCTCTCTTTTTATGAGCAAGCTTGATAGTTTGGAGTCTATCATGGGGATTCTCATGGAGAAGCTTGACATTTCTATGGAGGCACTGAAAGCAAATGAGGAGGATGCTCTCGAGCATGGAAGATGGAATAAGAACCCCGTGCCAACCAAGCTCCACTTCCTTTCAAGGCTGAGGCAAAGATAAAGATTCAGTCATATGATGATGTGAATGCAAAGAGGCTAGACCATTGGCTAGCCCAACTAGAGGTATATTTCAGTTTGCATTAGATTAATGAGTGCTAACATATTTCTTTTGCAAGGTTAAAATTAACCAATCATGCCTCAACTTGGTTTGAAAGTTATGTTCATACCTTGGCTGTTAAGAAGCTTCCTCCTATTTCTAAGTAGGATGATTTTAAGATGCTAATTAAGAAACAATTTTATTTTATCTGATATGAGAAAGAGAGATCCATGTATTGGCAATATCTTAGGCAAAAGCAAGGCCAAAGCATGTAAGAGTACACAAGTGCATTTTGCAAGAAGATTGTCCAAATGGGAGAAGATGTAGCAGATTGTGACATCTTGATGGATTCTATAGCCATTTGAGGAGACCCGTTCTCTTGGCCAAGCCTACAAATGTAGATGAGGCTTGTTCTCAAGCTCACTACTTAGATATGGACAAGAAAAAGAAGGCTCCATCAATCTCTCAAAGCACTCCAAAGCAACAAGGTGGTTCTAAGCATAAGAGTAAAGGAAAAGATAAGCATAATGCTTCTTCTGTTTCTAAGAAGGATACTAAAAGGCATTGTGGGTTTTGTGATGATGATAGACATTCCAAAGAAAATTGTTGGAAGTTACATTTAGAATTGCATCTGTTCAAGAAGAAGAAGCCTATGCCCTCTCTCAAAGGTGAAGACATTGGTTGCAGCCCTGATATGGATGAGAATTTGTATTGTACCTCCGTCAATAGAGAGGTATGTTTGGGTAGTAGTAGTGATCAAGAGAGTGAACTTTCTAAGCTTTACCATAATAAAATTCAGAGAGAAAATAGAAGTGGATGCTTTTTTTGATACCTGTTCAAAAGCAAATTTGATAAGCAAAGTGTTAGTAGACAAATTGGGGATAGAAACTTACAATCATCCAAGCCTATATGCTTTGGTTTGGGTGAAGAAAGGTGTAGCAATCAAGATTAGCAATTAAAGTGACCCAAAAATGTAAATTAAAGATAGGTATTAATGCACATTTCATTGGAGTTATGGTGGATGTTGTGCCTCTTGATGTGTGTGGTGTAGTGTTGGGCAGCTCTTATTTGTATATCTGGGATGCTATCTTCATAAGAAGATCCATTCAATACCATTTAGTGAAGGATGGCAAATGTTACATCATTTCAGCCTTTAAGGGTGATTCTAAAATCTCTTTGGTAAGTGCCTCTCAAGCTAAAAGGTTTATTAATGCAAGTGGAAAGTTTGTTGTACTTCTTTTGAGAGATGTTCAAGATAAAAAAGTGGCTGCACATAAAACTTCTCGTAGCATGTTTACTAACAAAGTGTAGAAGCGTATGGGAAGATTGGTGCAACATTTCAAGGAAGTCTTTTATGAGCCCATGGGGTTGCCACAAACGAGGCCTATTGAGCACGAATTTCAGTTGCTACCAGACATTCTGCTTCCAATTCTCGGGTTGTATAAGTAGTCCTTGAACAATGCCAATGAGGTTAAACAACAATTAGTCTTTAATTAATCAAGGTGTAATCCATCCTAGTTCTTCTCCATGTGGTTCTCCTATTGTCTTAGTACCTAAGAAAGATGGTTCATGGAGAATGTGTGTTGATTATATAGCGCTTAACAAAATAACTATCAAGAATAGGTACCCTCTTCTACGGATTGATGATTTTTTAAATCAACTTCAACATGTCAAATATTTTACTAACTTGGATTTGAAATCTAGGTATCACCAAGTGAGCATAAAGAAGAGGACATTTGGAAGACAACGTTCAAGACAAGCCAAAGGTTGTACGAATGGTTGGTTCTACCTTTTGGGCTATGCAATGCGCCAACTACTTTTGTGTAGTTGATGAGTGAAGTAATGAGACCATTTATTGATTCTTTTGTCATTGTGTATTTGGATGATATTCTTGTTTTAAGCAGAACTTTTGGTGAGCATACTGATCATTTAAAACAAGTTTCGCAAGTTTTGAAGGAGAACAAATTAGTGTTGAATGAGAAGAAATGTGAGTTTGCTTAACAATCATTTGTCTATTTGGAGCATGTGGTTGGAGATGGGGAATTGAGGATTGATCCGACAAAGATAGAGGCCATCACGAATCGGTCAAATTCTTCTAATGTTACTGAAACAAGGGGTTTTTTTCATGTAGATTCGTATTTGAGGAAGTTCATTAAAGTTTTCTTTTCCATAGCTACACTTTTGCATGCCATTGCAGCAAGAGGTAAAACTTTTATTTGGGATAAGAAGCAACAAGATGCATTTGATGTGTTCAAACACAAGGCTAGCCATGCTCCGGTATAGCTTTGTCTAAATTGTTGTTGCCCTTTGAGCTAGAAACAAATGCTAGTAACTATGCTTGGGGGCTGTCCTATTACAAGCTTGTATGTTATCATTCACGTTATTTCATGGTGCAATTTTGGATTTTTGTATATACGATAAAAAACTGTTTGCTCTTGTTCAATTGGTCAAGAAATGGAAACACTATCTTATAAGGAAGCCATTGTCTACACAGTTCACCAACCTCTCCAATATATGCAAGCACAAATCAAACTTCAGCAAGCTATACGCTATAAATGGATGGGGTTTTTTTGCAACAATTTCATGTGATTATCAAATTTTTGAAAGTTGGGACTAACAAAGTAGTTGATATGTTATTTAGACCTCCTTTGCTTTCAGCGATGAGAATAATAACTCTTCTTGAGCCATTTATGTGTGTGTCTTATGTAGAAGGATACGAGCTTTTGGGGAGCCATTGTTTCAAGCAAAGAGGTCCCAAGGTGCAGGATATGAGCTCAAGGGGGGTTATTATCTTCAAGATGGGTTATTATACAAGCTGGGTAAGATTTGTGTGCCTAAGGAGAAAAGAGTTCAGCTAATGAGAGAGGTGCATACGTCAAAAGTTGTAGAACATTTTGGTGTTACAAAGATTGTTGCACATTTACAACGGTATGTTCATGGGTCTAATATGCAGTTTGATGTTGATAAGTTCATAAGGGGATGTGTGTTATGTAGTACAAGCAAGCCCAATAATAGGGAGTTGGGTTTGTATATACCATTACCAGTTCCTTCTAGACCATGAGACAACATTTTTATGTTTTGTAGGCGGATTGCCTATGTCAAGGAAGGGGCATGACTATATTTTTGTGGTTGTGGACCTATTTAGTAAGATGTGTATTCTTATTCTTATTAAGAAGACCCTTAAAGGTAGTGATGCAACTAACTTGTTCTTTGCTAATGTAAGTTCATTTTGGTTTGTCTAGTTCTATTGTTTCAGATTAGGCTCAAGATTTGTTGTTAAGATTTGGGCCATGTAGAAACCCTGTTTCCCTTGATTTCTGAAACTGTGTTTTTGGACTGTTTTTTTGTGTATTTTGATTTTTTTGGTGTTTTTGCATGAATAAGGAAAAAATGCGATTTTGCAAGAAATTTATATAAATTCAAATAAATGAATATAGAAGCAGTAAACTTTTAACTTAACAGATCTATGATTTTATTACTCTTTTCAGATGATTACATTAGAGAATCTCTGGCATGCATAATAGATAATATAAAATATTGTTTTCAAAACCCTGATTTGTTGCAAGGCGAAAATGGCTTAAATCCGGTACAACTGCAATTAATAATCCTTTCTCCCTCTGTCTAACGATCCAGAATGATGCCAGGTGAAAGGCGCCCCAGTTGGTAATGGCAGACTGGTCAAAGAGAAAGCGCTTTGACCCAAGAAGAAAGTACGCCCCTTTTTGGTGAAGGTATGGCCTGGTACAGAATTGTACGGCTGCTACAGCAGCAGCAATAAATGAAGTACAGCCTCGGAAATAAATACCAAATCTTAATTAAAGATGCGCCAATATTGAAGACCTCTTTCTGGACAAATTCCAGACCAAAATCTTGAAGATATAACCCTCTGTGAAGCTCTGTGATAACTTCTGTATAAAGTTCTCTCTTTTTGGGAATAGATCAACTGGTATTTCACAGCGTCTGAATTGCACACACTGAAAATTGCACGTTCTCCAATGCAAATAGAAAACCTGAACCCTTGGCTCTGTCTTCAGAAGGAAATCCTTAGCAAAGTCCACTTCAATGAATGATGGCTTGATTTCCAATGAAAAACCCTTACATTCTTCCAAGCTCGATTTTTCCATAATTAGCTTTCATTAAAAATTCGAACTTCTTTTGGTTCTTTTCTCAATAGTTTAGAATCACATTTTAATTACAAAATGTAATTAAAAACGGCCCCCTTCATAATGATCGCCCTCTTGAGTCAAAACAATTAAGTTATAATATTAAAATATTATAACTTTATAATATAGCTCCAAAAGATTAATATTTAATTAAATCAATTAAATATTAATATCTCCCTCAAAACATATCCAATTCTCGAACCGTCTGAAGCTGGCGAACAAGGGAGTGATTCTGCACATGACCAGACCCTACTGCTAAAAATAGCAGGGGTGCACCGCTGAGTGCCAGAAACTGCTAAAAATAGCAACTCGGGCAAACGGTGTCCCAAAGAGCCCGAACAAAAGCCAACTGAAAAAATTCTGACAGTCGAAGCCAAGCCAAGCTCCAGCAAGACCCTCTATCCATCCTATCAGCGTACGAGGGTTGCATAATAGGCTAATCATCAGCTCTGAAAGATGTCAACTGGAAGGGGACATGACAGTCCGCCCCTTTTGAAATTGCTTGTCCTCAAGCAATCTCAACTCCGGATGCTGTAGAATATCCTCGCTCTCCCATGCAGCATCATCCACTGGCAAATCTCTACATTTGACCAAATATTCCCTGATAGTCCCCCTACGCAACTGTCTCTCTCTGTACTCCAGGATAGACTCAAGTACTAAAATCAACTTTCCCTCATCATCTAAGGGAGGTAAAACTGCATAAGGTACCACACGGTGTCCCAACGCCTTCTTGAGACGTGACACATGAAAAATATTGTGTACCCTGCTCTCTGTCGGAAGCTCAAGCTCATAAGCCACCTCTCCAACACGCCTCAGGATCCTGAAAGGACCATAATATCGTGGCTTAAGTTTCTCTGACCCACTCTTCCTAAGAGTAGACTGACGGTAGGGCTGCAGCATAAGATAAACCATGTCACCCACATCAAAAAACCTCTCTGTCCTCTTCTGATCTGCATACTGCTTTTGCTGATTCTGTGCCTTGACAATATTCTCCTTGAGAGCCCTCATAGTATCCTGACTCTCCTGCAACAAGTCTCCAGCACTCGGCATTCTACTGTCACTTAGTAGCAAATCTAGAAAACTCGGCGCCTCATACCCGTACAACGCCCTAAAAGGAGACATCTGAATGGTCATATGGAAGGTCGTGTTGTAGCAATACTCGCACAAATGAATCCACTTGACCCATGCCTTTTGCTGCCCTGCAATATAGTTCCTGAGGTAACCTTCCACCCATTTATTCACTATCTCTGTCTACCCATCGGTCTGCGGGTGGTAACTGGTGCTCGGTGTAAGCTCGGTCCCACAGAGTCTGAACACCTCCTGCCAGGAGTGACTCAAGAACCGACTATCCCTGTCGCTCACTATGCTCCGTGGCAACCCATGTAGTTTGAATACCTCTCAGAAGAAGACCTTTGCTACCTGTGTAGCTGTGTAAGTGGTGGTAATCGGGAAGAAGTGGGCATACTTCGTTAACCGATCCACAACTACATATATGCAATCCCGTCCTTGGGCTTTAGGCAAGCCCGTAATGAAATCCATCGACAGGCATTCCCACTTCCTGTCAGGAATCGAAAGTGGCTGCAATAATCCTGCCGGGTTCGTGTTCTCCTGCTTGTTCTACTGACAAACAGGGCACTCACGCACATACTGAAGAACATCTACTTTAAGTCCTTTCCATGTGAATCTTTCTCGAATCAGTCATAGGTTTTGAAATACCCGGGATGTCCTGGAGTAGGTACATCATGAAAGGCTCGCATGATAATGTTCTTCACCTCTGATCCTGGGATCAAATAAACCCTGTTCTTGTAAATAATCAAGTCATTCACAAGCGTATATTTGGTATCAATCGTCGATCCCTCAACAATGCTGGATGCCCATGTATCCTTGGCATATTCTGCCACAATCATATGCCTCCAATCCTCTGTAACGTGAACCATAGAACTCAAATAAGGCCTGCGTGAGAGAGCATCGGCCACTACATTTTGGGTGCCTTTGATGAAAGAGATATCAAAGTCATAGGCCTGCAATTTGCTCACCCACTTCTGTTGACAATCATTGAGATCTCGCTGCCCCAAGAAATGTCTCAAACTGTTGTGGTCAGTTTTGATGCAGAATTTGCTGCCGACAAGATATTGCCTAAATTTTGCCAAGGCATGCATTATAGCGAGCATCTCCTTATCGTAAATGCTGTAGAGCCTCTCTGGCCCTCTGAGTTTACGGCTCTCATACACAATAGGGTGCTTGTCCTGCATAAGCACCGCTCCAATGCCCTCACCTGAAGCATCGCACTGAAGCTCAAAAGGCTTCGAAAAATTTGGCAGTGCCAACACTGGGCACGTAGTCATCAACCCCTTAAACCTCACAAAACACTCCTATGCCTCAGGAGTCCAACAAAATGCACCATTTTTCAACAAATCTGTCATAGGGGCTGCATGGCGTGAAGAACCATTCACGAATCTGCGATAAAACCCACACAAACCTAGAAATCCCCGCAGCTGTGTAAGGTTCGCCGGAGTAGGCCAGTCTATAATAGCGCGGATCTTCTCAGGATCCATCTGCACTCCCTCAGCACTGATAATATGACCTAAGTATATCAATTCGGTCATCTCCAAATCACATTTGGACTCCTTGGCGTACAAGGACTCCCACTCCAAAATACTGAGCACGGTCTCAAGATGAGCCAAATGCTCCTGCTAAGTCCTGCTGTATATAAGAATGTCATCGAAGAAAACAAGTACAAATCTCCTCAGCAGTGAATGGAAGACTCTGTTCATGGTGGATTGAAATGTCGCTGGTACATTAGTGAGCCCAAATGGCATCACCACAAACTCAAAGTGTCCACAATGACAACGGAAGGTAGTCTTCTCAATGTGCTGTTCACGAACCCTGATCTGATGGTATCCTGACCTTAAGTCTATCTTCGTGAAGTACCATGCACCATGGAGCTCATCAATTAGCTCATTGATACGAGGTATTGGATATCTGTTTTTAATAGTCCTCTTATTCAGGACTCTGTAGTCTATGCACATGTGTAGGGTGCCATCCTTCTTCACCAGAACAACTGAAGAAGCGAAGGGTGATTTGCTAGGTCAAATGTGACCCATAGCAAGTAACTCCTTGATCGTTTTCTCGATCTCATCTTTCAACCGCTTAGGTTGCCGATAAGGAGTAATCATAACGGGCTTAGCGCCCTCCTCAAGCTCAATAATGTGTTCAATGCCCCTGTCTGGAGGTCTCCTTGGTGGAATATCACTGAATACCTTATCATGCTTGACTCTCAACTGCTGAATGTCAGGATGATACTCAGTCTTCTGCTGTCCCTCTTATATAGGTACCAATGTGCACTCGGCAACCCACTCTACCATATCGTGTCGCATGAGCCTCTCCATCCGATGAAAAGAAATAGTTTTGATGTTGCTGTCCCATATTGCCTTCAGAATATGTGTTCCCATCCACATCAAAACGAATCTCCATGTCCTTGAGACGAAGAGTGACTTCCTCAAGGGAATGAAGCCACGTCATGCCCGAGACTAAATCGATATCCCCCATGTTCACCACGTAATAATCAGCCTTGAACTCATAGTTGTTCAAGCGCAAGGGGAGATCTCTAATCATCCGTTCACACCTAAGAGTGTAACCGTCGGCCACCTTAACTTGAATGCCTTCGAACTCCTTGGTAATGAGTCCACGCTTCTCCACAAATCTAGCATCGATAAAATTATGTGTGGCTCGTGTCAAGAAGGGTGATGACCCTCTGTCCTGCCAAAACTCCACGGAGTCTGAATGAACCCTCCTGCTGAATGCTAGATAGGCGTGCCTCCTGAATCTGAAGCTGTGGCTCTGCCTCTGCCTTAGGCCCTGAAGCCTCTGACTCTGACTCCTCAGAACTCTCCTGCTGTTCGAAATTTTATGATTCCGAATCCTCATAAAAGGCCCACATCACTCGATTTGCCTTGCCCTTAGGCCTCAAGGGACAATCGTGATTGGCATCATAGGGACCTTTGCAGTAGAAGCAAAGCTTCTTCCTGCGTAGATCATTAAGAGCCTCATGATCCAAAGGTGGTGTTGCTGATTTGCCCTTTGAATTATTCTTAAAATCTGATTTATCTTTGTTAAAATCTGATTTCTCTCTGTTTTGTTGAAGCCCTTATTGTCCCTGTATGAAGAAGTACCTCTAGAGTTGAATTTACTGGATGGGGCCGCCAAATCCATACTACGCGCCTTCTTCATAGCTTTCTATAACGAAGGAGGATCAAAGCCTTTGATCCAACCCCTCAATGGTTCCATCAATCCCTCCATGAAGAGCACTACAAGTCGCCTTTTTGAAATATCAAGAACCATAACTGATAATTTTTGGAAGTCACCAATGTAGGACTCTAGACTGCCATTCTAGCGCAACTGAGCCAACTCCCTGAAATAGGATTCCAGATCCTTCCTGTCAAATCGTTCCACTAGCCTATCAACAAACTCCTGATAAGATGTGATCCGATCATGCTGGAGTGTCACCATCCCGTGGTGCCACCAATCGTAAGCTACCCCCTCAAGATGCAGTGTCGCATATCTGATAGCATCCCTCTCAGCAATCGGACGCAACGTGAGAAATGTGTCTAACTTACTAATCCAGGCTTGCGCTGTGACCTTGCCACTACCATCGAACATCGCTAGTGTGACCCTGTTCGTAGCATGTTTCAGATCATTATTTTGGTGTCTAGGTCTCCAACCTGTCGACCTCTGTTATGTTCTCTTCTTTGTGTGATGAATCGGTCAAAAGTAATCCTCTCTCTGACCTCAGGTGATAATAACTCCCACTCCTCATTTGCTGCCATAAGTGTGTCTGCGAACAACTCCTCATGCTCCTCACCTGCCATCACCTCATCAGCCTCTTGCCTCACAAAAGTAGGCCTAGTAGGCCTGTCTGCTGTCTGAGAAACAGTCCTAAGTGCTCTCTGTGATCCTGCATCACTCCTGTCATCGTCACGATGTGGTGACGGTCTCCTCGGAGTACCCAATCTTTGAAGTGCTTCTATCAACTGCTGTAATACTTCGTTAGACTGCCTTTGACCTGCTCGTAGATCTCTGAGAGCAAGTAAAACCTCTGAATCGTCCTGATCCCTAGGGTTATGAGGAATCCCTGCCCTATCAGTCCTGTCAGCCATGTTTCCCGGCTGCCTGCTCAAACCCTGTTGCCTGTCAACCAAGGCCCTCCTGCGAGTATAATACCTGGGTGTCCCAAACTCTTGTGGCTGCATAAGATTGCTAAACCCTCAGGGTGGCAGGATTTAGCTCTGATACCACTGTAGAAACCCCTGTTTCCCCTGATTTCTGAAACTGTGTTTTTGGACTGTTTTTGTGTATTTTGATTTTTTTGGTGTTTTTGCATTAATATGGGAAGAATGCGATTTTGCAATAAACTTATATGAATTCTAATAAATGAATATTGAAGCAGTAAACCTTTTTAATTAGCTAACCTATGATCTTATTACTTTTTTCAGATGATTACAATAAAAAGTCTCTGGCATGCATACAAAATAATATATAATATTGCTTCAAAACCCTGATTTGCTGCAAGATAAAAAATGGCCTTGATCTGGTACAGCTGCAATTAATAACCCTTTCTCCCTCCGTCTGATGATCCAGAATCATCCCAGGTGTATAGGCGTCCCAGTTGGTGATGGCAAAATGGTCAAGGAGAAGGCGTTTTGACCCAAGAAGAAAGTACGCCCCTTTTCTGAGAAGGTACAGCTTGGTACAGAAATGTACAATTCTACAGCAGAAGCAATAAATGAAGTACGGCCCTGGGAATAAGTGCTAGATCTTAATAAAAGATGCGCCACTATTGAAGCTCTCTTTCTGGACAATTTTCAGACCAAAATTCTGGGTATATAAACCTCTGTGATAACTTCTGTATAAAATTATCTCTCTATTTGGCAATAGATCAACTGGTATTTCACAGCTTCTGAATTGCACACACTGAAGATTGCACGTTCTCCAATGCAAATAGAAAACCTGAACCCTTGGCTCTGTCTTCCGAAGGAAAATACTTAGCAAAAATCGACTTCAATGAATGATGGCTCGATTTCCAATGAAAAACCCTTATATTTTTCCAAGCTCGATTTTCCCATAATTAGCTTTCATTAAAAATTCGAACTTCTTTTGGTTCTTTTCTCAATAGTTTAGAATCACATTTTAATTACAAAATGTAATTAAAAACGACCCCCTTCATAATGATCGCCCCCTTGAGTCAAAACACTTAAGTTATAATATTAAAATATTATAACTTTATAATATAGCTCCAAAAGATTAATATTTAATTAAATCAATTAAATATTAATATCTCCCTCAAAACATATCCGATTCTCGAACCGTCTGAAGCTGGTGAACAAGGGAGTGATTCGGCACATGACCAGACCCTACTGCTAAAAATAGCAGGGGTGCTCCGCTGAGTGCCAAAAATTGTTAAAAATAGCAACTCAGGCAAACGGTGTCCGAAAGAGCCCAAACGAAAGCCAACTGGAAAAATTCTGACAGTCGAAGCCAAGCCAAGCTCCAGCAAGACCCTCTATCCATCCAATCAGCCTACGAGGGTCGCATAATAGGCTAATCATCAGCTCTGAAAGATGTCAACTGGAAGGGGACATGACAGGCCACATTGCGGGAGAAGATGAATGCTAAATTGAAATGGTTTATTGCTTTTCACCCACATATCGATGGACAGACAAAAGTTGTGAACAAAACATTGGTACTACTTTTGAGAGGGTACAATAGGAAACATCCTAAGACTTGTGATGAAAATTTGGTGTATATTCAACAATCTTATAACATGACAGTGCATGCTTCTACTAGCAAAACTCTTTTTGAAACTTGTTTTAGTTAACTCCACGTGTGGTTGATGTTGTTTTGAGACAACTATACAAAGAAAATGGAAAAGTGGATCTAGAGGTCCACAAAGTTAAAAGGTTCATTGAGAAGATTCAACAAATTCACCTCGAAGTGCAAGAGTGGTTGAAGAAGTCCCAAGCCAAGTACAAAGCAAGGCATGATTAGCATAAAACTGAGCATAGTTTCCTTGTTGGAGACAAGGTATGGTTGTACTTGAGTTGAGAGAGGCTTTAAAGAAAAACTAAGATGCTTAAGGCTTTTAGGTATGGTCCATTTGAAATTATGGAACAGGTGGGCAAGAATGCATTTAGACTTGATTTACCTCCTTATAAGAAGATTTATTCCATTGACAATGTTGATAACTTACGTCTCTTTGAGCCTTCTATGCTAGACAATGATGATGAAGCGCTGTTGATACCTTCAATTGAAGATCTTGATCCTGACAGTTACCTTCAATTGAAGATCTTGATCCTGACAGTTACCTGGATTTGGAGGAGGATGTTGTGTTATGGAAGGAGGAGAGGACAAGAAGAAGAGGAGTGCAAGAGTATTGGTTGGTTGGATTAAAAGGTCAGCGACCTGATAAGTCCAAATGGTATTTCAAAGAAGATGTGGAAAAACAATTTCTTCACTTATAGAGTTCCTAAAGCTTTTAAGGACTTAAAAACCTCAAATTGGGGAGGCATGATCCAAAATATGGATCTAGTTTACTAGACACGTCTAGTTCATTTCCACTATACTAAATTATGTAATTCATGTGTGTAAAATACTATGTAAGACACTTCTTCAAGTTTGTTCATGTAAAATGAACTACTCAATTAAGTTGTAGTGGTAGAATCAGTGATGGGATGGTCCAGGCATTCTTGTCTTGATGATGTTAGCAACTTGCAATGTTTGAAATTGAGGGTTTCGTCAAAGATGATGAAACTGTTGATAAGTGTAGGTTGCGGTTGTGTAATTGCTAGTATTTACAGGCACAGTTGCAAAATCACCTTGATAGTTTAACCACCGAACAAAACACAAGTAGAGGAGCGGTTGCAAATGCTTCCTCTTCTTGGTGACGGTTTGTTTAAAGTATTTGGCGGGTTTGAAGGTGGAAGGGCATATATATAGTCCCTGTTGAAGGCAAAGATCTTTAGAGAAGTCATGAAGTTGGATTCACATTGTAAATTGCAAATTTGGGTCCTTGTTCATGTTGTCTCATTGTTTCTTAGCTGTGAATGGTTGTTCCAATTGTGTTGGATCCTTGTAAAGTGTCTAAGAAGTGCAAATGAGTCATGTGTGCAAGCTTTGGATAGTGTAGTAATGAAAGCTTTGTCCATGAAGGCCATGTTTGGCAGTAACTTGTACAATTGTTAAATTACATAGTGGAAGGGGAGTGTAATTGCTTTACGTACTAAAGTTTTTCCACACCGGGTTTCTCCAGGTCATACAGTGTGTTCATTTTATGTTGTCTCATCTTATGCTTCCTTTTTATGTTCATATGTTGCACAATTCATTTTCAGCACTTGTTTATCTCTGTTTTAGCTTTGGAAGTAGTCTAAAATAGTCATCTGTCAATCATATGTTGAGCTAGGAGTATAGGATCCGTGTTGTTGAAACTTAGTGTGAAATATCCACCTAGTTTACGGATTATTTGAAGTTCCAAGCTTGCATTTTGCTTTATCCAAGAGGAAAATCAATAGCTAAGGAGGATGGTCTAGCACTTGGAAGAAGAGAAAGATGAGCTGCAAAATAATTTTGGCTAGCTACACACAATCCATTATTGGTTTCATGGAGATGGAGAAGTGTATAGCCCAGTTGTTTGCATATGGAGAGCCTATTGTTGAAGACATACACAAAATAGAGAGAAGTAATTCTCGAGTCATGTTAACTCTACAAAGGAGAAGAAATTGGTTCCAAGCTCCAAGAAGCATGTGAAGAGGCAAAGAAAAAAAGAGGAGTGTTCCATTTCTAGGAAGTCTACCCCAATGCAAGAAGATGCGCAAACCATGATGGAGAAAATCAAGGTAAGCACCTCATCGAATGTTATTGCTCACAGTGAAAATCAACACGAGTTCCCTAATAACTTTAAGAAGTGTAATAAATGAATTGGCTTTGAGTTGTTTGAGGAAGATGGGCTATAGTGGCAAAGGTCCTAGAAAAGATGAATTAGGAGTAATTAATCCATAAAGGGTTTTTTGGTGACAATATGGAGTTAGAAGAATGCCTTAATGTAGCCCAAGCAAAATATCTTCCAAAGAGGAGCCCAAGCCACCTCTACACCAAAATATGCCTAAAGATGGTAATGACACCACTACATCACCAAAGCATGAACAACATTCCAAAGAAGAGGATGGTTGCATTTCACCACCTCTAAGGGCCAAATAAGTATGTCAAGCATATTGAAGAGAGGACAACTTTCAAGTAATGAAGGAGAAGGTAGTGCATCACCACTCCATCCACGTTGTGCAAGCTCAATGGAGGGTAACAAAATAGAAGTTCAAGAATTTCAACATGCTTTACCGCTTGGAAGTCCAATCGAAGTAGCAAGCACAAGGGCAACCGAAGAAGGTACACGAGAGAAATCTTCCATTATTTGTTTCCAATGTAGAAGGAGAGGCCATGTAACATAAAATTCTTGGATCTCTATTCGTGTAAATTATGTTGGAAGAGTGACCATTGTGTGTCTGTGTATTGGAGGAAGCAATCCATTGCTAAAGAGCTCAATATACTTAGGAAGAGAGAAAATCAATCACTCTTTGAGCTATCATGAAAAAAAACACAAGGAAGACAAAGAATGAAATCAATCTCCCAGTAAGAAAAGAATGACTTTTCAAGAGCACATGCAAGAATTATTGTAGTCATTGTAGTGAAGTCAAGGAAGATCTGGCAGCTAAGAACAAGTGGGGAAGAAGTAGAGACCATACCTTTAGCCAAAAATTCAATGGTACAAGAAGAAGCAAAGCTCTCCAAGGAGAAAACAAGAAAGGATGAACATACTACAAATGTATCGAGAAAGGATGAACATACTACACATGTATCCTCATTGTCATTGCAAGTTAATAATGGTAAGAATTCATTCTTTGGATTCTTGGATAAAGTGTTAGCATTGGTTACAAAGACATGCTTGTAAGATGTACATTCAATTTGGTTGGCATCTACAAGTGTGCTCTAACAACAAAAGAGTTCCCCCCAAGTTATATAGGAAGAGCATCACGTAAAATTTTTTGGGGCAAAGTTGCAAATTGGAAAGGCACTCTAATGGTGGAAGCACTCCGAGAAGGAAGAGGGACTCTATATGAGGAAGCTTCAATGGGAAGGCATAGGTTTGGAAAAATCTTCAAGGTTGAAATAAGCCTCATCAAAAGGATCGGAATGGCAGTTAAGAGTATATGACCTCCACTGAAGTATAAAATCCACCATGAGCAGCATATATGAAAGCGAAAGACACCCCAAAGAGTGCAAATTCTACTCAAAGTAGGAAATATGGTAAGGATAGTGTAATATTATTGTATATAATATTGTTAATTTTGGGAGTAATTGTAACAGAGCTTTTGTCTCGTAGTGATAGATAGATAGTCGATGTAGGAAGTTGAATAGTCTTCTTGGAATATGAAATGAATAGTCACATGTTTGGCTATAAATATTGTAATCTCTTTTTATTTATTAATGAAATAACTTTGGTTTGCACCAAATCCATATTATTTTATTCGTCATCTATTCCTGGCCTAACATTGGTATTAGAGCATAGGTTTCTTTAATTATTTTCTTCCTCCATTCTTCCTCCCTGTTGCATATTTCATTCTAAGCCAATCAAATTCCTTAAAACCAGTATTTTCTATTGTCCAGGACTGTGCTATGGCTGTTTAAGGAGGCGTTTTAGCTATTTAATTACTGACTACATCTGCATGACGTTTAAATTTGCTGATATACTGCTGTTTGCAGACCTGCGTGGTGTTTATTTGGCCTGCCTGGATTGCGTATCAATCATATGTGGCTGCATCTGCTTAGTTTCAGACTTTTATAAAAGCGTTTCATCTCCGATTGTCAATGTTCAGCTGCTAAGGGAGGCGTTCTGGCTGATTTCAGACTGCTCCATGGTAATTCTTTGCAGCATTGACTGTGTATTAGCTGTTTGGATTGCGTGACAGACGTAAGTGGCCTGTGTGGCGCTCTGGGAGTTCATAATTACTACAGAACTGCATATAGCCTGAATAAGGAGGCGTGTAGACTACTGTCCTGACAGTTTATCAGCTAATTTCAAGGCGTTTTGGCAGCTATCTTTAACTGCATTTCAACCAGTTGTTTTGGCTTGACATTGCGTTGGATCTTCACTGAAGGCTGTTCATATATGCTGGAACCAAACTAGTCAAGTGTTGTCTGCTCAATTCCCTATGCTTTTCAAAGTCTATATGGCACATGGTGGGGCCAAAGACCCAGGAAAAATAAACTGATGTTTATTTTCTAAAGACCTTTTGCATTCTTTTCCATTAAAGGCTGAATTTGAATGGAGAGTATTCCCACAAAGGAATAATAAATATTTATTTTTTCTTCAACTTAAAAACAATAAATAAATCACTTGCAAACCAAAAACATTAGTTTCTTTCTAAAAAAATAAGCAAAATTTGAAAAACAAATCAAATTGTGCAAACAAAAACAAAAGCGCAACATTTGGTATCAATAGTGCTTTTGGTTTGCATTTACGAGTTATGTCATCACGATCGAACTACTGCACTTATAGCCTAATATAATTGCAACAACGTTTGCGGCATTGTTTCTATAAACCTCTAGGTAGAAATATATATATATATATATATATATATATTTTTTTCCATTCCATTTGTTACCTATTTGTGACTATTGCTAGACGTAAATCCTGAAAGCAAGTATACTCCAAGTATCTAGGGTTATCATGCCTATGCATAAGGACTTCTTGCTAAGCAGGGGTTGTAGATAGAGCAAATCTTTTTCACATACTACCTAGGTACCATGTACCATTATGTTTTTTTACATGTTTTAACGTCTCTTTCTTGTACTGTCGGATATATAGAAATGATGAGCTTCTTTCACATATCGATGGTATATAAGAAGGGCGAGCATATAAAGAGGTTTGGTATATCGGTTGAGTAAAATATTAAAAAAAGGACCTTTTTAGAGCAATAAGTAACCATTTTATATCTGTATACAACAAATATGTATTCAATCAAAACTATTATTGGCACAACCCTAACTAGGAAAGATGCTTGATTAGAATGGTTAAGATAGGTGGAGAATACACTTATCTTCAATGATTTGTGGTTCAACATCTATGACGGGGATGAACACCCTGTTGAACCTAAAGAAGCAAAGGAGATACCATCCTAGAAGTAGAAGAATTCAAAAGCATTGGCTTTGATAAGGGTGTCAATTGATGCAGAGGTTTTTTGTCATATATAGGGGTGCAACACTCCTTAGGCAACATTTCACAAATTGAAAACCCTATACAAGTCTCACTCAAAATTGGAGTTCATACAGTTGCAGTTGAAACTATTCAATTTTGAGTTGACAAATTGTGATGTCATGAGTTTGGCTTTTTAAATCCGTGCAATCAAACGTGATGTTGATGCAACTAGTTTGAAAATTGATGTGTAAATGACCGCCTTCATAAAGACTTTTATTCTTACATACCCAATCTATTTGGAGTCTTTACAAGCAAACAATCTGTTAAACACTCTCACATTTGATCAATTGGTTGAGCAAATGGCCGAAAGAGAAAAAACCTTTGGGAGAAAAACAAAGTCCACAGGAGAAAGCATTTGTTATGCTAATTAAAAGGGATTTTTTTTCCAAAAATGCAGGAAATGATAGAGGCAAAGGGAAAAACAAAGGGTGAGACCACAAATCTAGCAAAAACAATAGTCAGCATCAAGAAAAGCAAAATGACAAACAACATTTGTTTTGCAAACACTGAAAAAAAAAAGTGAGTCATGAGAGCCATGAATGCAAAATATCATGGGACAAAATTGAAGTCTACAAAAAACAAAAGGTAGAAAAGGAAAAGAAAAAGACTCAGAACTAGATTTAGCTCAGTTTTTTGTGAATGTATGCTTTCCATCTCTGACGAAGCAAATAATATCCCAAAGAGTTCAACTTGGGACTATGCTTGGGTTCTAGACATTGATGCCACACAACATATGACTTTCCAAAGGGACTTCTTTGAGGAGTTTCTTGAAGAAAGTTGTGCAGTATATTTGGCAGATTAAATAAGTTTGCGACCTCAAGGCAAAGGTTCAATTTGACTCAAGTCAGTAGGACTTCCAAACTTCATTCTACGAAATGTACTATACCTTAGTTGAAAAAAAACTTGTCTCTTGTGTTCATTTGACAACAAGGCCACTCCATTCTGCTGGATGATGAAGAGGTGAAGGTCACAAGGAAATGTGATAACACAGTTGTTCTAACCGGATATGATGAAGACAAATTACTAAAACTCAGGGGTGAGCACTCAGTGCCAAGAAATTTTGCTTATCTTGCTGAAGGAATGCCAACAAGTTTGCTTTGGCATGCTAGATTTGGGCACACACACAATGACAATATTCACACTATGTAGAAAAATGGTGTTGTAGGCTTGCCAACACTGCCCAAAAACATTGGTGAGTGTGAACCTTGCATATTGGCCAAACATGAAAGGAAACCGTTTCAAAAGTCAGAATGGGAAGTCAACAAGGAATTGCAGTTGGTTTACTTTAATTTGTGTTCTCTGCCAATTCTTTTAGCTAGTGGTCACAAGTACTTCATGTTGTTATTTTGATCGCTATAACAAAAAGACTTAGATATATTTTCTAAACAAAAAATTAGAAGTTTTCAAAAGTTTTGAACATTGATTGAAAATGAAGCCCAATCTCGTAGTGGGACACTTAAGACTGACAATGGTGGTAAATTCACGTGAAAGGTGTTTAAAACCTCTCTCAAGCAGATTAGAAGCAAACATCATCTAACAGTCCCTTACATTCAATAAAATGGAGCAGTTGAGGGGATGAATAGAACTATGATGGACATGGTTTAGGGAATGTTGTACTTCAAAGGGGTAACTTTGCATTTTTGGGCAGAAGCAACTCAAACAACAATATACCTTCGCAATAGGTCACCATCAACAACCCTACAAATAAAGACTCCATATGAAGTGTGATGTGGTCATCTCCCTTCAGTGTGACATCTTCGAATTTTCAAATCCACATGCTATGCATATATGTCCAAGGAGAAAACAAATAAACTGGAACACAAGGGTTGTAAATGCATGCTTTTGGAATACTCAAAATCCTCAAAGGCATAAAAGCTATTTGATGAGAACAAAAATAAATTTCTCATTGCAAGACATGTCGTTTGTGAAACTGCAAAAGACACAACAAACATCAGTTGACAATTGAATCGACTAGAGAAATATGCCAAATTTGATGTTTTGAAGGAGTTTGATATGGAGGTTCCAAATTGATAAGAAATTGGATTATGGAAAAAGGTTTCAAGTCAGAGTTTTAGTGGTGGCACACTGTAGAGCTCGTCGAGAGCTTTTCGACGCTTTTCACGGTTTGCAAAACGGAGTCCGGATGCTCAAGATATGGTCATTTGAAAATGTGTCGAAAAAAATCACTTGCGACATTTGACACGTGATTCAAAAATGTATCGACATTTGGACCTATCGGAGGTCGACACGTGGCACTGTTGAAATGCCAAGTGGGCCAATAGCCATTTGACACGTGGCAAAAAAAAAAATTAGTTGCAAAAAAATTTGCTTAGGTGTTTTTTTTATTCACATGTCTTTTGATTTTTTCAAAATCCAAGGCGCCAAAAAGGAGGGAAAGAAGAAGTCAAAGCGTTCAAAACATGCTTGGCACCTAGAGAGGAGAGCCTGAGTGCGCCCAACAAGGAGGAGGCGTTTCAAATTGCATGTTAGGCGCCTAGGATGGTGGGAGGAGGTTTTGAACCCCTCACCTTGTGGCAAAAAGGTAGGAGACTTGGCCACTACGCCACAGGCTTGCAACTGATTATAAAAGCACGAATCTGTATTTGTTTTAAACAGTTTTTGGACTGTGTTTTTTATTTTTAAAGGCCGAGACTTTGTAAAAGCTTTAGGAAAGCTTAGATAATGAATTTTTATTCACTTTCCGGCCAAGATACTCAGTTTTAACTCTTTTTATCCAATTTGCATATTGGAAGAGTATTTATAAGCCCATAGAGGAGATTTTTAGAACTTTTGGAGCAATTTTGCAGGCGTGAAGACTCACGGAATTCAAAGGTGCCAGGCTTGATTATCAGTCACGGTGAAGGTGAATTTTGTATTGAGAGATCAACATGCAGAAAAGTTGTTTAATGTTTTTAGATTGTTGAAATGCCCTTAATGGAAACGGTCCACTCCTTTGGAAAACCCGGAGATGTAGGCATCATTTGTTGAGCCGAACTCCGTTATCACGTTTCGTGTTTCTTGGTAATTTGTCATTTTGATGCATGATCTTGTTTCAGTTCGCTGATTTGGTTTAATTAGTAAATGAACTTATGCAAGTAATTTTCATTATGACAATTATAACACTACGTTATTAAAAAATCGGTTCAATAACCGAGAATGATTTATGCCAAAACATTTTGCAAGTTCTTTTGAGTTTTTCAAGAATTTGATAAGTTTTGAGAAATTCAGTATATTCGTATTTTGAACTTCACTTTGAGTTGAATCAGTGAAGTTTACGGATCAAGTTGGTATCAGAGCGGTTAGAATGCAAGGATTGCTTCTAGTTGTGTATTGACAATTGCTTCCAGAATAGTTGGATTATTGGTTTGCAGATTGATTATATTGCAGTGTGCAGTGTGAAATCAGTGGTTTGCAGGAAACCATGGGCAAGTTGTCACAGATTGAGGTCATCAAAGATGAAAACGCAATCTTGAGATGCCAGAAATTTACACTTGAATTGCAAGTGGCAAAGTTAAAATCAGAGCTTGAATCCAAGGATGAACTCTTGATTAGATTGCAATGTGGTGAGTGTGAAAAGGTAAAGCCTTCAACTTCAGATGCAGAGACTATGACTAAGTGCAGTGTAAGTTTTTCACCACAAGAATCTTCATCTTCTTCTACCATTTCAGATTCAGATTCTAGTAATGTTGTTTTTGGTGATTTTGAAAGATACACTAAGGGCATAGGATCTAAATTGTTGTTTAAAATGGGTTATACTGGAAGACTTGGTAGAGATAGCCAAGGTATAACTAACCCAATTCAAGTTGAGCATAGACCTCTTCATGCAGGTTTGGGTTATACTAGTGTGCAGGTGGATGATGGAGAAGTTTCTTCCATGGCTAAAGGAAGACGAGCTTCCAATAGCGAAGGTTCTAGGCTACTAGTTCAAAGGTGTAAAGGTAAAAGAGGTATTGAGATTCCACCACCTGATTCTTACACTAAATCATTTGATCCAATTGATACTTTTAAGAAGTTTGGATATAATGGACAGAAGATAATGCAATCATTTCCATGCACTTTTTGTGGGATGAATACCCATAGTGCTAAGACTTGTTGGAAACGAAAAGCTTTGTTTAAGCAGATTGCATGTTTGAAAGACCATTCTCATAACAAGATGAGAATTGGCAAAAGGGGACCCTCACCTAAGAAGGATGTTTGTACTCATTGTAAAGTGAGTGGACATAGGATTGATAGATGTTTTAAGCTTCATACATCTTCACATTCAAGTAATGTTAGAACTAAGATGATTTACAAATCTCTCACTAAGGTTAATGAAGCTAATTCAATCCATAATGCAGTTGACAATACAACCCAGGATAAGGTAAAACCTACAAGTGAAAATCCATTTAAGAGGTTAAGTCAACAATATGCAATTGCTAAGGAATCCACTAAGGAAATCAATTTCACTAGGAAGAAAGAAATGGTTAAGTGGATTATCACTTCATTCTTTTTGCAAAGCGTGGTCAAGAATTCATCTAAGGGAATGAACAAGCTTTGATAAGATGTAGATTAGAGTTGGTGGGAACACTTCAAGACAGGTTTATCATATGAAGTTTTTCAATTCTCACTTTTTGATAACTCTAAGTTTTTGAATCTCATTTTTATGCTGTGTGAGTTGTCTAGAGGACTTGAACTCATTTTGATCAGTTGGAGATAATAGCAGAAAGCATGTTGAAGGTTGAGTTGATTCCTTGCAACACTTATTTGACTGCTATTTTGAATGTATCTTTGGCACATGGATGTATAGATGCATGTTTAAGACCCTTTGGGCATGTTTAGATGTTAGGCAACATACACTTTAGGTTGTTTGCATTTGCTTAGCATATAAGTCCCATACTAGGGCATTGTATTGCAACATGTCCACAACATTTATTGTATGTTGTTGGCATTATAAACTTGTCTTACAGTTGCATAGGGAGTTGTTTCAGTTTTTGACAATTCACCGCTTTACAAGATGTGACATTTGGGCAGACAGTTTTGGTATGTTGTAATCACTTTTGCAGTGGCAGATTCACTCACTCATGCCTTTGGATTAGACATTTTTACAGTTTGATTGTGAATCATTTTAATGCAATTGTTTATATCCTTGCTATGATTGGGTTCTGTTTTCATGGATGCAGTAGACCAGTTATAAGATTTCAGGAGATATTGGACTTTTGGAGACCAAAAGCCTTCCATTGGGGAGGTGTGATCAGAAATTGGATTCTTAAAAAAGGTTTCAAGTCAGAGTTTTAGTGGTGGCACACTGTAGAGCTTGTCGAGAACTTTTCGATGCTTTTTACGGTTCGCAAAACGGAGTCCGGATGCTCAAGATATGGTCATTTGAAAATTTGTCACAAAAATCACTTGCGACATTTGGCACGTGATTCAAAAACGTATCGACATTTGGACCTATCGGAGGTTGACATGTGGCGCTTTTGAAATACCAAGTGGGCCAATAGCCATTTGACACGTGGCAAAAAAAAAAAAATTAGTTGCAAAAAAATTGGCTTAGGTGTTTTTTTTATTCACATGTCTTTTGATTTTTTCAAAATCCAAGGCGCTAAAAAAGAGGGAAAGAAGAAGTCAAAGCGTTCAAAGCATGCTTGGCGCCTAGGGAGGAGAGCTGAGCACGCCCAACAAGGAGGCATTTCAAATTGCATGTTAGGCGCCTAGGATGGTGGGAGGAGGTTTTGAACCCCTCACCTTGTGGCAAAAAGATAGGAGACTTAGCCATTACGCCACAGGCTTGCAACTGATTATAAAAACACGAATTTGTATTTGTTTTAAATAGTTTTCGGACTGTGTTTTTTATTTGTAAAGGCCGAGACTTTGTAAAAGCTTTAGGAAAGCTTAGATAATGGATTTTTATTCATTTTTCGGCCAAGATACTCCGTTTTAATACTCTTTTTATCCAATTTGCATATTGGAAGAGTATTTATAAGCCCATAAAGGAGACTTTTAGGACTTTTGGAGCAACTTTGCAGGTGTGAAGACTCACGGAATTCGAAGGTGCCAGGCTTGATTATCAGTCACGGTGAAGGTGAATTTTGTATTGAGAGATCAACTTGCAGGAAAGTTGTTTAATGTTTTCAGGTTGTTGAAATGCCCTTAATGGAAACGGTCCACTCCTTTGGAGACCCTGGAGATGTAGGCATCATTTGTTGAGCCGAACTCCGTTATCACGTTTCGTGTTTCTTGTTAATTTGTCATTTTGATGCATGATCTTGTTTCAGTTTGCTGATTTGGTTTAATTAGTAAATGAACTTATGCAAGTAATTTTCATTATGACAATTATAACACAACGTTATTAAAAAACCGGTTCAATAACTGAGAATGATTATGCCAAAACATTTTGCAAGTTCTTTTGAGTTTTTCAAGAATTTGATAAGTTTTGAGAAATTCAGTATTCGTATTTTGAACTTCACTTTGAGTTGAATCAGTGAAGTTTACGGATCACAAATAGTATAGGGGGAACCTTTAATTGAGAAACAATTGAATTTATTTTGACTCTCGTAATTGAAAATGAAACTCCTGCAAATGAAAGTGAAAATTCATTAGAAGATGGTCTAATGTCAGAAAATGAAGGAGCTTCAAATCAAGAAAATGAGATACTTATGATTCTGCAAGCTACCTAGAAAAAGATACCAAAATGGGCCGAACAAACATTGAAAGATGTTAGACCCGAGGAGGTTGGAAAAACAGGGGCTAAAAGTCCACATACAACCGCACAACAATCAGACAAGTTCTTAGATGAAATTCAAGATAAGATAGAAAAGCTTACCTTGGAAGACTCTCCAAAAGAAGAACTCAATGTTGCTTTTGACTTTGAACCCACTTTTTGCATCAAGCTGAAATTTGAAAAGCTTGATGCATGGAGCAATGTAATGAAAAGTGAGTATGATGTGTTGGTAAAAAATGGAACTCAGAAATTGGTCGATCTTCCAATTGATTGTAAACCTATTGGCTGCAAGTGGGTCTTTGGGAACAAGTACAAAGCAGATGGCTCACTTGACAAGCACAAAACAAATCTTGTTGCAAAGGGATTTGCTTAAAAAGGAATTAAACTCAATGAAACCTTTGCATTACGGCAAAATGGATTATCATTTGAACCATGCTGGCTTTGGCAGTTCACAATGGATGGAAAGTTCACAAAATGGATGTCAAAATTGCATTTTTAAATGGTGATCTCAAAGAAACAGTGTACATGACTTAGCTCGAAGGTTTTGCAATAGACAACTAAGAGCACAAAGTTTGAAACTAGAAAAATCGTTGTATGTTTTGAAACAAGCCCCAAGAGCGTGTTACAACAAACTCATCAAGCACCGCTTGAACATGAACTCCAAATGTTTTGAGTTTGAAGATGAAACTATTTGTAAAAACAATTGTATTTTTAGTGGTGTATGTGGATGATCTACTCATCACAGGGAATAGTGAGAGATGAGAGACACTGCAAAATTCAAATTAGAGTTGATTAAAGCTTTGAAATGACAAATCTAGGTTATTTTCATTACTATTTGGGTATTGAAGTGATTCAAAAATCAAAGTATATCTTCATCACTCAACATAAATATGTTGTCAAGATTATGAGTGAATTCGTAAGGACAAATTATAAGCCTCTCAGGATGCCCATGGAACAAAATCTGAAATTGCTATTAGAAGATGCCCCAAATTTAGTAGATGCTACTAAATACAAACAACTCATTAGAACTTTGATCTATGTGACCACAACTAGACCAAGTAGTTCTTTCCTTGTTGGTGTTCTTTCTCAATTCATGCAACAACTCAGAGAAAGTCATTGGGTAGTAGCAAAAAGAGTCTTTCGATATCTAAAAGAAATACAAGATTTTGGACTCAAATGCTTCAGGGCAAGAGACTTCAAACTGGTCGGATATTCAAATTCTGACTATGTTGGTGATTTTGAAGACGAAAAATCTACTTCAAGGTTTCTATTGAATTTGGGAACAACAATTGTTAATTGAAAGTCAAAGAAACAATCATTGTCAGAAATTTCTTCAATAGAATCATAATACATGGTGGCTTTAGAGGCAATCAAATAAATTTTGTGGCTTAGAAGGGTTCATTCAAATTTGCAAGAGCAATAGGTTTCGTCAATACCTCTCATGGTTGACAACACATTTGCAATTCAAATGGCAAAGAATCCAATTTTTCATAACCTAACTAAGCACATGAACATCAAATTTCATTTGATCCGGCATTATGTGAAAGATGGTAGTGTAAAATTGCTACATTGTCCTAGTGCAGAGAAACTAAGAGACATCTTGGCAAAAACACTTGGAACATAATTTTAAAAAGTTCAGAGGCATGCTTGGTCTCACAATAACCCCTATAGATTAAGAGGGGGATGTAATATTATTATATATATTATTGTTAATCTTAGGAGTAATTGTAGGAAAGCTCTTGTTTTGCAATCGTAGATAGATAGTCTATGTATGAAGTTGAATAGTCGTCTTGGAATATGAAATGAATGGTTGCATGTTTGGCTATAAATATTGTAACCTCTTAATTCATTAATGAAATAACTTTGGTTTGCACCAAATTCACATTATTTTATTTGTCATCCATTCCTGTTCTGACATATAGCACTTTGGTAGGGACCCATATCAAGCTCAAGGAACTCATTGCCATTGCAACTACAATCCAAAGAGATGGAGCAACAGTTGTGGCAATCCTTGTATCTTGCTCATTGCTCATTGCTGTTGAGTTGTCTTCTTTAACTCATATCAATTAGTATCAGACCCTGATGATCAGGGCTCTCCCTCTCTCCACTTTGAATACTTACAGTATATACGACACATCTCTGCTACTGCTGCTTGAGCGCTGTGTCTCAATGGAGCTGTCTTCACTATAGAATTCTGACTTTTGTGCTGTAAATTGTATGATTTTGCTATTGATGCCATTGTCTGGCATCTTTATCTTCTACCTCTGACCTTGACATCCAACACCTTTGATGTTTCCTTAGAAATTGCGTACCAAAAGCTGATTTAAATGCATTGATGATATTTTTGCTCTGCCTCATAGGCCTGCTCCAATTTTTGCTGCTAAATTTTTGTTGTTAAAGTTATCCAGTCAATTTTATGCAGTTCAAATTTTAATATTCAAATTCTTCTATCAAATTGCTGATTTAATTTCTGTTTCTATTGTTTATTCCATAGTCACAGGGTTCGGCGATTTTTTGGCTAGAAATTTGAAAATCATCGATTTTTTTACCGGATAATAAAAATCGTTAAAATTGCATGATGTGTTGGACACTTCTGAAGTCTGTAACAATAAGCACGGTGTCAGATGGGAGAGGCAGGGATGACGCGGGCAGTGACGCCATGGGCAGGGGACGAGAGGGAGGGACGACGCTCGCAGGGTCGTCGGGATGAAGGCAGGGAGGATCAATGGCAGCGGGATCAAGGCAAACAGTTGACGGCGGAAGTCCATTTACCATTTGAGTGAGGCCGAGATTCTTTTGGTGATTGCATGTACATAGCTAACAATGGGATTTGGGCCCCAGACAGGGAATCATCAGTAGGGTTTGTTTTAATTAATTTATTTTATTTGTTATTTTTCAATTTATGTTTTGTTTTAATATTTTAAGTTTATTTTACGTTTTATTTTTTATTTATTATTTTACGTTTTGATTTGTATTTGTTAACTTAATTTTTCATTATGTTATTTTTTTTAAATTATGTTTTATGTATCCTATATTTTTAAATTTAAATTTCTATGTTTTTAAATTTATTTTTAATGTTTTATAATTATAATTGAAATATTTTCTATTTTCTTTGTTTATAAGTTTTTACAACTTTTTAATTTTTTTATTATGTATTTATATTTTAATTTTTTTATATAAATATTTTTTATTTTATATAAATAAAATGTTTTTTACCATTCGAATTTAATGGCAATTTTTTTTTTGAATTTTCTGCGAACTTGAATTCAAACCGAATTTTATCCTTGCCAAACTTGAACTTGAACCTTGTGACTATGGTTTATTCCATTTCGGATTTCAAACTTTTGTTTGGTTTCCTTTTTTCTTTATTTGATGGATATAATTCAATAAGTTTGCCAAGTTCCATCCATAACCTCAACTTGGTCTAGTTGCACACCCAAGAGCTGTAAGAGTCCAAGACCAATGATAACAACAAAATGCATTTCAACTCTAACTTATGCAGCCAATGATGAGCATATTTCAACAACTCACGGAACTATATTGAACCACTAGTTCCATTCTCTTGACCAGGCTGATTACCTGATCTGCACTCCGAGATTTCCATTCCTCTCTGTGATAGCACGATCAATGGGGCCAAATTGGATGCTTGGATTCACAGTTTGGAGGTGTACTTCAATACATGGTCTGATCTCACTAAGTCACAAAAGATCACGATTGGTGAGGTCCATATGAACAACAAAGCCCTCCCTTGGTGACAATCTCATGCCCGACTTTTGGAAGCTATAGATAAACTAGAAATTGAGACATGGACATAGATAGAAACGGCTCTTAGGGCATGATTTAACCCTCTTGAGTATGAAGAGGAGCTATTGGCAGTTTGTTTCTATCTTCGTCAAATATCAGGCCTCTCTGTCTAACAATACATCGATGAATTCAGTTGACTCTCTTTCAAGTTGGAAGTGCTTGATTCTGATGAGGTCCTTTTCATTAAATTTGTCTCAGGGTGTTTTCTCATCTCCGAAAGGAGATAGAGCTCTTCACTGTAAATTCCTTAGAGCATGTTTATCAAATTGCTCTAAAGGTGGAATCCAATCAGCAGCAGAAGACTATTTTTTCAGTCTCATCTTAGAAAAAATGTATTTCTACCCTAATCAGCTTCTCAAACCTTGCCAACTCATCTGATAATGGAAATTTGCGCCACTCAGGGTTCTAGCAATAAGAATAACTACTGTGCTTATCAGAAGCACACTGGACATTGTATAGAAGAATCCTGTGTCTTGAAATCAAAGGCCAAGGTCCTTCTACCTGAGTAGAAATCATAACCTGAATATTCAAAGGTTTAGCTATCCAACCTCAATACTTCTAATACTCAGTTGATTTTCATGCTCTATTAGTATTTTTCCAAGAATTGGGAAGCTTTATTCACTCACAATTTTCAACTCAAGGATAAACTGGTGGAGTCGATCCTTGATAATGGTAACCAAAAGAACTTGATTTCACAAATGTTGGTGGATGATCTTTGTTTGCCAACTTAAGTGCATCCACGCCCATGCTAGTGGGGATGGATCAAGATGGACAATTGCCATTTGTGACTCACAAATGTTTTGTGGCATTTGCCATTGAGCCATTCTAGGACATAGTTGACTACAATGTCACTCCATTGGATTGCTGCAGTTTGATACTTGAGCTCCATATTTGTAGGACAGCCATATTATCTTTGATGGCTTTCACAAGACCTATAGGCTATTGAAGGATGGTAAAGTGTAGAAGCTCACTTCTTCAGCTAGTCCTTTACTTTTTGGTAGGCCTACAATTAAACATGTCAATATACATAAATTTTGTACTCTTCATATCATTCAGAAAGCTAAGGCGGATGATGCCCACAAGCTCCTACCTTAAGCCATCAAATCCCTCGATGATGCATATCTTGATGTTTTTGAGTAGTCTAAAGGGCTTCCTCCTTTGAGGGCCATCAAACATTCAATTGAGCTTGTGCCAGGATCACAATTGCCCATTCAGCTATTGTATGACACTACATGCATTGAGGGTGATGAGACTGAGCACCAATGCAAGCAATTGTTAGAGGAAGCCAAGATACATCAACACTTCTCCTTGTGGAACTCCTGTTCTTGTAGTGTCAAAGAAAGAACATAATGAGTGGTGATTAATCACAAATTATTAGGCTCTTAACAAAATTACTTTGAAAAACCACTACCCACTTCCTAGGATCGATGATCTAGAGCTCTAAGGAGCTAAATATTTTTTAAGCTTTTTCTTGACTTTTGGACCTCATCAAGTCCACATGGAGCCTCATGATGTCTAGAAAACAACCTTCAAGACAAAGTTAAGGCTCTAAAAGTGGCTGGTTACGCCCTTTGGCCTCATCAATGCCCCTACCATAGTCATGCACATCTTCAATGATGTTTTTAGGCCCCATCTTTGCAAATTTGTGGTTGTCCATCTCAACGACATCTTGGCCGCTAGTAAGTTTTGGGATTATTAAATTACTAGGGTAGTTCTAGAATCATTGTAGCTACCATGAGACAAACACCTACAATACATGCAATATATAAATCTGATGAAAGCTTAAAGAAAGACAATGCATAAATTTATCCTAGGTAGCATGACTACCTCTTTAGATTAAAGCTCTAGCCTCAATTTGCGAATGTTACAAACAATAACTCTCATCCACAATGTGCCTCACCCACTAGCCCTCTATACTCATATAAAGATAAGCAAAGAGGCTAGGGTTAGGGTTTTGGAGAGTATTTACTTATATATACAAGTCTTTCCCATTATTAGTGGGATTCAATTAAGTGAATACTTAATTGAATTTTTTTCCATAATAACGGTTTATGGATATGTGTGGACCAATCAATGCTTATCCACAAACTATATTGCACATGCATCTTAAACCATACAAATGTGTATGCGTTAATTAAATACACTAACATCTCCCTTAAGATGTACTTTGATAAAAGGGAAAGACAGAAAAATGCTGAACTATCTGCCCTTGACGACACCTTCCTTCACTCCCAAAAGTTGGCTAAGTTGATCAAATTGAACTTCAAGCAATGGCTTTGTGAAGATGTCTGCAACCTGGTCATCTGTCCGACAATACTTATGATCAACAGGGTTATCTTGTATTAGTTCCTAGATATAATGCATATTAATCTCAATGTGCTTTATGCGTTGGTGCTCCATTGAGTTGCGATAGATGTGGATAGCACTTTGATTATCGCACCAAATCGTTGTGTATTAGGTCTGTGGAAATCCAAACTTAGAAAGCATGTGCCGAACCCAAATTGACTCATGACCGATAGTGAAAACTCCAGTATACTTAGCTTCCATAGTAGACAATAATAGTAGTCTATTTCTTGCAAGACCATGTCACGAGACCTGCCCGAAGATGATAGATGTATCATGCAATAGACTTGCGATTGTTTGGGTCTTTTGCCCAATCATTATTTGTATAACCTTCAACTGTTGTTTTGCCACCATAAGTGTAACCAACAATTGAGGCTTTTCCTCTTGACTTATACTCAATCCTATAACTAGTAGGATCATAAAGATATTGTACAATGCGCTTTGCAACTTGCCAATGGCTATCACGGGGATCCCAATAGAAGCGTGACACAAGATTCACAACAAAAGAGAGATCAGGTTGAGTATGAGTCAAGTATAGAAGGCTTCCCACCAATTGCCTATAGTGTACCATTAACCAAAGGAGAAGAGCACTTGGTGGAAAGCTTGACTCCATATTGAGGAGTCGGGTTTGGACTTGTAGTCTTTCATGTTGAAGTGACGAAGTACATCTTGAGCACACTTGGATCGATTAACAAAAAATCCTTTCTCAGATTGTGAAATTTGAAGACCAAAGAAAAAATGTAATAAACCCATGTCAGTGAAATGTTCCCAAATTGGAACAAAGACTAAAAATAGTAATATCTTTTAAACCCCAACACAAACCGAATTTTGAAATAGAAATTAGCAACTTCACAAGTTAGAATTTATTGCAAGTTTTCACCCTTTTCACACAAATCGCCCAAACCCTAGGCGGCTAGGGTTTTATGGTGATTTCAGCCCCTAAAACACCTCCAAAAAATATGAAACTTTGTAGGAATGTAGGGAAAAATATAATTGATTTAATTTTTCAATCAGATTTGGCAAAAATTGAATTTCTGAATTTATATGTCGAAAATACAGCTGCAACTTGTAAATTCAATAACTTGCAAGGTACTTGGAATTTATGAGCAAATAATAGCTTGAACTGAAGATAAAAATATGCTCCTTCAATTGAAATAAAAATGAAAATTTTCCAACCACTGAAAGATCTTCAAATGATGCCCTGGAGTTCTTAAAACCCTAGTTTTACCCTCAAAATTAAGTAAATAATTACTGGATATTTTCTAGGCATAGATTAGCCTCAAAACTTGCCAACGTACCTCAGAAATAATTCGTTCCACCAAGAAAAAATTGTATAAAAATATTCAAAACCCTAGGAGAGGGTTTCCACCAACAATAAGCCTTTGAAAGATGTTTTTCAAGCCCCCAAGCAAATCGCCCAAGGAATAATCAGCAACCTTCAGTCCTCAAGCAAATCGCCAACTTTTGGTGGCCTCACAAACCCCCTAAGTGGTTTGCTCTAGTCCTCCAAAGCAATTTGCCACAAGCTGCAAGTATTAGATAAAGCCTCAAATAATTCTTCAAAGGATTGAGCACGATTTCCAATCAATGGGTGGTGTTGATAAACACCGTTTATAGAACAACTAGTAGAACTTGAAGGGTAACATTCTTCAAGCATCTACTTTCAACAACCAAGTTTGACATACTTGATTATCAAATCCAAATATCCAAATTCACATGATCTTCAAATGAGCACTCATTCTTCTTAAATAGCCTCCTCCAAGTGTAGAGCTCCAAAATAGAAAGAGAGGGTTAATCTTTAAAAACAATTTAAGTCTTATAAGCCAAGACTCATAAATTCCTCCACTTAAGTGAAATAAACATAAAATACTTTTTTTTTCAAAACATAACTTAAAATTAGAATTATAAAGTACTTTTCTTTTGAAATATCCTTTCACAAGTGGTGTACTAAGTTCCTTCTTTCACCCTTAGTTATCGGAACAATAATGAACTAAGGGTCTTCCAAAGCTTTAGAGCAAAATTGGGGACATTATAGTCCTCCCCTCCCAAAATTGCTTGTCCTCAAGCAATTGCAACAACCATGGGGCTACTCCAACATCCTCTATTACACACACATTCCTTGGGACTGTTTCCCATAAAGAAAATACTTCCGTTTCAACCCTTGCCTTGTTCAAAGAATCATGCCACTTACCATGAATACTAGCATGCTCTAAACTCACCAAATTTACCTTCCCAAGGGCTGTATTTTTCTTTGCAAATCTGAATATGCATCTATGTGGGCTGTAATAATGAAGTACAGCCATGCTTTCACCCCATATCTTCAATCTTTTCAACATCATGCTGCCTCTTAGTGACCCTTTTCGCTCCATATTTCTCCAATAATCATCCCATGATTCTAAATTTGTTAAAAAAGAGTTAGGGCTGTCGAACAAAATTATTTTTTCATAATGCATAAGACTGTCCAAGGTCACATTTTCTCCTTGAAGGAGTATTGGAAAGAGCATACCCTCATAACATATATTCTCCAATTCTCCTTTGATGCCATGCTTCTCAAAATTAATATTTTCACAATGTAACATAGGTTGGAAATGGTACAATAATCATAATCCATACCTTTTAATACACAACTGTACCTTACCTGTGAATTTGGGGTTTTTCATGTAACAAATTTCAGTATTTCAACCTTTGTTAGATGGCTGTTCCTCCTCATAAAACTCAGAAAAATCAGAATTTGTACCTTGAATGTGGGGCTGCACTTTCCATGGGGATCTAAAATTTTTAATGTCACCAAAGTCAGAACTTTCATCTTAATTATATCGCTGTACCTTTTCTTTCAACTCAGCATCTTTTAAGTAATAATCAACCCTCATATTACTTTTGCATTTAGGAATGAAGTGTTTTTGACAACAAATTTGGGGTTGCCTTTGTGAACAAGCAATTTCATTTATCCAACCCTTAGGTGACAAGCAAAAATCAAAATTACTCATATTTATTTCTTGCAATCTTACCTCACCTTTTTGGCAAGTAGATGGCTGCCCATAGTGTCTAGGCACAGCCCTACCCTTGTTTTCTTTTTCAATCCATCCCATGCTCATAAAACACCCTTCCATCATATTATTGATGAAGATGAGGGTGTCTCCCTATTACTCAAACCATGCAAGATAATCTCATTGTTTCCCATGGTAACATGCCCAAATGGTTGCTCATATTTGAAAATCATAAAATGCGTTGAACATTTTATGTAAATTGCAACCGATTCCCTTATTGACCCTACACATTAGGCAAACATGTTATAAAAGACTTTAGTGTTTAGTAACACTTTTATAATGATGTTACCATGCTTCATGAGCATGTTATGGATCTCCTTTTCATATCTTATCTTTTTCTTGTCATGGCTGTAGAGTACCCTTTTTCCCTTCCAATTTCTCCTTGTGGTGAGAAATCCACTACTACAAACTTGAACCATTCCTATGGTGTTGGGGTGTGAGAAATGCACCTTCTTAGAGCCCATGCTCTCTATGGTGATAAGAAACTTCAAGGAATGCAATCTGAAAATATTAAAAACAATAGTTACCTTGATCCATGGATCATAATAATCTTTGCTTACCTCCTTCCTTATGTTGGCCCAAAACATGCTAGCAACACTACTCTTGTTGAGCTCACCTGGATCCCATATCCATGTGGATACTTGTCATGTCCTTCCCTTGAATTTACTTGGAAGGCTTCTTTTTTCCATCGAGTACCCTTCACTTCCACTCAATGGTAGTACAAGGTACATTACCAAGATAATGAACAAACCCATCATGAAGAGAAATCAATGAACACTTACCAATATGAGCACTCACTTGCTTACTCATGCACAAATCTGATTTCCCCTTTTCCCTCAAATCTGATTTTACTGTTACATTGACTCCTTCATAGGATCCCCTTGCCTTGACCATCTTTGTTAGGGCTTGTGCTTCCTCTCCAAGTGCCAACAATAATTGTCTTTCCCAAGCTTCTTCATGAAATCTAAAATTATGAAAAGAAAGAGATCTTTGATGAGGAATAATACAATTTTTTTCTTCCAAGACATACCTTTCCATTATGGTGTCTACCATTTGCAACCCCATTGGTTGCTCCATAGCTTGTTGGGAATCTTCACTTGGCTGCGCTTGAATTTCTGGTTCTTGTGGTTCAGAAATTCCAATCATTGGCTGCCCACAAACTTCTGATTTTTCTTCTTTTACATGCTCCTTGCTTTCATCTTTTGTGACTTTACTGTCATGCATACACATTAGAAGATAAACATATATCCTCTACCAATAAAAAATCTTTACCTTGTACTTCTTTTAGTTCATGCTCATTAATTTCTTCCTCCTTTGCATCATCAATTTGCAACTTTCTTTGCTGCCCACAAAACTCAGATTTTGGAGGTCCAACATACTCATATGATGGTTGCCCCTTGTATAACTGAAAATTAGTTTTTGGCTGCTCCAAAAATTCTAATTTTTGTTCTTCTACATTCTCCACTACCTCAAATTTTAGAGATTCCTCCCCATCAAACCGTTTGATGAGCTTCTCACCTAATTCCTCATGAGTCTTGATGAAGTCATGTCTTTGTGTCTTCAACTCAAGTTGCCACCAATCAAGGGCAGCCCCTACCAAGTGTTGTGTGACGAATTTTAGAGCTTGCCTCTCACATTTGAGCCTTAATTCAAGGTATTCATTAACCTTGTTTACCCATGCTCTAACTGAAGTACCTGGATCTCCATCAAAGGTTGGGAGAACAATCCTCCTTAAGTCATCATGTATAACTATATGCCCATGGTGTCTTTTGCCGTACCTCCAACCTAGCCAATACTCAAAACTTTTTTCCTTCCTGTACTGTGGTGCAAGTGTCAAATATTCATCATAATCCTCCATCAATTCCCAATTGATAAAGGGTTCTTCCTCCCTTTCAAGGGGCTGGCCCCCTTTTATGCCCTTCATTGTTTGAAGGAGCTTGTCTAAAGTTTTTGTCATCCGCTCTTGGTTTTGAGCAAACCTTTCAAACCTAACATTGTCCATGTTCTTGAATAACCTCTCCATCCCACAAATGGCCAAGAAATTGGCTCTGATACCCACTGAAATGTTCCCAAATTGGAACAAAGACTAAAAATAGTCATATCCTTCAAACTTTAACATAAATTGAATTCTAAAATATAAATTAACTTCACAAGTCAGAATTTATTGCAAATTTTCACTTTTTTCACACAAATCGCCCAAACCCTAGGCGGCTAGGGTTTTATGGTGATGTCAGCTCCTAAAACACCTCCAAAAATTTGAAACTTTGTAGGAACATAGGGAAAAATATAATTGATTTAATATTCCAATTAGATTTGGCAAAAACTGAATTTCTGAATTTATATGGCAAAAATACAACTGAAACTTGTAAATTCAATAATTTGCAAGATCCTTGGAATTTCTGAGCAAATAATAGCTTGAACTGAAGATAAAAATATGCTCCTTCAATTGAAATAAAAATGAAAATTTTTCAACTACTGAAATATCTCTAAATGATGCCTCAAAGTTTTGAAAACCTTAGTTTTACTCTCAAAATTAAACAAATAATTATTGGATATTTTCTAGGCATAGATTAGCCTCGAAACTTGCCAACATACCTTAGAAATAATTCATTTCACCAAGAAAAATTGTATAAAAATATTCAAAACCCTAGGAGAGGGTTTCCACCAACAATAAGCCTCTGAAAGATATTTTTCAAGTCCCCAAGCAAATCGCCCAAGGAGTAATCAACAACTTTCAGTCCTCAAGCAATTCGCCAACTTTTGGTGGCCTCACAAACCCCTTAAGTGGTTTGCCCTAGTCCTCCAAGCCAATTCACCACAAGCTGCAAGTATTAGATAAAACCTCAAATAATTTTTCAAAGGATTGAGCACGATTTCCAATCAATGGGTGGTGTTGATAGACATCGTTTATAGAACAACTAGTAGAACTTAAAGGGTAACATTCATCAAGCATCTACCTTCAACAACCAAGCTTGACATACTTGATTATCAAATCCAAATATCCAAATTCACATGATCTTCAAATGAGCCCTCATTCTTCTTAAATAGCCTCCCCCAAGTGTAGCGCTCCAAAATAGAAAGAGAGGGTTAATCTTTAAAAGCAACTTAAGTCTTATAAGCCAAGACTCATAAATTCCTGCACTTAAGTGAAATAAACATAAAGTACTTTTTTTTCAAAACATAACTTAAAATTAGAATCATAAAGTACCTTTCTTTTGAAGTATCCTTTCACAAGTGGTGCATTAAGTTTCTTCTTCTTTCACCCCTAGTTATTGGAACAATAATGAACTAAGGGTCCTCCAAAGCTTTAGAGCAAAATAGGGGACATTACAGTCAGTTATCTCAAATTATTTTACATCATGAATCTGCTTGGTGGAACTCCCTGCAATGATTACTTTTTTGACATAGAGGAACAAAATTAGGAGTTGTCCGTCTACTTTCTTTGTGTAGATTGTGGGGTCAGAGGGACTCCGTGTAAAACCGGAGTTGATTAGAAACATGTCTATCTTTTCGAAGGACCTGTTTGATCCCTGACAAGGACTTTTTCTATTTGGACATATAGCTAGAGTTTTTGCTACTGACAAACCTTGGAGGTTGGGACATGTAGACTTCTTCCCGCAAGTCTCCATGCAAGAAGGTACTTTTGACATCCATTTTGTGGACTTTCCACCTGTGTTGTAGCCAAGGAGAGTAATAGCCTAATGGAATTCATCTTGGCAGTTAGAGCAAAGGTTTCATGGTAATCAACACTTCCAACCTGTGAAAAACTTTTTGTTATAAGCCAAGCTTTTGTCATTGCAAACTGTGCCAAGTGTGCAACACCAAACTTATGTTTTATCATAGCTAAAGCAGTTGGAACTGGTGAGTGCCAAGTGTGCAACACCAAACTTATGTTTTATCATAGCTAAAGTAGTTGGAACTGGTGAGGTTTTGCTCCAACTACTTCAGCTTTGATACCATATTAATTCACTGGAGTAGCTCTAAAATTGTTGTAGCTTTCATAAGACAAACACCCACAATACATGCAATATATAAATCTAATGAACGATGAAAGAAAGACAACACACAAATTTATCCTAGGTAGTGTGACTACTTTAAATTAAAGCTCTAGCCTATATTCACCATTATTACAAACAATAACTTTCATCCACAATGTGCCTCAACCACTAGTCCTCTATGCTCTTATATAGATAAGAAAGGAGGCTAGGGTTAGGGTTTTGGAGAGTATTTGCTTGTAGAAAAAGTCTTGTATATTATTGGTGGAAGTCATTTAAGTAAAACTTAATTGATAATCTTCTCTAATAACGGGTTATGGATACCTGTGCACCAATTTAGTGCTTATTCATGAATTATGTTATAAATGAATATTACAAGTGCATCTTAAAACCGTACAAAAGTGTATGCATTATTAAATACACTAACAGGGATGACCACTTGGTCCATGTGTAGGTCATGTTGGAACTTCTTCCTCAACCCCACATCCAAGCCAAGATGAATAAATCTTTCTTTGGGAACACTTTAGTCAAGTACTTGGGCTTCCTCATTGATGAGCATGGAGTACATGCAGATCTAGACAAAATGAAGGTCCTTTAGAAATGGCCCACTCCATCCAAACACACTATATTTGAAGAGCTTTCGAGAAGGTATGAACTTCTATAGAAAGTTAATTCGTAACTACTCACTCTCATGTTGTCTACTCCTTCAATTCTCTCCCTAGAGATCTCTTACGTGGAGTCCACAAGCTACTCAAACATTTAGCTGTTTGAAAGGTGCTCTTTGCACTACTTTCGTGCTTTCTCTCCCTGACCTACAACAAGCATTTAAGCTTGAGACTGATGCTTCTCAATATGCCATAGGCACAATCCTTAAGTGGGGAGGACATCTAGAGGGATATCCTTCTGAGGCCTTTTCATAAGTGAAGCTCAATTATGGTATGTATGACAAGGAATTATATGCTTGAGAATATCTTTAGGCTTACTTTCTACCTCTACAGACTCAGGTCCCTAGGTGACTTAGCTTCTGGTCATGAGAGATATCCATACTTAGCACTTTGCTCCTCAAAAAGGATTGCTTCATTGGTCCCCACCAAACGTTGACATTGTTGGTACTTCGAGACCAGGTTGCTTCTTTCTATTGGCATCTCTATGGTTAGGCTATCCCTCTCATGTATTCCTACACAAGAAGCGAACAGTGCTACTTAAATCTGCTTGAGTTGTCTTGCTGTCCCATAGGCTATTTTTAGTCTCGTGGACGTTAAAATTTATGTTATGTTATGTTCCCTAGATGCCTCCCCTGGCTCCTTCCTACATAGGACATCATCACTAGAGCTACCAGAGAGGACATCTACAGATAGTATATCCAGATCTCTTGGATCTCCCCCCTTGAACCACTTAGCCCCAAGCTTGCTTTCTAAACGAAGCATTTCTTATTAGTGGATGGTATTATTTGTCACCCTCACTATCTCTAGCATTGTATGCATCATACTCTGCTCGCCTCCTCTATCGCTTATTCCGTCTAATTTATCCTTACTAATCCTCTTAGTCATTATTCTAACACCCCTTTCATTATTCATATCCATATACTAACCTTATATCATCCTACAAATCAATTAATTTTTCTAATCCCATGTCATTTGTCACCTAACCCCACTTATCCATTATATGGGAATTTAAAATTCCCATATCCCACCTACCCACCTACTCCTAGGCTTTCTTACAAACCTACCCCTTATTTTTGACCTAATTACCTTCTAAGCCCACCTAACACTAATCTAACCTCCCTCTAATTATCATCAAGTCCCATGATAGATTCTAGAATTCTCCAATTCTAGAATCCTCCACCATTTTATCCCTCCTCTCTAGAATCCTCTAATTCTAGAGACTTCTAGAGAATTTCTAATTCCCTAATAATTCCTTCCTCTTCCTCTATAAAAACCAGCCAATCCTCCATTGAGGAGGAAGGAATGAGGGGAAAATCCATGAGAACCAATCTATGCTATCCATTGTCAAGAGTCAACCCAATATAAGTTGTCCATAAATTCTGAGTCTACATATAGCGATCCATCAAGCATCATTGTTTGTCTTGGGGCATGTCTTGATCAATTGGAGGTGAACGCTTGCTTATACTTGAGGTATAATCATTTGTATTTGAGTTGTTATTGCTTGGCATTCATTTTCTTTGCCCAATCTTGAGGTTAGATTTGAATTTGGATTGATTTGAATAACTTCTTGTATGTTTGAATCCTATAGTCCAAATTCTTGCTAATACAAGTGCCATTGGTCCGTTGGCTTGAGGTTTCCCCTTGGCCAGATGAGAGTGTGCTTTCACTAGCCACGGGTTGAAACAAATCACCACATTCTCCGTCCGGATCGGATTTGTCGTCTTTGTTCCATCTGGGAGGTGGAGACAGAGGAACACTTCATTTTCAGATGACCCATTTACTATGAGACCGAGGACAATATCACTGCTTCTATAGGGACTCTAGAAACTCTCTATCTACTTTCTTTAGATATCTAGACCAGCAGTGCCTAGCTCTTTATCTTCACGAGGTTGTCACCCTCCAACGCAAATCCCTACAGGGGGAGCTCAGAGGTTCTAGAGCCCGCATCTTGATCACCTCTTTCTTTTAGCCCATCCAGATGATTGGCAACACTAAGTGCCCCTTGGACACTGGTGAATCACACATTAGAGTTGATAGATTACTACTCAGAGTACTCAAATCCCCCATCTTGCTCTCCCTCAAAACCGTGGCTCTGCTTCTTCCCGCCGGTGTGGCTCCGCCCCTTCTTGACGACATGGACCTACTACTTACCCCCTGTGACCACAGGGACAAACTCGCATTACCAGTTCCTTTTGTACCATGGGAAGTACCTTGGCTTTGTATCTTCAGGGAGATTTTAGAGGAAGTGCTTTTGTTCCCTCTAAGATTGCTTAACTGGGCCCTTCGAACATTTGGTACTCCCTTAGAAACTCTATCAGATCCTCTGATAGTGATTTTGGTGATGGGTCAGATAACCCCTCTACTTCAGGCACAAACAAAGATTTCCAATGAGGTCTTCTAGTCTTCATCGATACATGCTTTTGGAGGCTCTTGTTCACTCCTCATCGCTATTTGTATTGGTTCCATTACCACCTTTGTTAGGGGCACAATGCTTTACTTCGTCTTATGTACTTTAGTTTCTTGGATTCTCTTTCCTTGAACTTTCTAATGTTAACGTTTGTATCCTCGATTCCCATTGACCTACTTTTGGTCATCAATATATTTTCTTTCTTTCTTTCTTTGAAGCAATAACGTCATTATCTTCTCGGTAAGGATTTTATCTACACATGGATCACCAATCCCCTCAAAACGTGAACTCTCAATCCAAGCTTCAAAAACATCGACATTGAATTATGCATTACATATGCAACAATTTCATTTGATGATCAAGTACAAGAAGGGCATCACAGAGTGGCAAATATTCTGAGTCTCCCTTCTTCCCAAGTACTTAGCATCTACAATATTTGACATGCAACTAATGATGAGTGGAAAGATCTCTACTTCTTCGATCCTCACTATAGTTCGAATATTGATGCTTTGCAACAACGCACAATGATCAATCAAACGCCTTTGGTATGGTTTGAGAGATGGGTTTTTGTACAAGCTCACTCAGCTTTGCGTTCTTGTTGGCCCTTCTTGCTAGCTTCTACTCAAGGAGGCTCATTCGTCCTCATATGGTGGACATTTTGGTGTGGAAAAATTTCAAAATACTTTTATTGGCCTTCTTTGTAGAAGTAAGTTGAGGACTTCATCTGTCAGTGCTTGCTTTGCAACCTAAGCCTTCCAATTGAAAGCTTGCACTGTATCATCCATTGCCAATACCTTCATGACCATGGGAATCCATTTCCATGGATTTCATTATTGGTCCATTCACAACTCAACATCAACATAATTGCGTATTTGCGGCGGTGTGCCAATTTTTCAAAATGGCATTCCTTATGCCTTGCACCAAGATAGTTGATGCTCCACAAGCTGCTGACTTCTTCAAATATGTTTTGGAGCAATTTTGAGTTACCCCTCACTATTATTTCCAACCGTGATTCTCGCTTCTTGAGTCAATTTTGGAAATCATTGTGGAAGCTTCTTGGTTGTGAGTTGCACTTCTCCACTTCATTTCATCTAGAAATTGATCACCAAACCGAGGTTGTCAATTGCACCTTAGTCTATTCTCTCTGCATCTATCACTGCCAGAACAATCAGCGGAAACACCATTTACATATACTTTCGCATAGTCATTACCAGACTATCCATGTCTGTAAAAAGAATTCTCCTTTTTGAAGTTTGTTATGGATTTCAGCCATTGGCCCCTTATGAGATTCTGGGGTCTCCTTTGTTTCCAGCTATGTTCCTTTAATAGAAGCAGCAAAACAGAGCTTGTTCCTTTGTGCAAACATTGGCCCAGCTTCATGTCAAAATTCAAGATATCATTCAACGCACACAGTTCAAATTTAAGGCACTCCATGATCACCATTGAGTACATCATTCTTTCAAAGTAGGCGATTGTATTTGGCTTCACTTGGATAAGTAGAGGTTTAACAACCAACATCATGAATTGAAGCCTATTTGTTACGAGCCTTACACAATTCTCCAACTTGTGAGTCACAATGCTTTTCGCTTGGATCTTCTAGCTTAACTTGGCATCCATGATGTCGTCAATATGAGCCAATTCAAGCTATAAAAACCATCTCACTTGGAGAAGGAGGTTCCGTCACTCATCCTAAGATCCATTTCGAGATTTTCAACAACCATTTGCTAATGATACTTTGCTCAATATTTGGACTTGCACCGATCGCAAGAAGAAAACCACTACATACTTTATTGGCCATAAAGGCACTTTTCCAACATAGGCCAAATGGTTCTTTGCTTCAACGTTTGCAAAGAAGTTTCCTCATCTAATGTAGAAGTTTGGGACAACTTCCACTAAGCAGGGAGGAAATGATGATACATAGTCACACATTAAAAAATCATATGTATTATTTCGATTTTAAGTCACTTGTAGTATTTAGTATAGATAATGTCTATTGAGATACTAGTCTATCAACAAGAAGCTTTGCATAGAATAGTAATTGCTTAACATACCATGGCAAAGTAGAGTATTCGAACATTAACAACTTTGTATTCATAAAAGATAAGTCTTGGAACAATTCATACAGTACAGGGAGGACCTGATATAAGTTCCCATACCCTAACATACAATATGTTATTTGAGGGACAAGATCCAATGGTTATCGGTTACCCTAATCGTCACAGATGACATAATTAAGGGTCTTGCTACATCACTAACTAAATGCCGCCAAAAGACTAACAAAACAATGTTAGCTATAACAATACATGTTTTCTTAATTGCCAGTCTACATTATCCCCCCTTTTAAACAAGTTGGAGTCCCTTTTGACACAAGTTGTAGACAACATGCTAAAAATTAGAATGAAGAGGGAAGATGCAAAACATCTTGGTGAAATTGCTGTTGATGTAAAAAGTCTGCAACATTTTAGGATGCAAGAAAAAACATTTTTCACCCAGTAGGGTTCTCAACCACATTCTTTTTCTTCTTATTGGAATATCAAAGTAGGGGTTTGAGAGCAGCATCTCAGAATTCAAGCACAATTTTACCCTTCAACAACCCTTGAAAAGTCATGATGACAACCGAATTTCTTTGAAAAATGTTGCTCTTGAAATCACTTGAAAATGTTGTGGAGAACGATGCATACACAGGGGATTTGTTTGGTAGATCAAATGCATTTGGCAGCTGTGATGATTGATTTGGGCAGCACATAAAGGTCGGTAGCGAAGTTGTTGAACATTGTCGCTGTTCCAAATGGCTGAGATAGGTAATTGTGCTAGACCATTCCAACAAAATATCTGACTCCACCATTGTGCGGCAAAGATTTAGGGCAACACTAAGGGGCTTGTCAATCTCGCTTTCAAGCAACTAAGGAAGTAAGGGAAACAAGATGATGCAATTATCGAGTGTGAAGACAACATGTTTACCAATCAAAACACGAAGAACATCATGATCTCCCATCTTCCCAACTGCCTTGATAGCACCTTTCAGGTCATTCCTTGGCCAAAAATGTATTAGTCCAGTTGTTGAGGAGTGGGGCGTGCACTGCCCACAAGGTGTTCAAGCTGTCCAAGCAATGTTGAGTGATCCACCATTGGTGTTAGTGGGTTCTGGTGGTGATTTCAGACATCCTAGGTTGAACGATTCTCGTGGTAGGACGTACAATGTAGTATGTAGTCTGTATAGGGCAATAAGCAGGTCGTACGATGTGGGAAAATAAAATAGGTTATTCGTTGGGTTTTGTTGAGTCGTATGGTCGAGTAGCTGACAAGGGTAGACATGGAGCACGAGATAGTGTATGGTTGGAAAGGTAGTCTTGGATGTACAACTTTGTGGTTGTTGAAGTGGGCCAACGATCTGCATAGAGAAAGGAGACTACAATGCCCCAATTGAAGCGTACCACATTCCAATTCAAATGGACATCATGTCATTTGGAGGAATTATCCCAAGAACATACACTGTAAGATATTTTGACACTCGAGAATTTGAATATCCGCACAACGTGATAAAAGGAACTAGGCCTGGCAACATGTTATGGGGCACCAAACAACACAGGTGTGGCATGTACAAGCACTATGGAGCGTACAGTGGGTGCAATTTGCTTAGCACACGTATGTTGATCATGCTCACCTATATTGGGTGTTCCCCTATGTCCACATACACCCTGAATTCCTTGTCCACCTTTATGGGGGATGTGTGATGTTCTATTTGTATTTATCATTTTTGAGAGTGACGTTCCCATAAAGTACTGTTAATGTGATAATGTTGCTCACTTCTTATGAATTTAGGACAACTTGTGCCTCCCACTTGCACCTCGAATTCGATCATATTTATGCCATGTGGCTAAAGGCCATATAAGTTTAATTTGGATCCATTCATGGCACATGTACACTGCATACCATCCCAAATCATTGGTCACGTGGCCAAATAATGCATTTTAAAAATTTCTGCCTTCCATTGACCACTATTTTTTAATATAAGCACCTGGGGCTTAAGAATCACGTGCGTTAAATATTTATCGTGCCTGTGCTGCCTATGAATTTTTATCACTTTTACCCTCAATTTAAAAGCCGTGTGTGGTAAGTAATGGTCATGACAAGACTTCGTCTGCCTTGACCTAGCTTTGTCGGCCAATGTGCCATCACTACATCCATGTCGAGCATATTTATCAAATTATTGCCGTGAAACCCCATGTTCTTTCTCATTGATGTTTTTTGGGATTGCATGTCTGCTAACCCTCCAAACTAATGGGTCAACATATCATTGAACTCTGTACCCCTCACATTGACATTGTATTCTTTGCACTTTGGTGGGTAGGCCGACGGTGACGTTAGTGACATTGTTGGTTTGGAAGGACTTGGCATCACTGACATCGACTTCGGCCCATCTCGCTATTTTTCTTGGTTGTCTTTAATCTCCATAATCTCGACGATATGGCAATCCAGTTGTAACACTTCATAGTCTTCCATCTGCCAATGGAACAAACCGTTGAGGGAGTTAGTCTCATGTTCAGAGCACAAATGTAACTCCAAGATCCCTTCATTGTCCGGTTCCATTATACCTCGCTTCCTGTCAACTGAGCATCTCTTCAAAATCTGAATCTAATGACTTTGATGAGTTGCTTCTTAACTAACTCCTTGATTCTTCAAGTCTATGACATACTTGATTCCTTTGCTTTCAATGGAGATCAAATTCATTTTCCAGTTATGATTGGCTTTGGTTGGTATCAATCAACCCCGACCCAATTGTGCACCATAGGCCTTATTTTGCAATGAGATGACTACAAAATTCAATGCGAAGTGTTGGGTTTCAATAATTACCTTTTGTCTCATTAGTATACACAATACCTTAATGCCATGTTGATCTCCTACCAGTTGGAATGTCAGAGGCCGCATATTTGCCTCCCTAGACTCTTCCAAGTCTCTTATGGAGTAACATTTACTCCAGAACCACTGTCGACAATAGTGTTTTTCAAATTCCTACCTAGAATTTCCATATGCACAATTGTCGGCTAGCGAGCATAGAATTGATTACTTGGTCACCTGACAAGGGGGCTTGACTATGGGTTCATGATTTTGTTTTGTGCTCTCTCCCTCACCTGACGTTAGGTGTGCCATTGCATACTCCATGTTTGGGCCAATGTTGTGTATGTTAGTAGTTAGAGCATTATTCAGTTCTAGAATGCTTTGCATAAAATCATTTATGTTCACATTTATAGTGGTCTGCAAGACTTGTCGTGTAATAGCTTTGTTGAACTGCAATATGCTTGTCATTGTACTTGTATGTTCATTTAAGTGATCAACTATGGCCCTCTTGACTTCCACCCTTGCTTCAACTAGCCTTTCCTTCTTTGTATGTGGGTGGGGGTATTCTGGTTTCTTCACTTGTGCTCTGGTAATTGCCATAACTTCCTTGTCCTTGGCTATATCAATCATATTTGACGTTGGCTTGCTTTGGACAATTGCTATCATTATGGTTCCCTAGGCCACACCATCTATAGAGGAGTCCAATGTCATTTTGGTCGGGGCAATCTCTTGCAAAATGGATGCATTCATTGCACTCCTATACAATTGGCTGTTCTTCGGAGTCATATTAAATCCGACTCCTGCCACCCTTATTATTTTGGTGTTGATAGTTCCTTGGCGGCATGGTGGGTTGTCTTGATGGTTCTCCTTGTGTGAATAGTACTTGGCCGCTCTTTTTATGCAAAGTATATGGGCAGTCCTTGACTAAATGCCTTGTAACTTGACAAATCTTGCACAAAATATCCTCGTAATGGTTCTTACCCTCTCCCTTTAGTTCATTATCCAGAGCATGTTATTTCTCAAGGCTTGCACTAATCCAAGTTTACTGTCATCACTGGAGTTAGGGTTATCTTCTTTGCGTCCTTTTGAGTACGAGGATGTCTTTTTATTGCTTTTGATGCAAGTGGCTCAGTTGTATGCATCTTCGTAAGATGAGGTTGGGACCACATTCATTGTCCTCCACAACGAGGGTACCAACCCTTCAAATGAACCATTGTTTCTTCAAGTTGTCAACATGGTCCTTTTCTATTTTGTCTAATAGTTTTTTGAGTCTTCTATTATAGTCACGAACATTCTTGTGTTTACCTACCCAGATATTATATATTTCTGCAATAATCTCATTGTTATCCCTCAGGTGTTTGAATTCTTTCTTGAAGGCTTCCTTGAGTGTTTTCCATGTTGCTTTCTCCGAGCATGGTGTATTTGTGTACTAGTCAATAGCCATTCCCCGAAGGGTGGCTGGAAAACATCTTAACCACATACATTCTTCGGCATGCCCATTGGCACTCTAAATGGTGATGCACATTTTGCAATGTCATACGGGATCCGTTGATTTGTCATTAGTGAAATTTGGCAGTGTTTGCGTTTCGAAAGATGGAGTTGATGGGGTAACCATGGCTCTGGCATGGTTTGTGGAAGAAAAGTCTCTACCTTAAGAAGGTCAACATCATACATTTCTCTACTCTCTTAACACTATTAAACATGTCCCTCCGCTCGACCCTTCGGTAGGGATCTTTACGCATTCTTAGATGTTGCTAGGTCGCTTCTCGTGCAACGCCCTCCAACTTGTCATTTGGGATGCCCCAAACTTTCACGTGATTCCCTTGCAACACCCTCCGACCCAAACTAGTCAGCAATGTCCACACCCTCTCTCTTGAAGGGGCTATGGCAATCTCCACCCACTCCTCACTACGAGTGGCATAGGGTCCACCAATTTTAGCTAAACCCTTTCTTGGTTTCGGTTTCAGCTTTGGCTATGAATTCTTCTTGGCCTTGGCTTATGCTTCAGCTTCTACTTGGTACTTCGTACTTCGCTTGATGGTTTTTTAAGAATTGGCTACTAGTCGCAACCTTTATCTTCTTTCTTTCTTTCTATATGTATCTATTTGCTTGCATATGGATACGATTAGATGTCAACATTTCTGGGATTTTGAGACTAGTTTGCTCCTCCAATCCATCGACATCTCTATTGATAGGTTACCTCCTTTTAGGTACTCTTTGCATGCCCCTCCTCAACTTCTTCTCTTTAGAGTTGTCAGAGAGGATATCTATCGGCAATACATCCAAGTTTCTTGGGCCTCTCCTTAGTGGCTGAGCCCTGAGCTTGCCTTTTATGTTGATCATTTCTTGCAGGTGGTGGATAGTGTCATTCGTTGCCCTATCTATCTCCAACGATATTGGTCCTTGAGGTTTCCCCTCGGCTGGTTGAGATTATGCTCACACCAATTGCTGCTTGAGATGATCATCATATTCCATGTGGGGACCAGAGTTGTCATCATTGGCTCTTACAAGAGGTGGATATTGTGGAGCACTTCATTTTCAAATGCCTTATTTATTATGAGATTTGGGGGAGATACCATTGTCTTTATAGATTCTCAAGCAACTCTTTATCCACTTTATTTCGGCAACAAATCATTGATGCTTGTCCCTTTTTCTTTGGGAGGTTGTCACCCTTCGGCGTAGGTCACTGCAAGGAGCCCCCAAGCTAATCAATTCATTCTTTCAACCCCTTAGAGTTTGGTGGCATTAAACACCCTTTGGATACTATTGCTTCACATATTTAAGGGGGTAGATTAGTGAGGCGACACCCATCTCTGCACAACACGACTCCTAAGGTACCCTAGCACACTAGCTCTCGGCAACAGGGATGTACTTGTACTTAACATCATGGATTTGCTTGTTCAAGACCACTTCCTGAGGTACGGAGGCAAGCACACATTATGAGTTTCTTTTTTGCCAGGAGAGCTTCTTTAGCGTTGGATGTAGGAGGGATTCTAGGGGGAGAGCTTTGCTTCTGCCTAGGAATACCCAACTTGGTCCCGTTAGCCCTAGGCACTCCTCGAGGAACATTATCAAATCTTGCATTGGCTCTTTCACAATGAAAGATGATGACACAGATGGTTCCTTTATCCCAAGCATAGTCAAATATGTTTGATGAGACTACTATCTAGTCTTCTCGATTTTTGACTTTCATCAGTCGATGCTCTTTGGGGTTTCTTTCTCCCCTCGTGGCTATTTGTATTGTTACCCTAACCACATGGGTTGGGGGATTTATGACGTTGGGTTTACCCCTTGTTTATTTGAGTACTTTTGTTCTTTTTCTTTCATTTAGTTAGTCGTTGTTCCTAGGTCCTTATACCTTAGCACTTTCTATTGTAATTGGGTGTGTTCTTGAGTCCCATTGACCTATGTTTGGTCATTCATGGACATTAATATAATTTGTTTATTTATTTCTTTCTTTCTTTCTTTCTTTCTTTCGTGTTGCTCTAGCAATCGAGTAGACCATTTAATTTTGTGGTCTCCTCCTTGACTGTATTTCTCTTTCTCCCTCCTTTGTTCGGAGTCAATAGTGTTGTGTTTCACATTTGTGTTCGACATAGAGATCGTATAAGATAATGGTGTGCTTTGTCACGCTTATTTGTCAACCGAATATAACTTAACCCATAGTTCTTTAAAGGAATGGTGCCAAAATGTAGTATAGATAATGTCTACTGAGATACTAGACTATCAACAAGAAGCATGCATAGAATAGTAATGGCATACCATACCATAGCAGAGCAGAGTATTCGAACATTAGCAACTTTGTATTCGTAACAGATAAGTCTCATTATAATTTGTACAGTACAGGGAGGACCTGATACGAGCACATATACCTCGACATACAATATGCTATTTGAAGGACAAGTCCCAACTGTTGTTGGTTAACTCAACCATCAGAATTGACATAACTAAGGGTCTTGCTACATCACTAACTAAATGATGGCAAAAGACTAACAAAACAATGTCAGCTATAACAATACATGTTTTCATAATTGCCAGTCTACATAGTATTTCTATATTTGGAAATTCAAGAGTCACATGTAGTTCTGTTTTAGAAAGTCAAAATTCACATGCTGCATTTCTTTTTGTAGTAATCTACCTAAATTTCTAGGTTTAGAGGCTTCCTTCTCCCAGAAGCATCCTTTTGTATATATATATATATATATATATATACACACACACATAATACAATGGGTGTACAACATGCACAGTTGTGGCAATCCTTGTCTTGCTCATTGCTGTTGCAGTTATCTTCTTTAGCTCATACTAATTCCTATTGAAACATAGGTTTTCTTGTGAACTTGTGGCATGCATAGTTTGGTAAGTTTATAGATCAAGTTGCAATCCATAACCATCAGTATCTCAATGCTCCACAAATTCATAAGTATCATCTCAAAGGTTGAAATCTGACCCAATTTTCTCTCTTGTCGGATGAGAGCTGTGAAGGATCCAAAATATGATCATGGCACATGTTCCCCCTAAAGGTGAAAGGGTAAAGTTGAATACTGTCGGAAAACTGTCAACAACTCCAAAAATCGACTAGTTCGACAGGCATCGTTAATGCCCTACCAAAACCTTCAATAAGACCTCAAAACATGTCCATATATATCCAAACGTTTGGTGTATGCGCAAGGTGAGATCCAAGTGTTTTGTGTCCGAAATACTGTCCAAATCCAAGTAAAACACTCTGAAATGTGACTCCTCTAAGAAATTGTCTATTCTGATTGCACTGTCTGGAAACATTCTTCTTTCAACACTTGTCAGACATGCGATTCTTCTTTTCCCAATGAACACATGGGTAAGGTCAAAACAATGATTCTCTGTAATTGTATGACTAAGTCTACGAAATTTCTGACACCTATCTGGAAACTCAACCACCCCACCATCATCTTGTGTACAACCTACACTGACAATCCTATTCATATCCAAGACTGATATGTTCATTATGAATGTAAGCTAAGTTTCAAGGTCTTCTATAAAACTAGATTGACCTCTATACTGGTGGATTTTGACTCTCGAGAAGATCAACTTTTTCATTCAAGTCTCATGGAAGTGAGAACATTGCTTAGAGATTGTGTATTGATTTCACTTGTAGTTCCTTGTGCTGTAATCATCAAAAGATGTGTAGGAGATTTAAATATTTTCCAATGCCATCCATTCTAATATAGAAAAAACACCAGAAGATTCCAAGTGCTGAAAAACCCGAGAGTGCAGAAGTGAAAATGCTCAAATCAGGTTTTGCTAGCATATATGGTAAAACCAGTCCAAAGTAGATGCGAGTGTAAGAAAGTGCCAAGCTCAATTATGAGTAGACAGCAAATAGTGGACCAACACCCCAATTCAAAATGATCCAACAATCAAAAATATGTAAGACAGAAAACTGTGTGAGGTGTACTATACTTTCCTTCCGATTAGTTAAAATAGATACGTCAACTTTCCCAGATCTTAAATACTGCTGTAATTGGCAAATATAATGCAGAAATTATGCCAGGTACAAAATGAAAATCCAAAACACCAAGAAAACTCAGCCAAGTGTGAATAGATCATCAAATGTGCTGATGGCATGCTTTGTCACCCACTATGCTCATAACCAAAGTGCTATTCCAACTGCCAAATGTGGAATCCAAGTTATGAAGTCAAGTGCCAGAAAAACAACATCACAAATTGTTTTAAACCACCACAAAAGAAAGCGAAAGAGTAGAAAAAAAAAGTTCCCAATCACGATCACAGGTGGCAGAGATATGATTATACTGGGGCATTGTATTGAACCTCCAAGTAGATCTATAATGAAGTAAAAATTATCCAGTATCAAGTAGAAAAAAGCTAAAAAAAGGCTGCACCAAAAAAGTCACCAAAAAACCTCAATAAAATGACTACGCAAGGCAATTCACCGTGTTCTGTGGCTAGTGAATATACAATCACTGCAAACTGCTGTGAAGATCAACCTCCAAAATGCTCCCCTAGAACCCACAAATTGGATGGGACAATGGAAAGAAATAAGTCATTGAGACAAAGATTCAACTTGGATTAAAAACTGGCACTGAGACATTGACAGGCCTCCAAGGTTTTAACGAGGACATAAAAGACCATACACACCCTCTTACATTCAACTTATTCCTCCTATATTACAAAATAAAATGCCTTATGGCTGCCATGAAAAAGGTGTAGGTTTAGACTTATAATTCAATGCACAAAAAAAATTAATTCAAAAATTTCCCTATAATCATCACATCCTATATCCGCTTTGACTTCTAACATCTGCCCTTATATCAAAACATGATTGGTTCCCCTTATTAAAGAACACTATATTTTTGTTCTACTTCTTTGTACACATCTGCCCTTTGTACAAAGAACAGACTTCTTTATACGATATTAAAGTTTACAATGATCTTCTAGACTACACATATGTCTCTTTGCTTTTACAAAGATCCTTAGATTTACATATATTTCTCTAAGGGGATTTTTATAAAGACAATGCAAGATACAGGGAATTGAACACTTACATTCCACAAGCAACGCTTTACCAACTCCTCTACTCCTTACTTCAAAACCACGAGCATGAAAATCTTTCCTTATCCTTTTCCAATGTGCCTCCAAATATAGCATGAACTATAAGCTTTCTTCCAAGGTATTCATGAGATTGATAACATTTGTGCTTTTTTTTTAATAAATGCCATGAAAATGATCTTTAAGACTTGGACAAGACTAATTGTTTTGATAAATAAAGTAAAAATCAATTTAGAAATTCAGGAAAGAACAATGTGTCTCCTAGATCTAGCTTCTGACAGTATATAAATTTTTGCAAGGTTTAGGTAGGTAATATGATGAAAATTCAAAGTTCAAAACAGCATGTAAAAGGCTTGTAAAATATTAAAAAACTTAAGAGACGGGAAAGTAGTACCATGCCAATATTTGAATAAACCTGACCCAATGTGAAAACGATGATAGAAGACTGAACCAACCGACCTAATTGTGGAGAGGAAGTTGAAGATTATGGTTAGGAAGATAAAATTGACTGTTGGCTCTGGAGGCATAAACAGGTTTTATCTGCAGAAGACGAAGTTTATTGCAATCAGTGCACCATCCTCAACAAGGCATGAGTACTTGATATCCCCTTGATGTTCCTCGAAATTGCATCTTAATTTCTTAAGTCATATTTTTGCAAATAGTTGCACTGGTTTGTGTTTTCAACACAAATATTGGTAAACGACTGTGTACAATCCATTTATCTTTACCTCCTCTGGACGTTCTTTGAAATTGCATCTTAAGACTTAAACTGTACTCTTTACTTCGCCTTAGGTAACAGAATCATTGTTCAGGATGTTGCGTCTGGTGGTCTTTAATTTGATTGGAATACAAACATTCGTTTTTGAGCCATTTCATCAACCATGCAGGCTAACAGCCATGCACAGGATCTGGAACAATGGGCACAGTGCAAAGGCTGTAAATGGCCATTTTGGAGTGAGGTTTAAACATGGAATATTCTACCTTCCTCCGAAAACATTAAATAAATACCTCTGAATCAGCTTCCACCTGTTGCTGCAATTTAATGGATCTTATTGCTTGCAGCTTCTATCATCTGCACAAAGCTCTACAACTGCAATATGGATGCTAATTACGACACTCTGCAACATCTGCAGTATTATCCTGCTATAAAAATTTCTTCAAGCAAATATTTACTTCATCATGGCATTGCAATCTTTTAAAGTTTTCATTTAATCCGGACCTTTGGAACCGTCATGGCTGAAATTGATTTAGGTGTGGTTATCTTCGACACTCTGCAACATCTGCAAGTATGAACCTGCTATAAAAACTTCTTCAAGCAAATATTTACTTCATCATGGCACTGCAATCATTTAAAATTTTCATTTAATCCGGACCTTTGGAACTGGCATGGCTGAAATTTATTGAGGTGTGGTTATCTTCAATGGTTGCTGGATCCCTGTGCTCCCACAAGTGTTTCAGTGACACCATCAAGAGCATGGCAACATTTTTTAGAGCCGATATTTCCTAAACTTATTGGTCATTTTCGTTGGATAATCTACAAATGGCAACAATTACTTTTATATATCTAGGATTTATAAAGAGGTTGTAACTTGTGTTTTAGGTTTTACTAGGAATAAGTCATCTGCATTGTTTTCCACTTAAACCATTTCTTTCCCCTTTTGTAATCATACAATTTGAATTGCTCTTATTTTTAATAAGCATTGTAGTTTTGGGTAAATGTTGCTGATATGCTATGGTTGTATGCAGGTCTTCAGGGGTATTTTTACGCTTCTTTTCAGTTATCTACGCTTCAGAGGAGTTGATGACCAATATGAGCAGCACACTGGAAGTTGACTAAGGCATGTCTTGGTTCCATCTGATTATATTTATTGACATTGCTTAGTTGGATAACATTTAGCCAATTTGATAATTCCTATGCAATTTAATTAAATATTATGATTTATGTGAGATTAACATAATATATGTTCTCTTATATTTCCGAGTGTTCATGTTTTGCATTTTTTGCTGGAAGCCAATCTTGATAAAAACTAAAATAAGAACATACTTGAATTGCATTTTTCGGTGGAAGCCAATCTTGATAAAAATAAAAATAAGAACATACTTGAATTTACATCCTTTTCCTCATCAAAATTTGTACCTCCTATGGCTCTTGGATATCTCTGATATTATCATCCGCATTTGGTGCATCTGTTAGTCCATTTGTATATGGTTTATTGCATAAGAAAACATTTTCCTTGGTCATCATGTCACATGTTTTGCCAGACATAATCATTCTCTGACCATTTCTTTATGATCGTATTTTTTTTTAATGTGCTTGGATGCTTGGATGTTTGTCTCTCATGTTGGACGTAAACATCATGTTTTATCTCCTAGATGTCCTGACTGGACATCATTTGTGTTCCCATTTGGAATTTGTAGCACCGTATCTAGATATCATGACGTTAGGTTCTATCCCCCTCAATGGGGCCTCTTCTGATGGTCTGTTCCTAACCTGTTCTCATGTTCATTTATTTCTGTAGAAACTCTAATATCACATCATTTGCTTATTACATAATGGTGTAGCACATAATTATATTCAGATTTCATAATCAGGACATCATGGTACTTCTTCATGAGAGGTCCTGCATCCTTCAATTGATATATATCGTAAATGGAGGGCCTCACAAAGGTATTCAAAATTGAGGGCGGCATTAAGATTTTCCACGGAAGTTTGCAACTTCCTGTTGGAACAGTTAATTTTTTTTAACTGACGTATTGTTCCCTAATGTATGGATGTCATATTTGGACTTAAGGTGGGCTTCAGTTTTGGAACATGTTAAATGCCTTAACTGAATGTCATCTTTGCATATGTTTGGATGTTCTGAAAGTTATCATCTAGATCTGCAATCAAGATGCCCTGAAACTTCTTCACGGGACATCCTGCATCCTTCCATTCGGATGTATAAATGGAAGCCTTTGACCTCATGTTGGAATTTTTCTATTGCCTTAATTTAATGTCTTTGTCTCTCATGTTTCAAGGTCACATTTCTCTTCTTGATGACCTAACTGGAAGTCATACATTTTCTCATCTGGACTTCTCAGTAAGACAACTTACACCATCATATATAGATATTGTGAAATTAAGGTCTCTCCCCTCTCATTAGAGCATCTTCTGATCTACAGGTCCTAAACAGTTCTCATATTCGTTTCTGGACATATCAATTTGTGTTGAAACTCTATTATCTTTCTGATCCAGACATGGAAGTTTTTGTGATGATAACTATTATAATCTTGATCTGGACTTGGATCTGAGCATGAAATCTGTTTATTAATATTTTATTGTGTGTTTGGTTAAATGTGAGTTTTCATGACAGCGGAAGCAGGCAGGGTGCAACATTATTCTTCAATTTCCTTTTGTTTTTTTTTAAAACAGTACAGCAGTTTTTCTGGAACGTTTAGACTTACTTGGAGCAGGATGGGTGTTCTCCTCATGCTCCCTCTTTGACAGATATTTTTGGTTTCAGTTTTTGCTATAAATTTTCTGTTTCTAATTCATGCTCTCATGGGTGGTTCCAAGTCTTGCACCACAGTTTATTCTTCTTATTTTAATCTTTCTCATGACGCCTATTTAAGTATGAAGGTTGACAATAACTGTTTGTATCAAGTATGCACGCTTTGGTGTATCAGGATTGAAAAGTTCACGTCACAATACATGCAATCATTTTAGGCATTCGTGGTCCTCCCTTCTGTTTGATTTTCAAATAACTTGTGACCAACTTTATACATTATGCCTTCGCCCCTGGAGGGCTTTATGTTTTGCCATGTGTTCTTGGAGGGGTACATCAACAACTTAGATGTTTTCTTTAATCTATCAATTTTTGCTTTCCCCTTGGCTTTTGCCTCTTCCTCCCACCACTGACACCACCAATACTAACAAAATAGTCTTTTTAATCTCCTTTCCTCGCATAATTTGCCTTCTTGCCTTTCCTAAACTTGTCAAGTTGAGCTGCTATCCTCATTTTATTTGGCAACGAAAGCCCTGAACACCAAGTAATGGGAAACAAATTTAATTAATAAAGTATTAAAAAATAGAAAACATTATTAGCCAAAAATAAGTAAAGAAGATGACAAATGCATGAAAACACATTTATTTAATAAAATCCCTTGCAAAATGTAGGAACCCCTGTATCCCTGATTTCTGAAACTGAATATTTTTTTGGACTATTTTGTGTATTTTGATTTTTTTGTGTTTTTGTATGAAATAAAGAAGAATGCGAATTTGCAAGATAAATTCGTATAAATTCAAATAAATAAACACTGAAGCAGTAAACTCTTTTTCTGGCTAAACTATATCCTTATTATTCTTCCCAGAAGATTACAATATAATTCCTCTATCATGCATATAAAAATAATATAAAATATTGTTCAAAACCTGATTTCTCCGCAATCTGAAAATAAACCCTAGATCTGGTACGGCTGGTATGGCCGCAATAAATAAGCTTTTCTCTGGTTACTGTTTCAAAAACACAGTCGCCGACGTCGGTTATACTGCCGCGGTCGGTCGAATAATGCTGTCGATGTCGGCTTACTCTGTCGATGTCGGTATGTGAGTCGGCCGATGTCGGTCACTGCACTGCCGATGTTGCCGATGTCGGTATGTGAGTTTGCCGATGTCGGTCTCTGTGCTGCTGATGTCGGTCTCTGCGCTCCCTGTTGGTTGCGACTGTTGCGCGCTTCTGCGAACGGCGCACTTCAAATTTTGTACAACAACAGTAAATACAGTACAGCCTGTATGCTGGACGCCTGATCTCAAGAAATATTGCGCTAATACTGACGATCTTTATCTGTACGATTTTCGGATCAAAACCCTGATGAAATAAATCTCTGTGATAATCTCTGAGTGAAATTATCTCTCCCCTGACAATAGATCAGCTGATATTTCACAACCTCTGAATTGCACACACTGAAGATTGCATGTTCTCCAATGCAAAAGAATACTGGAAACCCTTGGCTCAGTCTTTTCAGAAAAAACACTTAGCAAAAATTTGTCTTCAACATGAATGATGCTCTCTCCAATGAAAAACCCTTATAATCTTCAAAAAGGTGGACTTGCCCTAATGAGGGTTTCACAATTAAAAATTAGGGCTTTTTTTTCTTTTAATTCTCCCATAGTCCAAGACATAATTTTAATTATAAATTATAATTAAAACGGCCCCCTTCATAATGAGCGCCCCCTTGGGCCAAAACGCCTAAGTCATAATTACGCCAAATAATTAATATTTAATTAAATCAATTAAATATTAATATCTCCCTCGATACATATCCGATTCTCGATCCGTCTGAAGCTGGCGAACAAGGTAGTGATTCCGCACATGACCATACCAAAACAGGGGTGCTCTGCTGCATGTCAAATATCCTTAAAAAATAGGAGCTCAGGCAAATGTGTCCGAAAAAGGCTGAACGAAAGCCAACTGGAAAAATTCTGCTAGTCGAAGCCAAGCCAAGCTCCATCAAGACCCTCTATCCATCCTATCAGCCTACGAGGGTCGCATAATAGGCTAATCATCAACTGTGAAAGATGTCAACTAGAAAGGGGACATGACACAAAATTACAATGTTTTTTGTCAAAAGTTAGCCTTTATAGATGAGGCTACAAATGACAAGCCAAAAAAAACATGGAGCACATCATAAACCTAGCTCTCGATCTTTGAAATTGTTAAAATTAGTAACAAAACCAGATGAATGCGAAACTCCAGTAGCTGGGCTATAAGGTATTAGAAGGATGTTTGTTGTCGTTGAGATCAAGCATAGCCAAGGAAATGCTAAGTTGGGATTTTATCGATCCACATTTAATTTTCTTTCCTCCTTGTTTGTTTACTCTTCTTTCTTGGAAGACAGAAGACAAAGGCTATAAGAATGCACAAAACTAGACCCTTTGCCTTATTTGATCCCAACTTGTTTCATCTGTCAAGTTATTATTATTATTTTTCTTTTTTATCATTGTATGGAGTTTTTTATAACATAAATTAATTTTTATAGAAGGGGTAATCTGGGTCCAATGTTGGTGTAATGTCCCCTTCTCAGGTTTATGGCAGAGTGAAGACCCTTAGCCTATCTTGTTGTTTCCTGTAGGCTAAGGGGATGAAGGAGAAAGGGGAACATGGTTCTATTTTGACCAAATTGTTAAAAAGTAGCTTTATGTCAGCAATTTATTTCTAATTGAAAATTAAAAGGGAATCACTTTTTAAATATATTATTTTCCCTTCTTAGAGCGCCCCGCTTTGGAGTTTGAATTGGGGAAAAAAGCTATAAATGAAGATGGAAAGGTTCGTTTTGGGGATCTAAGATCTATCACTTGATTTTTTATGAGTTGAGCATGTTTGCTTCTACTTTCAGCTATTGAGGACGAAAACCCTCTTCAAAAATCAGATATTGGGGACGAAAACCCTCAACATTTTTTTGGTGGCTTCATTTAGGGGTCATATTTGAGTGAAAGATCATTGGACAAGGCATAGAGGTCTAATTTGTGCATGGCATAGCAGCTAGGAGGCAGTTTGGAGGTTGGTGACCTGCCTAGAGCGGTCTTCACATGCTTACTTCATTTCTTTAAGGGCGGACATCACCCTAAGAAGACTAATTTGAGGGTTGTTCAGCCTTTGGCTTCATTCGGTTTGTTAATTGCTGTTGATTTTTCATTGGTATAATCAGTTGTAAATAATTTTTATTACAAGCTTGGAAATTTATTATAAAATCATATTTGGTGTTGTAAGGGTTCTACGATGGAAATAGATGGAATTTTCTTAATTTTGTGAGGGTCTATGTGGATTATATTTTTCCTATCATGTATTATGGATCATTTTCAGAATTCTATACTTTCATGTTAGGGTTTCAATGAAATTTTCATAGTTGTATAAATCTGCCCTAAAAGGGATATTTCAGTGGTATTAGAGCCATCTCCTTGCCAGGTGTGGGGGTTGAGTTGTCTGAAGGTTCTTCCAAATGCCAGGGAATGACAGAGCTTAGATATTACGAAAGAGAAAAGAAAGGGGCCAAATCAACAAAAAGAAGGGTTTGAACAACTAGGGCATAAGAATATGGATGATTTAGATGCAAATCGTGTTCGATTTGAGAAATTTGCTCAAAATCAAGAGCATATGACATATATGATGGCTGAAATGGTTCACACCATGTGGCGCATGAATATTTTCCGTCCGTCCAATGGTGAGGGGAGTGCTTCAGGGGCCAACCCTCCTACACAAAGAACGACTGTTGGATCTACAACTAGGCCTTTCCAGCCTAACTTCCTCCATAGAGAGGAAGTTATTCTTGAGGTGGAGATGGAACATTAAGTAATGGATGATATCGTTGCTAGTTATGGGGAGTACAGTTCTCTTCCACTTGAGATTAAGGGAGAAATGAGCCTCACTAATTTCATGTAGTTGAATAGGAACAAAGAGGGACCTAGAGCGGATCGTAGGCCTCAGAATAATCAAAGGGATCTACAAGAAGTTTTGGGAAAGCTCACGTTTTCTACATTTGATGGATCTATGAAGAGTACCGCTCGAGCTTGGATCCAAAAAGTGGATATATACCTTTCTCTCCGTCTTATGATGGAAGATGAAGCCATCAAATATGCTACTTTACATCTTTAGGGCACGACACGAGTGGTGGTACCATGGATTGGTCACACAAGGGCACAACCTCTTCAACTCTTATGATGAGTTCAGCAGGAGGTTGATTGAGAGGTTTGATAGGGCTCATCTAGAGATTCATTTTAGGGAGTTAGCGTAGCTGAAACAAAATACTTCCGTGCATGATAATGTGGCTGAATTTGAAAGAGTTTCAGTGATGGTACCAGATGTATCCAAAAGCAGGCTTGTGGTGTTGTTTGTTGAAGGTTTCGCTGATCCACTCAAGGGCTTGGTCAAGGCTTTCAACCCTTGTTCTCTCCAAGAAGCCATCAAAAAGGCTTTTGATCTAAAAACGACAGCTCCTAATGGCAAATTTTTGCCTTCAAGACAACAAAGGACATCTTCTTTTGGACAGCCTAGGACTTCACCTCACGAACAGCCAAGGACAGCCCCATATGGACAGCAAAGAAGGCCATATCAGCAAGGTAACATACAACAAAAAGAGCTGCCAAAGACAAACAAAGAAGTAGAATCAAGGAATGAGTTGAGGATAAATTTGTGCTTCACTTGCAAAGATCCTTGGACATCGGGTAATCGTTGTCTTGGCAAAGGGCAAGTTCATTACATTGAGGTCGTATCAGATAGACAAGAGGAAGAAGAATAGGGGGAAGCACCTAAAGAAGAGGAGCAAGAAGGGAAAGAAGAGGGTGACCACATGGATGGAACCCTTTCCACATTGTTTGGTGATCCTAGATATCACCCTTTTAGAGTGAGAGGAGTATTGCAAGGTAAGAAAGTAATGGTGCTAATTGATAGTGGGGCAACCCACAACTTCATTGATGAAGGCTTAGTATTTAGATGTGGGCTGCACAATGTAGATTTTAAAGGCTTCAATGTAACTATGGCGGATGGCTTTACCATTCCATGCACATAGAAAATATAGAAGCTGAATATCACTTTGGGAAGGCATAAAATTGATGATGATTTCTATGTGGTTGGGATTGGTGAGACCGAAAGAGTCCTTGGGGTGCAATCGCTGCATTGTCTAGGAGAATCACCTAAAATTACGAAACTATGGAGCTGAAGTTCAAATCAGCTGGTAAAGAAATATTGCTGCGTGATATGGCCAAGGTTACCGGTTCATTTTTGGTTCTGGTGTGGGTTCGAAGAACCCGGTTCGCCGGTATGATGATTTTTTTTCCTTGGGTTCGTAATTGGATTCGTCCGTACAAAAAATATATAATATATAAATTCTAGCTTGATACATAGGAAATTAGTGTCATTGTCATTAACCACTAAATAGATAGAGATAAATGAGTCAAATCATAAATGATAAGTTGATAATGATAAATGATAACTATAAGTACAACCATTAATGCTTAAACAAAAATGATAAAATGATAAATGAAAATCATATATATTAAAATATGAATATCTATTAGACTATTATCAAATATCAAGATTCAAATATCAATAATTATCCTGTGGCTGTAATTAATTACAAGATACATCAAAGTTCAAACTATAAAAGTCAATTTACTTAGTCATATTGCTCTTCATCTAGAGCATCAACATCATCATGATGTTGTGGTTCATTAGAAGTAGAACCACATGGACTATCTGCACTGCCACTCTTGCTAGCTACATTTTGTGTCCTCGAACTCGAAGGACTGCCAATGTCATCTAATGAGAAGCGGAATATGCAAGAATCCAAGTCAACAACCTCTGGATCAATATCCCAATGCTTTGACGTCCCCTCCTTGTACTCTAGGTTCTTGTGTGATAGAAGACACAAATTAGAGTGTATGTAGACCAACTCCTCGGCCTTTTTAGCTATGATCTTGTTGCGCTTTTGTGAGTGAATGAAGTTATATGTGCTCCAATTCCGCTCACAAGAAGATGAACTTGCAACTTATATTCAAATTTAAACATAAATTAAAAATTTTTAAAAGATTTTTTTTTTTTTAAAAACTTAAAAAATACAAAACTTACCTGTGACAAGATCTTGATTGCAAGAGGTTGGAGGTTTGGTGATCCTTGGCCATGAAGGTACACCACATAGGACCATCCTTCTTGTATTTGTCCTGAAGAGAACCAAGACTATGACCTCGAGAGGTAATGAAAGCCCCAAACTTGTTTGTAACCAAGTCTTCTATTTCGAGATCAGGGAATATCATAGACATTGCCAATTTGTACCCTTCAGCGACTTCAACATCCCTATATGGTGGCACCCTCCTTGACAAAGAAAGGATATCCATGCTATAGAAACAAGGAGTCAATGCAAAGGCAAGGAGATGTAGTGGGGTGGTCATTTTGTTCCACCACTCAACAAGGATAGAATGCACTTGTTTGAAAAATTTCTCCTCAGGATCTTGCTCTTTTTCATTAATGATGAATTTTATTTTCTCAACCATTGAGTCTATGCCATCATATATTTCTCCCAAACATCGCTGATCCATGTCAGCAAAACAAATCATACTCATGATGGGCTCAGTGAAAATAAATAATCTACACGGACCCACCAATCATCATCTAGGATCAAGTTTTTCACTCTTTGGGCCCGCTCTTTGCTTGCCTCCATACACCCCACAAGTTGTTGATGACCATATTGCTAAGTGCTTGTCGCACTAGTACAAGTCGTCTCAAGACGATTGTGTGAGAAGCAAATCTAGTCGAAGCAACCTATTACAAAATTAAATTATTAAAAATATAGTTATACAAGTATGAAGTACTAGATTAAAAAATAAAAAAGTTATAATTTTAAAACAAAAACAAAAATACTAAAATAAAAATACCTTCAACAAGTCCAATGTCGAGAAGGATCTGAAAATAGCTTGAGAATGTTGATGGTTGGTGACAAATATTTGAATTTGCTTAGCTTCATCATACACTTGTTTGATCCAGTCAATTTGCTTCCCCATCTTTTGCAACATGAGGTTGATTGAGTGGACATCACAAGGTGTGCAAAAAATGTGTCCATATCTCGCCTCCACTAGCATCCCCGCGGCCTTGCAATTTTTGGCATTATCCATTATAACTTGGATAACATTTTCAGGTCCAATTGCCTCAATGGATTCGATGAGGATGTTGGCAATGAACTCCGCATCCTTCACACACCCCGCACAATCAATGGCCTTCAAAAACATTGCCCCTTTAGGGCATATTGCAACACATTGATCAAAGCCCTGTTTCTTGCATTTTCCATCCATTAGAAACGATGGAGACCCCTGTTTGAGCCCATGAATCTCTGATTGGCTTCAAAGAATCTTCAACAATTTTTCTCTCCTTCGTCAATAAAGTGGTGCAGACTTTTTCAAACCCTGGGCCTTTGTAATCTTTTGGGGCCTTATTGATTGCTCTCACCGTTTCTTGCCAATATGGTGATCGAACCACATTGAAAGACAATCCATTTGCATATATGCATCGTGCAATTTTTTGATCCGCAATCCCCCTGCTCTCATTTTGAAAAGACCTATCCAATGGTCCTCTTGTTTTGTTTTTAATTGGAAGAGAAGGCTCTTCTTGCATAGGGGTTGCTCCCAAAAATGGATGTCTTCCAACAGGCACAACCGGAGAACCACCAGTAGAACTTGAGGAAACAGGGGGCTTCCCTGATCCCTTGCCTTTTTTGGCTAGAGGGTGACTGAGTCTCATGGCATGTGCAGCATCTGCATCTTCTTGTTCCTTGATGAATTCAAGGATTTTTGAATGTGGCAATGGAGAGTTAGTCTTTCTTGTGCAAAATTTGATTCCGCATTTAGGAATATGACATAAATGTGCTTTCACCCTAAAGTATGAGCTTGTGAACTGAGAATCACAAATATTGCATTTCCAAATATAGGTCCCACGACCTGAAACTTGGTCTACCAGTTGTATATTTCCACAATGGTGAGTGTGTCAAGTCCATTTTGTATTGCTTTTGGTTGGAGGAAGAGCTCCGAGACATAGTTGATTGTAGTAATAGACTAATAGTATATATAACTACAAGTAAAAAAACAAACACAAAATTAAAAAAAAATCAAAACAAACCTTAGGGCAGCAGTGAGAAACTAGTAAAATTTTTAAAAATGACAAAATAAATAAAATAAAACAATATAAAACTTACCTTGACAACAAATGGCTCCTCAATCACCATAGGCAAATGACTAGAATGATGCTTGATGAAGATTCAAACTTGTAGTAGCAATGGAGTTGAAGTATACAAAGAGAAATTTAGAAAAATAAGAGGCAAGTGTTTTTCCTTTTGTCACTTTGTTCTTCTCATTTGTGTTGACATATGCTTTTGTTTTTGGCTTTTAGAGTCAAGGAAGGTGTTTTTTATTAGTTCAATGGATTGGGTTTGGTGAAAAAGTAAAAAATAAAATAAATAAAAACGTTGTTTCCCAGCTTTTGGGCACCGATGACTGCGGGTGTGCTGCCATAACACTTAGGGTTCGCCCCTAGGCACGCAAGTGCATTGGGGGTTCTTTTGGGGAAACCCCCAATGCACCCGAGTGCCCAGGGGCGAACCATGGGCATTGAGGCAACGCACCGGACCCCGCACCAGCACCGGGTTCAAACTTGGGTTCCAAACACATGCCTAGGCCACGAACCGGTAACGTTGGATATGGCCAGTGGAGCTCTTATGGTAGTGACAACGAATATGATGGAAAGGGATTTCCATGGAGGGTAGGTTGCTTGGGCAACATAGTGCTTTGTGAACTCCACAAAAAAAAATTGGAGCAACGTCATAAAGATATTCAACACATCCTTGATAAGCATGCCAAGGTTTTCAGTAGTATTCCATATGGGCTACCACCAGAAAGAGGTTTTCAACATATCATTCAGTTGGAGCCCGAAACTAAAGCGGCAATAACTACTCCATGCCGCCATCCTAGAGCCTACAAGGAGGAGATTGAGAAAGCCATCAAAGAGGTCTTGGATATAGGACATATAAGGCCTAGTTCTAGTCCTTTTGCTTCTTCGGTTGTTCTAGTGAAGAAGGATGGAACTATGAGGATGTGCATCGACTATTGCCTTTTGAACAAAAAGGCCATCAACAATAGATACCCCATACTTAGGATTGATGCACTGATTGATGAACTACATGAAGCCATCTACTTTTCCAAGTTTGACCTGAGGACCAAATATTACCAAATTCGGATAAGAGAAGAGGATGTTCAAAAGACAACTTTTAGATATCATTATGGGCACTGTGAATTTTTGGTTATGCCCTTTGGATTAACCAATGCTCCATCAACTTTCCAATCTTGTATGAACAATGTCTTTAGGCAACATTAAAGGTAGTTTGTTTTCATTTTTTTGGATATCTTAGTATATAGTAAAACATGGGAGGAGCATCTTCAGCACTTGGACGTAGTGCTGGGAATTTTGGGACAGCAAACACTCTTTGCAAAAGAGTCTAAATGTGAGTTTGGGATGTCTGAAATCTTGTATTTAGGACATGTGATTAATGCCCAAGGAGTCCGTGTTGATCAACAAAAGATCTTGGCAATCATGAGTTGGCCTCCACCTACAACTATGACACATTTGAGAGGGTTTTTGGGTTTGTGTAGCTACTATAAAAGCTTTGTCAAGGGATTTTCTTAGCTTGTTTTGTTGACGGATTTAACTAGAAAGGGGGCTTTCAGCTGGTCCAAAACAACGCATGTAACGTTTGATAAACTCACGGAGGTCATGAGTTCATATTTGGTACTTATTGTTCTAGATTTTTCCATCCCTTTTGTGCTGGAATGTGACACTGCAATTGAAGGTATAGGCTGTTTTGATGCAAAAAGGGCACCCCATAGCCTTTGCGAGCTGGAAGCTCAAACAGGTGGAGCATATGTTCTCTATTTATGATAAAGAAATGCTGGCCATCATGCATGCAGTGGCCAAATTCAGGGAATATTTGATTTAAAGTAAATTTCAATCCTATAACTTTGATATTAGGTATGTAAAGGGAAAAACAATGTATTAGTCGATGCATTGTTTAGAAAGCCTACTCTTTGTTCCATGACATGAATTACAACTGATTGGAAGGCTTTTATAACAATTGAGTATGCAAAGGATGAATTTACTACTGCTGTCCTTGAAGGTAAAAACGAAGATGACAGGTACAAGGTAGTGGATGGTCTTATTTTCTACAAGAATAGGATCTTTTGTCCTTGAATCTAAGATGAAACATAAAATATTGAAAGTTGTTCATGATATGCCCTTGACTGGTCATCTGGGGTATTTTAAAACATACAAACAAGGAAAAAATTCCTTTGGAAGGGACTCAAGGGAGAGGTCCTTCAATACATCCAGGAGTGCCTCACTTGCCAACAAAACAAAGGTGAACAAGTTTTTTCATCTGGTTTGTTGCAGCCCCTACCCATTCCTCCTCAAAAATGAGAAAGTATCTCCATGGATTTCATCACTGGACTCCTCATGGTTCAAAGTAAGAGCTGTATGTATGTGGTGGTTGATAGGCTCATCGAATATGTTCATTTTTTTGCAATTCCAACCAAGTACAATGTACCTCTAGTGGCTGATTTTTTTCAAAGAAGTTTTTAAACTTCATGGGCTGCCTAGAAACATTGTGAGTGATAGGGACATTAGGTTCATGAACTTGTTTTGGCAAGAGCTCTTCCATTTGACTGGCATAGAATTGACTCCTAGCACTAGCTATCATCAACACATCAATGGGCAAATGGAGATAGTGAATAAATGGATTGAAGGGTACCTACAGAACTATGTTGCAGGGTAGCAATCAACTTGGATCAAGTGGCTATACATGGGTGAGCATTGCTACAATACGTCATACCACATGTCCATTAGTATGTCTTCCTTTAGAGCCTTGTATAGATATGATGCACTTTCTTTTGTAGATTTGGTTTTGACAAATAGTGGAGTGCCTAGGGCCAAGGATTTAGTACAACAGAGTTAAGATATATTGCAAGTGCTCAAGGAGAACCTTCAACATGCCCAAAATCAATAAAAAATATATGTAGACCAACACTGGTCAGAGAGGACTTTTGAGGTGAGAGACATGGTATTTTTGAGGTTGTATCACTATAGGCAGTCTTCCCTCAAGCATAGTGGGGTAGAGAAGCTCAAACTCCGCTTTTATGGCCCTTATAGAGTTCAGAGGAGAGTTGGATAGGTTGCTTATGAGTTAGAGCTGCCAGAGCATAGCCGGATCGACAATGTGTTTCATGTTTTGTGCCTCAAAAAGGCACTAGGACAGCACATAACTCATTCGACATAATTACCACCATTGGATGATGAGGGCAAGCTGATTTTGATTCCATAATCTATCATAGAGGTCAGAGAAAGGACGTTGAGGAACAAGAGCATCATAGACTACTTGGTTCGTTGGAAGGATTTACCCATTGAGGATGCTACATAGGAAGGGGCAGCTATTTTGCAGCATTCTAGCTTGCAATTGCTTGAGGACAAGCAATTTCGAGAGGGGAGGACTGTAATGTCCTCTTCTTAGGTTTAGGGCGGGATGAAGACCCTTAGCCTATCTTGTGTTTTCCCGTAGGCTAAGGGGATGAAGGAAAAAGGGGAACATGGTTCTTTTTTGAGTAAGTTGCCAAAAAGTAGTTTTATGTCGGCAACTTATTTCTAATTTGAATATCAAAAGGGAATCACTTTTTAAATATATTATTTTCTCCCCCTTAGAGTGCCCTACTTTGGAGTTTGAATTGGGGAAAAGGTATAAATGAAGATGGAGAGGTTCGTTTTTGGGATCTAGGATCTATCACTTGATTTTTTACATGTTGAGCATCTTTGCTTCTACTTTCAGCTATTGAAAACGAAAACCCTCATCAACAATCATATATTGGGGATGAAAACCCTCAACATTCTGATGGTGGATTCATTCACGGGTCACATTTAAGTGAAATATTGTTGGACAAGGTATAGAGGTCTGATTTATGTGTGGTGCAGCAGCTAGGGCATCAGTTTGAGGTTGGCGCAGCAGCTATGAGGCAGTTTGGAGGTTGGCGACCTGCCTGGAGGGGTCTTCACATGCTTATGTCATTCCTTTAAGGGCTGACATCACCCTAAGAAGACTAATTTGAGGGCTGTTCAGCCTTTGGCTTCATCCGGTTGGTTAATTGTTGTTGAATTTTCATTGGTATAATCAGTTGTAAATTATTCAATTTACAAGCCTGAAAATTTATTATAAAAATCAGATTTGGTGTTGTAAGGGTTATACCATGGAAATCGATAGAATTTCCTTAATTTTCTAATGGTGTATGTGGATTATATTTTTCCTATCATGTTCATTTTCAGAATTTTGTACTTTCATGTTAGAGTTTTAGTGAAATTTCAGAATTGTCTAAATCTGCCCTGAAAGGTATATTTCAGTGGGACCCGTATAGTCCCCCCAAACTCCAAATCCAGACTAATTTCCTTTTTTAAATGTTGGGAAATGCTTGAAATTCTCCGGAAACATCTGGAAACATGGCAAGTATAAATGAATGACGAGGATTTGTAGGGTTTTGGTTTCCAAAAAGTTTTTGAAACGAGAAACACCCCCTTGCAACATAGTTTTATATCATTTGTTTTAAATATTCTATGCTTCATGCATGGATAATCGAACCTTGTTTTACAATTTTTCTCCTTGGATATGCCTAGAAAGGCCATGTATTCCATGAGAGATGGTAATGGCTTTTTTGGTTACCTATACCTGCATTGATAATAATTGCGAGTCAAGGAAGGTTTATGAATCATCCCAGACACCAAAAGCTTTGCTATTTCGGAATCAAGCTTTGGAGTGTAAGTCCGTAGGTTGCTGAATTAGCAACTGCTCAGCAACCTCACTTCTCTAGAATGAACATTGCTTAGCAGTTCCTGTTGTGCTTTGAGGGTCTCCTTGCTTGATAGTTGTAATCACTTTGCAATTTATTCTTTGTATTCCATATCCTTTTTGTGGGATTTTTCCATGTTCTGTCTATCACTTAAGATTATAAAACTTCTAGCTTCAGCCCCGCTCCAGCTATTTTACCACTATTATGAGCCTTTGTTCTCTCCGTTGTTGCAAGACCTATATATACTACAAATCTGCATGCACAAGGATCTATAAGAAGCAACAATATGTGTGCGCACGCGTGCACACACACACACACGATTATTGAATTTATATATTAAATATAGAGGCGAGAGATATTTTCCCATTGAGGAGTGCTATCAAATTGGAATATTAAATGCATATATTGTTGATTGACATAGAGTACCAATTAGATGTGAGAAATAGGTGAGCATACACACACTTTACGAGGACTGACATGCATCAAATTATTGCAGTTGTTGTGGTCTTTATTGTTAATAGATGCTTCAGGTGATCAAATGTTTAAGCTAATTCAACTATATTCTAATATGGACCAAATAATGCCGAGCTAGCCTAACTAGTATTTTTTGTATTTATTCAACATTTTTTCATATGTTTTGCAGGTGTGTATTTGGACTGTTTTTGTTCTTTTTGTGTGAATTTACTGATCTACTTTTGTTGTGTGTAGGTCTTCAAAGCTATGCGAATGATTCTTTAGAAGTTTTTTGTGTTGTCAGAGGCACATTAACACTATGATTTAGTATGAAGAGATATTATCATGTTCAGGCCAGTGTTCCTTACATATCATGCTTCTTGCAATGATCTGTTCTTTGAAGTGTGTATCAATTGCACGATATTATATCACCATTTATTTTTCGAGCCATCATCTACATGAGTTTTCTGGCAAGAAACTGTAAGTGGTGCAAAACCACTTATCTTTCAAGGTTTTTGAACTTTCTACCTATGCTGGAAGAAAAGCATTCACAAAAATTCCAAATGTTTCACTTTTGGAAATCTTATTTATATTGGATCCCCAGCTTTTCCACTTTTGACTCCCAAGATGTTGAAATTAACTGTAGAATGCAATAAGTTGGGATTTCTCTCATGTTCAGCCTAGTTTCACTCAGCTTGCATGATATTCTACTAACATTATTTTCTTCAGTCATTATCATGCTGCTGATTGATAGATGATGCAATCACTTAATTTTTGTCATTTTTGGATGTTCCATCTTATGTTGAATGAAAGTAATTATTACGATTCCAGATTTTCCTTTTAGAAATTGTCTTTTTTGAGGATCACTGCTTTTATACCAATTCTTTAACATTATGTGGCTTTGTTGCATTTTTGTTGCTGTAAAATTATGCATGTATTTGATGTTTGATCCTCCCATTTTAGGATAGGTTTGTTTTCATAGCTTCTAGTGTATTGTTGCTCATTTGATGGGAGCTTTTAAACTACAGGAGAGAATTACTTGGCTTTTTGTTTAGATGTATTCCTCCAGGCACATTAATGTTTTCTTTTTGTTTAGATGTATTCCTCTAGGACCAATAATGTTCTCAATATTGTTTATTTTTAAAGTTAATATATTGTCATATTGATTGAGAAGAAAGATACACAAAATCCAGCCTGTAAGGATGAGCCAGAGCTGGAAGTTAATACACTCCACTAACGATTCTACAAAATTACTTTAGGAGCAGATCTAAAAGATAATCCCCAAAAAACAAAAAAAAAAATCTGCCAAACAATGAACAGGAAAGAAGAGGCTGCATAGAAAGACTAACTGGCTAAGGAAGTGGGTTTTGCAATACATTCTGATTGTTAGGTGGTGAAAACAGTGAGTTGTGCAAAGCAATTACCCATAACCAAATTTACATTTCCACAATCGCTAAAATTCTGACTTAACACAACAAGCTTTGTATCCAGATCGTCAATTGCTTTCACGAGTTTTTAGATTTTTGTAACCTCCTACAATGTAGGTTTACTAGTGGGGCTTGAGGAATGTGTAGGGTTTTACATTGAAATTCTAGCGTCATGCAGATAGGGAATACTCATGTTTGAGAAAAGGGCTCTTGAGTGTTTACTAGTGGTGGGGCACTAAATTGTTTTGAGTTATTAAGACCTTTGACCCTATATAATGAATCCAATTGTATACTAGGCACGGTGAAGGGTTCACTTCTCCTTAGACAGTGGAGAAAACATTGAGAAGCTTATGTTCATTATGGATGTGTAAGGTTTGGAAACACGTAAGTCAGACAAGAAAAAACTTTTGTATGATGCATGGGATAAGGAGGCTGGTTTTAACACTATTGGCTGAATTTGTTTAATATTTTAGAACAAAACCATGATCACATACATGCGATCCACCTAGGAATAGATGGAGGGCTTTAAGAAGGTGCACTTGATGACTCGCAAAATCTTCCACATCTAGGCAAATGAGATTGTGGTGATTCATTTGTTACCGCTTGCCTTTTCCTACTCTCAGACAGGCAAGTGCTTGCCATTTTCATCTGTTGTTGGCTCTTTGTTTTGTGAACCTTTAAGCTCTGAATTTTGGTCAAATAACAATTGAGTTTTCAATTTGCTTCTGGACTATTGCAACTTTTCTGTTAGCAGCAAGTATTTGAAGAGCTCCCGGAAGTGAGGAAACTTGGACAATCCATTTTGACAGAGCCAAGTTCCTACAAGGAGTTGGGGCAAGCTATGTCTTGGTTGATCCTTATGGAAAAATCATTCCACTTGATTTTCGACTAAAATGTGAGGTCACGAACAATAAGGTTATATATGAAGTTCTCATTCTTGGGATGCTAACACGCATCTATTTATAGATTCCTTAATTACATGATTTAGGATATTCACAACTCATATGTCATGTCGTAAAATGAGTGAAAAATATCAATGCAAGAGTGAAAACCTTATTGCATACCATCATTGGCACTTTCAATATTGCTACCAAGTTTACCTCTTTCAAGATCAAAGTAATCCCAAGAGAACAAAATTCCATTGTCGATTCTCTTACTTTGTTTGCCTCCCTTTTCCATCCTCGTTAGGAATTGTAAGAGTTTTAGTTCCTTATCCATATGAGGAAAGTACCATCTACCTTAAAATAGATGGAAAAGTCCATTGTTTTCCATATTGAGGTTATCACCACTTGAAAAATTCCATGGTATAAAACATCATCCAGTTCATAGAACATTACACTTAACTTCCCGAGGCTAATTATCATGTAAATACAAGACTTAATAAGAAATATTTTAAAGATTTCTTTCAATAAAATATCCTCTCTTATCATAATGCATGAGGTACTCTACTCTGTTGGGTTAATCAATAAGAAGTTCTTTCTCTTTTGGGGAAAGAGCATGGGGAATTTGTGGTGGCCATTGTAGAGGACATGATACAACCCACAAATGCATGTGGATGGGGTACTATTGGCCCACCCTTGAAAAATATTCCATCATCTTTGCTAAGAAGTGTAATTCTTTGCTAGCTACATGATGATCTTATCCATTCTCTTTTGATTAATCTTCAAATTTTGGAGTCTTTGTTGCCATTTTCCATGTGGTGATTGTATCTTATTGGCAAGTTACCTCAATCACAACATGGCCATATCTTCATAATTACCATCGTTGAATACATTACTAAATGGGTAGAAGCTATGCCCCTAGTAAATGGTACTAGCATCATTATGTCCAAGTTTAGCCTTAACCAAATCATCTGTCATTCTATGATTTCTCATACCATCATATATATATATATGAAACAAATTTACACAAAATCAAAATTACACACAAATTATGAACACCTTATCACCCTTAGTGAAATATCGAAACATAAGCTACCAACAAAAATCCTCGATGAAATTTTACAAAAAACGATTAAGGATTCTCGTTCAGGGTGGCATCTCAAGTATATATATATATATATATATATATATATATATATATATATATATATGAAACAAATTTACACAAAATCAAAATTACACACAAATTATGAACACCTTATCACCCTTAGTGAAATATCGAAACATAAGCTACCAACAAAAATCCTCGATGAAATTTTACAAAAAACGATTAAGGATTCTCGTTCAGGGTGGCATCTCAAGCTATTTCCAACACTTAGGGCATATCTTACTAGCATTCACACTACCATTAGGGCAAATCCATTCTTAGTTTATCACTCCAAAGTTTTCTTACATTTATAAGTCGATTTACCCTCCTTACACACCTGTCTTCACGTAGTTATTCTCAATGAAGAGCTTCATGAATCTCGTATTCACACATTTAAACTTGACGAGTGACATATGAGTGATTTACAACACAATCAATAATACAAAGCTCACATTACAAAAAACATAGCAAAAAAGTCTTCGATGTTGAATACTTGGCGATTAAGTTATATTACACCCACAACAAATAAGGAAAATACACCCAAAAGGGGTGGGTTCCTTCTTATTTAAAGACTTCCTTGGACCTAGAATGTATAGATTGAAAACTAATGAAGGACTCATCTTCAAAGAATGAACCGATGCTCGATTTTTGAAGAAATATTTCACTTTGCAGAAGTTATTTATGGTTTCATTTATGTATGCTTTTCCACTTCCATTACTTTTTCACTTTCATGACCATATTTAGTTTTTAATATATATACTATGGAGCTAACATTTCTTTCAAGTTTGACTTTGACTTTATTATTGTAGTCTCGACACCTCCAAGTTTCATTACACATTAGCCCTAGTTTCAAACTTTAGTTTTTTTTTAAAAAAAAAAACACCAAATGGCTCTTCAATTTGTGAGTTGCATGGTAATACCTTGGACAGGGCCAACACTCCTTATAAACACCAATCACTTTTATTACATGAATTGATTTTAATCTCAATTTTAGCTAGTTGGCTTTTTAAAACAATAAGGCATTGATCAAGAGTAGTGTTTTTCGTCATTTATAGTTAGTCACATTATTTTGTGGTAAAACTATAGTTGTCTTTCTTTACATCCTCATTTCACATTTACCATTTTTCACGACCACGATTCTTGCCTAACTATCATTGTATAAATATCCTTTACACATTTTTTGAGGCTGAGGCAACCTAATTGTTCTATGATTGTTTCCATTATTTCCTATTTTTCATTTCCCTTTGAGCTCACCAAGGTCGATTTCGATATTGCACTCTTGTCTAAGATGTAATTTTAGGAGTCTCTAGACACCAAGGTCTTTAGGTTCTCTTCTATAACGACTAAGTGTAAGCTCTCTTGTGATAGTAATTTTTTAGTTCCCATGGTTGGTACTTCCAAATCCACGTAGAGGAGGTAAATAAAAAAATCCAAAAGAGTTAAATACCATACCACAAAAAAAAGGCAATGTTAAAGGCAAATTATATCTTAAAAGCTAGATCACACTAAAAGACGGGATCTTTGTTTGGGGCATCTCCTATCTTAACCCAATATCAAACTTCAAAATTGGCCTCATAATAGAGATGCAGCACATTGGGGTGTGGTAGTCCAATAGATTGGGGTAGGAGGTCTCATTTTGTCATTGTTATACCTTCCTACATTTCTTTTGCCATCTATCTTCTCACACAAGTACCAATCTTCATAGTAGGCCGATGACTCTGTAAGGGGTCCTAAGGAGCGGGGAACATGTGGAAATGTAACATCATTTTATTTTTCATGCATACTGTCATGTCCTCTTTTTTAATGGATATCGTCAGAGTTGATGGTTAGCCTATTATGCGACCCTCATAGGCTGATAGGATGGATAGAGGGTCATGGAGGAGCTTGGCTTGGCTTCGATTAGCAGAATTTGTCCAGTTGGCTTTCATTCGAGCTCTTTCGGACACGTTCCCCTGAGCTCCTATTATATAAGAATTTTTGGCACTCAGCGGAGCATCCCTGTTATGGTATGGTCATGTGCGGAATCACTCCCTGATTCACCAGCTTCAGACGGTTCGAGGATCCGACATGTATTGAGGGAGATATTAATATTTGATTGATTTAATCAAATATTAATTATTTGGCCTATTTTTAATTAAAAAACCCTAATTCTAATTTAGGAAACCCTAATTCTAATTTAAGAAACCCTAATTAGGGCAAGCACATCTTTTTGAGGGTATAAGGGTTTTTCATGGGAGAGAGTTGAAATTATCCATTGATTATTGATATTGATTATTGCTAAGAATTCTTTTGTGAAGACTGAGCCAAGGGTTCCAATATTCTATTTGCATTGGAGAACGTCCACTCTTCATTGTGTGTGATTCAGAGGTTGTGAAAGATCAGCGGATCTATTGCCAATTTGAGAGATAACTTCACACAAAAGTTATCACAGGTATTTCAAGTATTTATTTCATTAGGTTTTTGATTCAATAAATTATCTAGATAGAGATCTTGAGATCAGGTATCCAGAATACAGGGCGCAACATATCATCTTGCTTTTGTACGGAATCCATACCGATTCGTGCAATTTCGTACAGTTCTGCATCAGGTTGTACAGCGCTGCAGGGAGCTCAGAGACCGACATCGGCAGTCCAGAGACCAACGTCGGTCGACTTCATACCGACGACGACAGAGCAGATCGATCGACTGAGACCGACGTCGGCAGTATATTGACCGACGACGGCAATATAATCGACATCGGCGACTGTGTTTTGACACAGAAACCCGAGCCGTTCTAGATTCAGGGTTTATTTCCAGATTTGCAAAAGACCAGGTTTTTAAGACAGTGTTTTTATATTCTTTTATATGCATGACAGAGGGCATCTATTGTAATCATTTGGACGAATAAATGAGATCATTGATTTGCCAGTTAAGAAATTATACTGTGGTTTATTTGTTTATTTGAATTTATCTTGCAAAATTACATCTTTATTCATGCAAAAACATCAAAAGGGAAAATACAGAAAAATAGTCAAGAAATATCCAGTTTCAGAATTGAAGGGAAACAGGTGGTATTACACATACTATCTTTCATGGGATGTTTATTATGCTTCACCAGTTAGCCTAAACTTACGTTTGTTAGTTAGGGTTCTCTAGAGTCATTGATATTGAAAACTCCTAATATTGCTAGCTTGATGTGTCTCATTTCCATTAAATATCATGTTTTCTCATTGATGTTTCCCTCTTTTCTCTACATTATTCTCCCATTGATGGGCATGTTTGTTTCTAAATCTTTCCATCTTATTGACTTCCTATTCTCCATATATTTTAACATGGTAGTAATACGACAATTTTAATTTTTCCATGTGTAGAGTAGAAGCTGCATCTTTGAGTGTTTCGAGATGCTCTCTTGGTCATTTTCTCTTAGTTATGTTTGGGGACCTTGAATGTTTTATTCACTTTTTTTTAGGACATCTAATCTTGTTTTTCTATTTCATATTTTTCATCTTTGTTTGAGTATGGTTTGTTACTCCTCTTACATTGATATTGTTACCATTAATAATTTTTATGTGTCCCTTGTTTAATTTGGATTGTTACTTATCTTAAGTTGGATGTATTTTTGGTTTTTTCGATCACAAGTGACCTTAGATTTTTGGCTTAATGAATTTACCTTACTTTTGAGTTTCCTTGTATTTTTATCCTAACCTAGCCTTAGTGATCTTGGATTACCAATTTTCCAAGTGTTTTAATTAGTTTTCATATTTTTCATTTGTACTTTGACCATTCTAGTTTCACTTGTATTTATTTTATCCACTTTTAGCCTTGTATCTCTAGGGTTTATTTAATATGCATCTACTTCACCTACCACAATTGACGCTGGTATTTTTATGCAGCTACTCAACGATAAAAGTAAGTCAAAGTATATATCTGGTACTTTTAGTTATTCATTTTTTAGAAGTTATTGTTAGCCAAAATTTGGCCACCATGAATGGGTGTCATTCAAAATTTTGATGTTCTTGATCTTAACTTTGTTGATAGTCATTACTAAGATCTTATATTGGTCATTAATGATTTAAGTTGATAGGTAGAGTGTCTTCCTTGGTAGCTTACAAGGTCCTATAAAATAGTCTAGTGAGTAGCAAGGTCAAGTTACTGTGTCTTGTCATCAAATGGTCTTTCTTTGTAAGTCTTCCTTATATGTTTAATATTGTTTAAGGTAAGTTATACAAAGTTAAGGTTAAGTGTGAATTCAAGTCAACGAGGAATCATGTTCAAGGAGGCAAGGTGGTGACCCTTCCAATAATGACCATGATCTAAAGTTGACCAAATTGACCAAGGAACAAAGCTAATTAGTTGATCACATTGTATTTTAAACATTTTAGAGATATTAAAGTAGTTTTGATAAGATTAAGTTATTTCATTACTTTAGTTTCATTGTGCATTCCAAGGTTGAGATGATACTTGTTAGAAAAAAATAAATGTGAGTTATATCATGGAATATGAGTCTTTTTAAGTCATCTAACACTTTTGTAATGATATTGTTGATACGAGTTTTATGCACTCTATAGCTTTAACGAGGTAGCCTCTAATGTTTTAGGATCTGAATGGAGGTAAACTTCACTCAAGGGCACGAGTTGCAGGTATGCGGTTTATTTTAGCCTGTTGATGGGATAGCGGGTAGAGCATGCAGGTTGTTGACAAAGTTTTTTGATGGAGGTGTGGTTTCTAATAAGGGTAGTGAATCTCTATGTGAGTTGGATGGATGATTGGTTGCTAATCTAGAGTGGATAAATCTCAAAATAAACTCAAAAAGGAGGGAACGGTAAGGCAGAAAAGAAAGCTTCTATGGTTTTCAGGAACTACTTCCCTTGTTGGTTTCTGAGAGGACGAGAGCTCTCAGAACCTATCCTTGTTGCTAGCAGCAATTGCACACACACAGTCAGACATGACTAAAAAAATTTAAAGAGATAAAGATGCAAGAAATTCACAAGCCTCAGACAAAGGTTGCTTCTTTTAGAGCAGCTGTTGCACACCCTTAATCAAGAGATTGTGGTTCGGGTTAGTGAAGTATTTGAGGCAACTATTGCACACACACAAAAAAATACATCTAAGAAAACATTCATACACAATTAGAATTATGAATCAATTTGAACTTGACTATCTTAACTAATATATTTACCAATCTTTCAATAGCTATTGCACATCTACAGATTAATATATCAATCAAAATAATCAAGAATTCATTCGTAGATTTTGCACACTGAGGATAATTAAAACATACAACCAAAGAAACCAACAACTAATTACATAGATCTAAGTGCCCAAAGATCTAATTATTCTATCCATAATGCCTTGCTAGCTTTCAAAATGTGACATGTGTCAACAACCGTTGAGTCCAAGATATTTGAAAAGTCCACCTAAGACTTGCATCGTCAACTCTTTGTACTGGTTTAACGCGGTTCGTTGGATTTTAGTGTTTTTGGCTCATTGACTTCTATATGCTTGACACTTGTCAGTTCCTGTTTTACTCTGCTTCATATGTGTGCCACTTAGCAACTACTCGGGACTCCTAAGCTCTATGTACTGGGCTCTCGCGATGGTGACACTTGTCACTTGTAGAGCTTTGACATTTCAACTTGCTCTCGCATTGTTTGATCAAATGGGCCCGAGTGGACATGCACTGTAGGATCTTGGCTTAGACCTTTTGACTTGTACTTCTATCATGCTGGGATGCCACTTGATAACTATCGGTTAATCCAAGACCTTTAAAAAGTCTTTGTCAATACCACACTGTTTGATCAACTATATGGATCAACATGAACCGTCGATATGTTGGGTCCACTTTTGATTCGAAACGGGTGATTTATGAGGTTAAATTTGACGTTCACACGATCGTCAACTGACGTCCTCACGATCGCCAAATGACATCCGCATGACTGTCAAATTTAATTCCGTAGATTACTTGTTTTCGAGGTTAAATTTGACGTTCGCGCGATCGTGAAATGATGTCCTCACGACTGTCAAATAACGTCCACGCGACTATCAAATTTAATCTCCATCAACTTGACACGTGTCATTTCTTCAGGATTACCTGAACCTAAAAAACATAAGCAGAAAATGACTTAGCATAATACTTTTGAGAAATATGTATGGACCCTGCATGAATATTCTAGCCTAAGGTCTTAATATTAGTAAAATACGATTTGGACGTAGGCTAAGAATATATAAAAGAGCTCCTACGTTTTAATCTTGATGACCTAGTATAGAAAAATACGATCGGGACCCTTGGCTAAAATTTTAAATTAAGCTCAAGACATAATGAAAATGTTCTCTAAGCAAGGGTGCCATTTGGTAGTATGGGATTTGCTTTGAGATAATTGTTGCGGGAGAATTGTCGTGGGCTTTATGTTGTTGAGACCCTAATTTCATTGGATAAAATGTCCGAAACACAAAGTTTGAAGGAATTTCATCGGGAGAATTGTTTCGGACAAAATGCTCGAAGGGATGGTCTCAAAAGTGCTGAAGGGCATGCTATTTCGGACAAAATGTTTGAAGGAAGGGGTCGAAGGGTGAAATATTTCAAACAAAATGTCTGAAAGAATTGACCGAAGGACAAAGTCTCGAAACAAAAGTCCCAAAAAGTTGGTGTGAAGGGAAAAAGGGGCCAGGACAAAAGTCTTGAAGGGCAAGTCTTGGAGGGGAAAGGGCTCAAAACAAAGTCTCGAAGGGTAAGTGGCCACTTCAAAAAGTCTAAAGGGTCATTTTCAAAATGTTTGAAGGGTTGGTTCAAAAAGTTTGAAGGGCATGTGCTTTTTGGGGGAATTGTTTAGGGCCTTTTGTGTCAGACAAAATGTCTGAGACACAAAGTTAGAAGGAATTGGTTTGGGGCAAAAGTCCCAAAGGATAGGCTCGTAGGACAAAAATGCTCGAGACAAAAGTCCCGAAGGGTCTATTTCATGGCAAAAATGCCCGAAGGGTCTACTTTGTAGGGTACATGTCAATGGGAAAGGGTCCTTTACAAAAGTCTCGAAGGGTAACTACAAAAGTCCCGAAGGGCACTTTCAAAAGGCCAAATGGTATGTTCAAAAATCCTGAAGGAATAGTCCTTGACAAAACTTATGAAGAGTAAGTTAGAGGCAAAGGGTCATTTCAAAAGTCCTGAAGGAATTTCATCGGGGGAATTGTTTTAGATAAAATGTCCACAACAATTCTCCTAAAGATGCAATTCTCTTGGACAAAATGTCCAAAGGAATTCAATTGGCTCAGAGAAAGTGTCTCAGACGAAATGTTCAAAGGAAAGGTTAAAAAAGGCAAAGGTATGAGACAAAAGTCCCAAAGGATAGGTGTGGAGGGGCCGAAGGGTAATTGCAAAAGGTCCGAAGGAATTTTGTCGAGCAAAATGGCCGCAACAAAAATGCTGGACATGTTGCACAAATCTCGAAGGGTAGGTTCAGAAGGTCGAAGGGCATGCCAAAAGTTCTTAAGGGCAATTTCAAAATGGCGAAGGGTCATTTCAAAATGCTGAAGGGTACTTTCTATCTGGCAATAATTCGAAGGGTCTACTTTGTAGGGGATTCGTCCATGACAAAAGTCCTTAAGGATCTACTTTGTAAAGGCCGAAGGGCAATCTCAAAAAGGCCAAAGGACAAGTGGTACAAATCCCAAAGGGTAGGTTCATTTCTTCGAGAAAATGTCTCGGCAAAATTGTTCACAAGAATAAGTCTGATTTGGGGAAATTGCTTTAGTAGAATTGTTGTGGGAAAGATGTAAAGAGAAAATTTCATTGGACAAAATGTCCGACACAATAAACTTGAAGACCAATTCATTCGGAACAAAAGTTCTGAAGAGAAAAACCTGAAAACATAAGTCTATAAACATAAATCCCAACAAAGACTCTTGAAGAAGGTTAGTCTATAAAAACATAATACCGATGCCATCTTGTCAAAGTATAAAAGGTCAAATCATGATCTTTTTCCAAAATTTGCATAAACATATAGAAGAGAGGGCTCAAAATCAAGACAATATTTTGAAAAAGTGGCTCCCCATTTCCTTATGGAAAAAGGGGGTGTGTTAGGTACAACAGATATCATGTTAAACTTGTCGATATATATCTTTCAAATGTCTTAAATAACTGCTCTCCAACATTGGAATCCCCTTTATAACAACCATACATCATTTTATAACATCCAAATGAGGATATATTGGAAGAGTTACAGGGAAAGAAAGGTGGGAAAAGTTTTGACATACTCCTCTACCTCCATACAAGTTAGGGGAAGCTGGATAGTCACCTGGTTCACCATCTTTGGCAGATCCAAAGGGCAGAACATACATATTCTTGAAGAAAGTAAGCTTTTAGAGGTATATTGCAGAAGGTTTTCATTGATGGGTGATGGAAAAACTCCTCGAAGTCTCCTCTTGGTCTTCTTAGACCCAAATCGATGCAAAAAATGGAGCTATAGAGTTAAACAAGGAAAAAAACCCATTTTTTTCTCCATCGAGCTTCTTGGCAGCCTCAAAAGGTCAATCGATTTGTGGATGGTACTCTGAGGAGAGAGGAAGTTGGAACCCAAGGTCTTGGTCATAGGAGGGGACCCTAATGCCCTTCCAATCCGTGGCATTTTTTGTCTGGTTAGGCTCCTTAACTTTATGAATAATCATTAAGAAATTAAGGGTGTATAAAGAGGACTCAAAACCCCACCAGAGTCAATTTTCTCCAAATGTAGAGTTTTGAAGCCTAGTGAATGCATGAAGATGATTGTGGAGGGTCCCTTGAACACTAATTTACCCCTATAATATCATATTGTATCAAGGTTTTTCATGTTCATGTATGGTGTAATATCCAATAGCCTTGATTTGCTAACTTGAACAAGACAATCAAGTTTGTAGGAACTGTGATGTGTTTAGGTGCATATAATGAATGAAATGAGATGGTTAAACAACTGATCCAATTTCATAAAGATCCTTCAGACCTATGAAAGCATAATTGGATGCATGAACTTCAAGAAAGATAGGCAACTATGCATGTATAGTTGAGCTAGTTAAAACTAGCTGCCATGATGGAGATAACCCTGGTCAGAGGAGGATATGTTTTCATTGTATATGATCCTTGAATGTAAAGTGACATATTTAGAGATCCTTGAATGTAAAGTGACATATTTAGAGATCCTTGAATATCATTCTCAAGGAGGGTCTAGGTGGAAAGCCCTAGAGGTCAAGATCCAAGAGTCTTTCTTCAGGTCAAGACCAAGAGAGTTTTGTGAACCTACAGGTATACAGACCTCTAGGTCAGCATTGAAACTAAAATGAGTATATGATAAGTATATATAGATTCCTTGAAAACATATGGTGTCCTCATTCCTTTAAAAAAATCTCTAAAAGCCTTGTGATTCAACTTTCTTAAGACCAACAATGAGAGAAGGATGTTTAGGGGCATACAATGCATGCAACAAGGATGATTTACGCTTATATAGGAAATAAACATGCATTGCACTTTGGTGGAACTCAAGTTCTCCTTATCAAGACTCTGTAGGAGTTATCTAAGCACCCTGAATACCCATGAAAGCTCAGACCTCAACTCACTTTGCTTTCAAATGGACTGTGTAAACTGGAGTGGGCTGAGTAAGCCTAAAGGAGGATTGTGAGAGTTCTAAGTGAATGCTCTAGGTGATTTGAGTCCACTAGAGTGAGGAAAAATATTAAAAAAAATATTTTAACTTGGTCTAAAACCCCATCATTGGTCAGTTGAGCTCAAGATGAGCAAAACAAGAAAAAGTAGTTTCTAGGCCTAGTGAGCACCTACAAGTTGTAACAAGCAATATGAGAAAAACACATTGATAATGGATGTTTTGAAGAACCAAAATATGGAAGGAGTCCAAATAAAATAAGAGTGGAGTGTTCATCTTGACAAGAGCAATGTTAGGGTAAAGAAGGCTATTTAGGCCTAAATAATCATACACAGGTCTATGTGTGAATATTGAAGGAATCTTTCATGTTTTGGAATATTTTGAGGATTGAGGATTATCAAAGGATGAATTACATGTTTCAAGATGATTACATGAGGTTTAGAACCATTGAGAAGGAAGGAAAATGGTGGAAAAGGCATGCTAGGGTCACTTTAGTGTGACTAGCTACAAATCCTTACTTAAGGCTTAAGGCAAGTGTCAATAGATTGAAGGGGAAATTCACTCCTGAAACCATTGAAACATATAATGGGATGTTTCAAAGACCCCAAAATGGGATTTCAAAGCCAAACCAAACAATTTGATGCACTTTATTGCCAAATAACCCTCTTCAAATGCACAGTCATGTTTGTATGGATAAAAAAGTTAATTTCCAGTACGTGTGAATTCAAATGAGGAGATGCATGGGATACTGAGCCTATAATGGAAGGATGAGGGGGTTGTCCTCTCAATATTATTTTCATTAGTTCATTCATCAAAGTGCACAACTTTATGAACTATCCTTAAGAAGCCAAGTGAACCTAAAACCCTTGTTAAACCCTAAATGTGAGCCGATGGAAGAGATAAGACATCCAAGCACTCAAGATGGATTGAAATGACTACTAGACCACTTATATGACCTATTTGCCTCTCCTAGGCATTTGAATAAGCATATTTTTTTCACGTGTGAGCTACTGTTGTATGGAAAAAGCCTTGAAAAGCTTTTTGTTGAGCTTGTATGCAGGGTTTTGAATTGGAAAAACTCTCCTAATCAGTTGTAGAGAGTATTTGAGGAAAAATAGAGATTTTACCACATATTCAAGTCATTTTAGGAGCTTCCACTGTCATAACACAAGATGCAAGTGGCTAAATAGGCCTCAATCAAGAAGGATGACCAATATGGCTTTGATAAGGGTAGGTTGCAAGCTTATTTGTAGGTCAAAAATCATGAGTAGGCCTATGAAGGAATTTGAAGAGGACTCATGTCCATACACATGATTCTCAAGATTTCCCATAGTGATTGAAGCAGAGTTTCAAGCCTTAAACTAAGTCTATGAAGTCTGTCTCACTATCCAACACAAGAGGCCTAAGTGCAGGCCTTGTGAAGGTAAGTTGAGGTCTAAAAATCTATAGGATTAGCCTAAAAGAATTGTATAAACCCCTTAAGGACCCCCTCTAGTCATAAACAAGGGCTAAAAATAGTCCTTAATGATATTGGAGGTTTCCATGGGAAAGAGGATCTTTTGAGTACTCTCTTGTCAAATAGTTGCGTAGATTACAACTGCAAGGTGATCCTCCATGCTTGATAAAGGCTCCTTGACCTGATGAAAAAATTACATGAATTAACCAACTATGGTGGAGACATTTAATATATAAAACTTGGCTTGATTTATTAACCAAGTCCTAATAGCAAAAGGGGTGGAATAAGAAGTTTGAAACTCATGTTCAAATCTCTAAGGAGAGGAAACATTGCAAGAGACCAAGGTTGGCGTAGAGGATCTTCAAGGGTTCCAAGTGTCAATTGAGGAGCTTGTAACTATTCTAAGAAGCAAATAGGTAACTCCATGAGGAGTTATGAGCAATAAGGTATCAAACTGCCAAGCAACACATGTCCTAAAAGGCTAAAAGGGAAGTTGAAAACACTTTATTTGAAAGCTTGGTGTCACTCTTTCTTTATTTTGTAACTCATCTGATCATGATAGGCATCTCATGAGTTTCTCTTCTTATCCTATTCTTCTCTCTTCCTCTAGTTCATCTATAAATGAAGCCTTGAGAGGCATTGGATATATCCTCAAGTTGGTTATGGCAAAGCCCTGCCAATTTTAAGACTTTTACTTGCCTTTAAAATTAATTCAAGCTGTGTTTTATTATTTTCATCTTGCATACACGGATTTTGAGTAAGTTGTAGAAGAATGTTTTGTGATAGTGAGATTACTTCCATGCATTTATCCTTTTTCATGCCTATATGTATGTTAATCTTCTTTCTACAGGTCATATGATGTGTAATACATGGTTTGATGAGTTTAAGTGTTGAAACATTATTAGTGTCTACTCTTAAGTTTCTTGAATAATCACCTTAGCTGTTGCAACAACCATAACATTCATATAAAAACACTAGTGTCGTAAGTGCTCTTTTGAAGTTGTGAAATCATATTGTAACTTGTCATTTCATAGTGCAAACAAAAAAAAGTTGAGGACTCTATATTTGGTGAATCAAAACCATGTCTACTTATTAGTTTTAGCTTATTTATATCCCTGTTATTTTCAAGTGTGATAAGTTTGTTAGAGTTTTTGGGTGAATCATCAAGGGAGTTATCCCAACCTAAAAGTCCAATCCACTTAATAGGTCACCCATAACCTAGGATTATTCCCATGCTATCATCTAGTTAGGAAGGCTTGAAAAACCTTTTTAAGGGTACAAATTAAATAGATAACAGTTTTGACACGTGCAATGGGAATGAAGTTGAACAAGGTTATTCAAGATTGATGTTTCTCTTGACAAATTTGCAGCTATAACAACCTCTTTCATGCAGCATCTGGTGACTTCAACAAGTTCTTAGCACTTGGTTATAGACTAACAAACTATTTTTCATGCCAAAGGTGACAACAAGGTCAAGGGCCAAAGGTAGTCCTTTTGAGTTTGTTGAATTGCCTTTATTTTCAGTCAAGAGAAAGAGATTTATCCATATTCTTTATTATACCAAGACACCTATAATAAAGATTCATTTTTAGTATACTCCAAGCTATCCCAAAGCTAGCAATATGGTTAGTGTAGACATCCAAAACTGACTCCAAATGGATTTTGATTGGATTTCAGACCGACTCCTACCAACCATTACAAATTAAGCCTATAAATCAATGAACATCCTAAATTTTCTTGTGCATCATTTATCAAAGCTCATAATCGCGTTGAGGTATCCCTATTTGGGATACTAGCCCTTATACAATAATAACCTCTCATTGATTCATCCCTAATCATATTGCGGTATAACAAATGTCAATTCGACCTATGGACCTATTAAATGAGATACTTGATCAAATCTTGAAAAAGTTAAAATGCTAATCAAAATTAATTAACAAATTAAATAGGAATAAATGCCTAGTTGAATTATCCATTTAAAATTAATAAATATTTAAAATTGGAAATTCCAAAAATCAAAATATCAAAGCCTTTCATCATTGGCTTTATGAGTTGTCAACCTCATCAAAAATATCCTAAAATATCTAATTTGAGAGTCATGCCTAGTAATTGCAAATCATATTTACTTGACAACTATTAACTCAACTGGAGTTACTTTTAACTCACCTAGGGTTAGTTTGAACCCATTCCAAGCATAAACTCAACCTTAACTCAACTTGGGTGAGAGTTAATTTATAAATCTATAAATACAAGGCCATACCCCTTCATTTCTAAGCTTGGATATTGTAGAGTTATGCAAGATTTACTCCATAAGACTTATGCAAGTAATATTATCATGCCCAAATCTTAAGCCAAGCAATCGAAGCCAGGGTGTCAAGGAAGGGTGAAGCTAACAAAGCTCCATTGATGAAGATTTGTTGATGCACAAGTCAAAAAATCCATTCAACAAGCTATTTGGTCTCCAAGGAAGGTAAAAGAGTTTTTTTTTAATGTTTTTATTGTGCTTTCATTTAGTTTTGTTACCTAAGCTCTCCCTAGTGTCTAGGTTAGAGGTGTTCGGATTTTAGTGTGTTCATTTCATTTATTTTATGAGACTAACATAAGACTACCCACCCCTTTATTACAATCCTTGTCCACATGTTGGCATGCTCGGTGGGACCCACACCCCATGAAGTTTCTCTCAAGGCATTTTAGAGCATTCCCCCTAACGCTTTTTATGAAAAAAATTAAGCTTGATGATCAAAACAGGTGAAAATTGAAGGCTAAAGGACATTTTTCTAGAAGTCATGAAGTTGCTATGCAGTCATGATTTTGCTCTCGAGAATCATGATATTGCCACAATATAGCTAATCTTATAGTCATGGTTTTGTAGTATTTATTGCATTTTTGTGTCTAACTATCAAGGTTTTTACTAACCATTTAGGCTTGCAATGAAACTTACGATATCAAAATATTGCTACTATGAAAATTACGTATTGTGTCAAAAGTAGCGATATTGTAATATCGCTATTTTACAAGTTGTAACATTTCCATTACTTCTATCATATTGTGCAAAATTTAGCGATATTGTGTTTATCCACTAGCGGTTAGGAACCAACCATTTCATGCCTCAAGGTTAAGTTGCAATATTATGACTCTGGTAGTAGCGATATTGCCTTTATTTCTACGGTTTTGCACTTAGACTAGCGATATTGCATTAATACTCTATTTTCATGCAAGTTGTGGCATTGTCATAACATTTGTAATTTTTTAGAGAGTAGTGATATTGCTTTGTGTTTATACAGTTTTGCAATCTGTGTAAAAAACTAAAAACCCAAGAGCAAGATTTGACAAGTCATTTATCCACTCATAATATGCTTCTAAGCATAAAGACTCCCTAATGTGTTTTGCAAGACCCAAAGGCCAAAAGGAGACATTTAAAACACTCTAATATTTCAAATTTCACATTTCAAATTGGTGTTTTAAAAATCTCTTTCGTTCAAGTTATTTTCATTTTGTTTAAAGCTTTAAACAACAAACGTCAAGGGACTCAAATTTCACACCATACTTTGTTTTGGTGTAATAAAATGAACTCTCACATTAAGTAAATAATCTTAAGAATTTTTCATTTTATGTTTGTTTAAGTAAGACGAATGACGTGTGTATGCTCTCCCCCATCCCCTTTAGGGAACTCGGATGACAAAAAATGCTCACTCTTTACCTTTTGTTGCTTTAGTCCAAAAGTATGGAAATAAAGTCGCTAAGGCCCTCCCCAAATCCATATGATCTGGGTGACCTCAAAATGACCATAAAGTCTTTTCATTTGTCTTTATTTTTATGCATTTTGGTTTGTGAGTCAGACTTCATTGCCTCTTCATGAGTTCTCTAGGGAAGCGTTGACTTGAGAATTCATCTTCCAACATCGTTTCAACCTCACTCCATGAGGGGGTATATAAATTGAGGGTAACCTGTTAGGATGCTTGTTTTGAGCAATTAAAACAAACTCTATTAGTGGTACTCAACCTCAAAATGTAGGGACAACTCAAACATCGCACTACACTGAATAAGCAATGGATGTAGTGGTTGTGAAAAAGACAAAATCTTTTCACAACAAGTCGATTCCCAGAGATCTAAATGATGTGATTGCATCTCTAGTGTTAGCCATACTTGGGACCATCTAGAAATGAGTGAAAATTAATAGTTTAAAACAACTTCATTTGTCATGGACATACTGTTGATGCAGGGTGAGTAGCCCAAAGTTCTATGTCGTAGTATAAAATCTTGAGAGAAGAGGGAAACCCTGATTTTCATTCACTTTTAATTTTTGGATTAACAATTAAAATTCTCTGAAGAGCAAGCATATTGACAAAATTTGACAGTATTATGCAACCTTGTCAATTTTAAGATTTAGGATGTTACACTTAGGTGTTTGTGTCATTTTATCCTTTTTTACATTGTATTGAGTCAAACTATCTATTTGTTTATCATACCACGTCCAAAACGAGTCTTGTTTACACATCACTCCTTTGTTTGAAGAGACGATACATTGGCCATTTGATATCATACCATTGCCTTAGTCTTTTGACAAACTTTTTTGTGTGTGTTTATCATTTGATTGAAAAAAGTGTTGTTACGCTGCCCAATTCATTTCAAATATTGTGCCTTGGAGTCTTGAAACAAAACCTTTTATCATACCTTTAGAGGATGATAATTCCATTACATTACTTGATTCATTTCATAGACTTATTACCTTGTGTCCAAATTCCAATTTCAAAATTGAAACCATGTGTGCCCTTTGGATCTATGCCTTGTACCGTCATGTTGTTCATTCTTGTCTAGCTTGTCTATTTTAAAAATCCTAGTTTTCTAAGTTGACTTTGTAATTATCCTTGACAAGTTAAAATATACACATTGATTGATTTCTGCCTATGCCTTGTGTAGTTTTGTCCTGGACATTGATCTTTCACTTTTGGGTAGTGTAACTTAGCTTAATTCTTTCTATAATTTGAAAACTATTTTTGTGCCTAGATTTGGGGGAGTGGTCTATCTTCTATGCCTTATACCAACTGATCAAGTTCATGTCTAAATCTAAATGCCTAGTTTAGGCCAAAGTGTTTCAAATTTGTTAGATTAAATATTTTACCTTGTTTTGTTTAAAAGTCTAGCTTTCGTGCCTTTTCTAAAAGACCTAGCAAATCCCTGTTTTGAGCCTAGCTTTTGTGCCTTATTTTCCAAAATACCTAGCAACCTTTGTTTCTTTAGACCTAGTTTAGACTTGTTTGAAACACTTTGTTCCTAAGTTTAGAATTTTGGTTTTATTTTATCCACTTGACCTTTTGTGTAAGACATTTGATGTTAGAATGTTTTAGACCAAGTTTTAGGATAGACCTTTTGGAGATACAACTCCATTCATTTAACCAAGTTATACCAAGTTCGAGCCATTTATTCTTTGGACATTGTTTTTAAGAATTTATAGAATTCTAGTCCTTTTTTGTAAAACATTCATAATTTATTTGAATATGTCTTATTATACTCGTAGCAAAGCCATGTATAATCGAGAAATGATAATATGTTCACACAAGATGACTTTGTTCAAGATCCCTATGGTGATGATGTGGTTTGTGAGATGGATCCTTATCCTCCTTACAACACTCAATTTAGAGAATAAAGCCAAGATCCTCTAGCCCACTATTTGGTCAACACACCTCCATACTCAGAGCAAGACTAAGAATAAATAACACAATACCTTGCTAGCATACCCTTGATTGTAGAACAAGTTCAACAACAATCGTACAAAGTTACTATGCCATTGACATATAACCCATATTTGTTTGATAATCAATTAATTGAAAACAAGGATGAAGTTTTAATTACAGCCATAGAGGTAAGGGCCAAGTTTTCAGTAGACTTCTCCCACAAAAATTTGCCTAATCTAGTTAGAGTGCCTTCAACTATGCTATACAACCAAACCATTGAATATGCCTCTTCTAAAAATCCTCAAGAGCTCATGCCGATGTCATACCAAGATCCACATATGATTGTCACAAGAAAGGGCCTCATGGAGTACCATTTTATACAAATGCAAACATCATATCAAACTTATTTAAACTTAGCGCACAATTTTAATAACATGGCCATGTCAAACGCTCCTCTCATAGAGCTAGATCCTTCAACAAGAGTATTAATTGAATTGATAGGCCAAGATAATTCACGTATAGACCCATTCGACCAAAACACTTTGGTTTGAGACATGTATAATGCCCCAACTATCGAAGAAGTGTCTACTGCTTCTATATAGACAAATCTGCCAACACAGTGGATAACATGCAATTATCATCCAATCTAGGTCAAAGTGGTTTAACTTCACCAAAAACTAGTCCAAAATAGGTGCCTTTAGTAAACACCATGAGTGGTTTACAATAGTATGGGGCATGAACTCGTACGTCCCAACCACATCTAGCTACCTCTAATCCTCAACCAGTTGCTTCTTGAAGCATGCAACCATAAGGATTAAGTAGTCAAATGCCAACCAATGCCTTGCCTCAACAAAACATGATGAATATTAATCCACCATAATAGGTGACAACTAACATTCCAAAATAACATGCAAAATCCAATATACCAATGCAATAAATGCAAACCATTTTTCCACCTTAGCAAGGGGTAACCAATGTTTTACCTCATCAGGTAGTGACAAGTATACCTCAACAATCACAGACCAACATACGTTCACACTCACAAACATTCTCTAATCAACAACGTATGTCTATCGGTGAAAGACAAATGCTGAACACTTTACAAGAATCTATTTTACAAGTGTTCACATAATAAATATGTACTATTTCTCAACAAGTACCAATTAGGTAGCGATGGCCTTTCATTCCAAACATGCCACAAATTCAATGACATGGCCTTGGTCAACAAGTTCCCCTTATTTAGCCAGGTTTGACTAGTTGACAATAAGTCCCTACTCAACTGCAATAAGCACAAGAATTCACTCAAAACCATATCCTTCCATCCCAGCCATAATTCTCTCAAAACTAGACTTATATACCGAATCCAAACTAGAATATCACACCACAATGCATGTAATTCCAAAAATCCACAAATGCATATTTCTAGTTGGTTCCATAACCTATTGGAAACAAGCTGACTAAGAGAGGGTGAATTAGTCTTCAAAACTTTTCATTCAATTCCACTTAATCATATATGAACCATTAACAAACATGTTCATCTTAGCAAGCCTAAGTATGAAATCATAAAAGCATGAAACACATGAACATAACATATACATGGGAAACCCTCAAGGGGAATAAAACTCACTGATGAAACAAATAAATAATATTCATATAAGATAAACATAAATCTTTAGTGAAACACCAACTCTACATGGAGTATCAACCTCAACTATCTCAACACCAACTCAACTAGGCTTTAGTAAGCACCCACTTGCAAGGAGACATAAACCCCTTAGATGATTCAGCACCAACTCAACTATCTAATTTTTTGATCACCTTCATAAACCCTTGTTTCTAAAATAGATGATGATATTCTCCTTTAACTCTTCACTCACTTCTGTCCCTCTCAAACTGGCCTTCAGCCTTCTTCGCTCAACTATCCCTCTTCATGGCTTGATTAGGTCTTCTGACCTTGATCCTCATATACATAACCTTTGTTAGATATTCATGACATCTATTTTATGGTCCATATGATCTTCTTCTATTCACCAATGATTTTAACATTTGCTTATCCTCTTCTGCTCTCTCTAAACATGCACAAATAGGTCTAAACTATCTTGCTTTTATACAAGTCATTTGATCATATCCTTCTTATTCAATCACACATTTAAATCACTTAGTTCGGCCATCAATATGTATATTAAAATAACATTCCTTAATCATGATTCAATCAATACATACATCGACCATACATCAATTAACCCTTACTCCTCTTTTAGGCTTATAGAGACCTAATATGCCTTTTTAACAACACATTACCCTTTGATATTTCTTGAAACATATCCAAACACCTCATATAATAGGAACACATCATATGCCACTCCAATAGACCTTAGCAAACTTCACTTTAGGTCCACAACACCTTTTAAGTCCAATCACCACTTGAACTCTTTCTCAAATTGCTATATATAAAAGGTCTGTGCATATACAAAAACTTTGTATGGAATAACTGAGGCTTACACTCAATTTTTCCAAAAAAGCAATGAAGATAGTTCATATATTCAGAAACCTCATGATCTTAGGGTCATCACAAACTTCATTAGATGCTTCAAATCATGATAAACAGACTCAACCTCTTCTCTATAAGATGTTCACTTAGAACTGCCAACTGACTTCAAAACATAGTCAAGGAACCATGAACTTATGATACCTAATTGAACATATTCAAGAAATTTCAATACATGAAAAATATCTTATATCATCCTTAGATCAACCTCAACTCAACAAATCATAATCTCTTATGAAAACTATTGGTCTTGCAGACTAATTTATTGATCTTTTCTCTCACAGACTCCATTCAATTAGACAAACCATTTTGGCTTTAGTGTTCCCACCTCTTACATTGACTTATAAGCTTCTGCAAAGCATGTATAAATTATTCAAGACCCAAACAACATAATCATGCATTTTAATGCATCACTTTTACATGAAAATACATCAGGAATCATCTTTTCACTTCTACCTAATTTTATTACTATCTGCACTACAAGGTCTGTTAGCGAATAGACAACTTGGATCACCAAATTTGCACCCTTGAGGTCTGAACCCTATCTAGAAGCCTTCATGGACAACAACTACAAGTATCACACTTTTATCTTCAACCACTTAACAACTTTTTATCAATTAACTCTATTTACTGCAACAAATCTTTGAAAGATAAGCACTTTATTATAGGGTTTGTTCACTCACCTAAGAAACCAAATCACACCTGAAGATGTCTAGAAGAGTTGAATTCAACCTCCAATCACTTAACCACCCATATCAAACCTTTCTAATCTCTTTAGAGTAAGATCTTAAACATCAAGTCATTGTTAGGTTTTATGAGGGTTTAGACCATCTTCCAATCTTAACGATCATTAGCTCCTTTTTCTAGAAACCACTGATTGAAAATTTGAGCTATAACCCTTCCTCATCTACCATGAACAACTTATATTCTTATGCCGATGCTGCACATGCCAAGGAACACTGCAAAAACCTTCTCAGATAGACAATTCTTTATTTTGTGCACTCGAAAAACCTTGAAACACTTTTCAAGCCTTTTCTTGCAAACCATGACCTAAAAATTCATGCACATACTTAAAACAACTTGATTCACCTCTTTCAATGTGCACTTGTTCATCCATGTCTTGGAAACTGATCCTGATACCTCATCTGGTCACCATCTCTCTTTTGATTTTCAAGCCTTGACCTGCAAGTCTCATTAGGGCTTGAATCTGATCCTCTAGCCACCCTATAGACATCACCTTGAAACTCTCTTATGTTCAAATGCCTCTTGTGTATGCTTAAGAAAATTTATACACTCAATATTTTTTAGAGCTTAAACTGAGTATCTTTAAAGCTTCTTACAAATCTTTGAAACTCAACTAAAGATCTTCATAGCATCTTTAGAGATGTGTACACAGATCTTCAAAGCTGATCTTTTAATCATTTGCAAGGTCCTTAACACCTCATGTACAAACTCAAATAACCTCTCTCATGCTCAAATACTATCAAGTGTTATTCAGAGCATTCTCATCTTCATAGTTCATTTAGAGCATCTTCAGAGCTGCTTACACAAATATTTAGAGCATATAATTTCTTCTTCAGAGCTCACTCATTTCATCATGCTACCTGCACATACCTTCTCATAAGGTTTAGATAAAAAATTACAAGATGATTAACACTTGACATACATGACATTAGATTGACATCAATGAAATAATCTTTCATTATCATAAGAACCTTTGACATCGATGACATTAGATTGACATCAATGACAATGTCCAATAATCTCCCTTTTTGTCATTGATGGTAAACACACTGAAAAAATTGTGTCAACCAATCTTGATGACAATCATCTCTTAGACCTGGTTCTTATTTTTTCTTTCTCTCTTTCTGATCTTGTCTTTTCTTTCTCCCTTTTTAATCTTTTTAATCTTTCTTCCTCTTTGACATTAACGACAAAAGCCTTTGACAACTATGATCTCTTTCAGAATAAAATCAGATTACAAGATCACGTCAGCATAGATCAAGCTCAGTCAACAACCTAAAAAGTTCTCTCTCAAACCAAGCATCCACTATGCTTCTATTAGCAGTAAACATGAAGGGTCACCTATAACTACTAAAATTAAACTTTCTTCCTTTGAGCTGATACTATCTCTTAAAGACACTAGATGGCACAATCTTTAAAAACTATGGCAACCACCTATGACAATTATTCTTAGAAAACTTCTCTTAATCAGGTTACTCTCCGGATGATCCATCAAAAACTCAAAAAATAAAGTCTATGAATCATCTCAGACATAATCTCTCCTTAAATCCATGCATATAAAAAACAATCACTTTATTGACAGAAAAGCTTAGAGCTACCAAGCTCCCCCTTAGACCAAGCATATCTTCTTAAAAAAAACTCTAGACTCAATTCACTTACCTTCTTTGATATGAAAAAATAAGATCAATTTATTGACTAAACACAAGGCTATGCCATACATGACACCGCTTGAAGAAATAGGGACTCCCCTTTTGTCTTCATAGATCAAGCTCAACTGCTCATACAGACAGATATCAAAAGCTTGCCTCTTATATACCAATTTTTTTCACTTTGAATTTAGAGCTATCACAACAAGAATGGACGATATCCATCTTCATCTCCTTGCTTGCAATATAGACAACCTGAAATATTTAAAAAAAGAAACCTTATTTGATTGCCACCTCATGCTTTTACTGATATAAGAATGTCTCCATGAAGCTTAATTGAACCATCTCTTTTTATAGGGCACTAAAACAACACGAACTCATGAGATTCTCAGATATCCATTCTCTCATAGGATTGAACATTCTTCAACTTCCTTCTGGACTTGATTGGCAATATAGGTTTGATCTCATCATCAACCATTTAATCATCTATGTAAGTTGACAATAGACAGTCCTTACTTGATTTCTCATCTGAAGCATGCTCTATCTTGACAAGCAGTCCACTTAAGCTTATAGATCTATCATTACTTATTTTTATTGCCTTTGATTTTCATATATTTATTTGCTTTCTTTCTTGCAATCTAAGAGCTTCAGCCTTCCTATTTTGACTTGATGATCTTCTAACTCTGTAAGGATATAATATTGCAATGTGTCTTACATTATGACAACTGTAACATACCACCTTATACATACCATTTGTTTGATGTGAATTGTGATCTCTCTTTGACCAATTACTTATCCTTCCATAGTTCCATGAATACTCATTCTTGGAAGATATTTTACATTCTCTTGCTCTATGACCAAACTGACTACATTCAAAATAGTAACCATTGAAATAATTAACATACCTTATAGCATTAGGCTGTCCAATAGATCTTTTCATGTTGACCTTCTTATCTTTTACAGTCTTCCCCTTGACTTGAGATGCCTTCTTTTGGTCTTCTTTGTAATCAAGACTTGTATTGTCACTTGTAGAGTTTTGACTATTCAGGATATCATCTAGAGTCTCAGTGCTCTTTTTAAACTTCACAAAGCTCTTGACCTTGTTAGATGATTGATCAAACTTATATTTTAAGGATTATACTATAGTTTCATACCTGATGCACTCTTCATCTTTAGCCTTTAGGCTTGCTATCACAATCTCCATATGGATTTTTAATTGATGGATGATCTCTTCATATGCTTTGCTAGTGCTTCAAACAATCTAATCTAATTCTTATAGTCTTGAACTAATGTCTTCAATTTATTCTTCTTCTTTACAAGCTTAAACTCTTATAAGGTACTCATGAGCTCAGCGTCAAGATCGACTTTAGCTTCTCCTTTTTCACTGTCATAGTATACTTCTGTAACTGATTCTGCATCAATCATAAGGCCTTTTCCATTTGAACAATCCTCATTATCTGATTCTATGTCTATGAACAAAGTTTTGCTATTATCATGTTTAGATTCATTACTTCCATCATCACTATTAGATGTGTCTGAATCACTTACATTAGATGATCTATCTTCTTTGGTATAGAAACATTTCTTATTTTTGAATGATATTTTCCTTTCTTCATCTGTTCTCACCTCATAGGCAATTAAGATGTCATGAATCCCATCTATCTCTAGCTTGTCCAAATTTTGCATCTCTTCTACTAAAAACACCTTAGAGTCAAACTTAAGAGTTAGTGATATCAACACATTTTGGATAATAATAGACTCTTTCACTTATTTTTCCAAGCCTTTTATGATATTGACAACTTCATCAAACCTCAACAGGTAGGATGCAATAGTTTCATCTTCATTCATGTTCAAGATTTCAAACTATCTTCTGTGGGTCTACAACTTGGCCAACTTCACCTTGGTGTATCCTTCATATATATTTAGCTGATACACAATGCATTATATTTACAAGCTCTACCTCTGATAGGCCACAAAGAATGACATTCATTGCCTTGGAGTTATTTTCACTAGCCTTCTTACCTGCTACATCTGATGGTGGAATAGGAGGTGTATTAAAACCATCCATAAATAACTACCAAATATCATGTCTTTGTGACATCAGATATATCTTCATTATGACATTCCAAAAGACATAGATTCATTAAAAAATGGATCCTTACTGGTAGAGAAACCACCTTGAGCTTGCTGACTAGTCATCTTTGCTTCTTAGGATCTCCTTTAGGTTGTTAATCTTGGTTTAAAGGACCTGATATAATACTAATTGTTAGAAAAAATATGATTGAGAGGGGGGGTGATCTTCAAAACTTTTTATTTCATTATATTTAATCATATATGAACCATTAACAAGCATGTTCATCTTAACAAACATAAGCACTAAATCATAAAAGAATGAAACACATGAATACAACATATACATGGAAAACCCTCAAGGAGAATAAAACCCATTGATGAAGCAAATGGAATATAGTCTTAGAAGATAAACATCAATCTTTAGTGAAGCACCAACTCCACATGGAACACGAACCCCAACTAGCTCAACACCAACTTAGTTAGGCTTTAACAAGCACCCACTTGCAAGGAGACACCAATCCCTAGATGACTCAAGACCAAATCAACCATCTTATTTTTTGATCAACTTCATAAATTCTTGTTGTTTGTACAATAGATGATGATCTTCTCCTTCAGCTCTTTTCTCACTTTTGTCCCTCTCAAACTAGCCTTTAGCCTTTTTCTCTCAACTAGCCCTCTTCATAGATTGATTAAGTCTTATGACCTTGATAATCATATGAAAAACCTATATTAGATATTCATGACATATCTATGATGGTATGAATGACCTTATTCTACTCACCAATGATTTATAACATTCATTTATCATTTTTTGCTCTCTCTCTCTCTCTCTAAGCATGCACAAATATGCTTAATCTGCCTTGATTTTATATAAGTCAATTGATTATATCCTTCTTTGATCCCAAATTTAAATCACTTAGGTCAAGTATCAATAGGTATATTAAAATAACATGCCTTAATCATGAATCAATCAATACAATAGGTCAGCCATACATCAATTATCTTTTATCCGTCTTTTAGGCTTATGGAGACCTAATAGGCCTTCTTAACATGTTACCCTTTGATCTTTATTGGAGCATATAAAAAAACCTCACATATAAAGAACACATAATATTACACTTCAATATAATTTATCCAACTTTACTTTAGGTCCACAACACCTTTTAAGTCCAATCACCACTTGAACCTTTTCTCAAATCACTGTATATTGAACAACTGAGGTTTACACTCAATTTTTACAAATAACCATGGAAATTATTCACATATTTATAAACCTCATGACCTTAAGGTCATCACAAAATTCATCAAAAACTTCAACTTAGGCTAAACAGACTCAACCTCTTATCTACAAGATGTTCACTCAGAACTATCAACTGACTTCAAAACATAGTCAAAGAACCATGAAAATTTGACACCTGATTGAACATATTCAAGGTATTTAAATACATGAACATGATCTTATATTATTCTCAAAGCAAACTCAACTCAACAGATCATAAGCTCTTATGGAAACTATTGGTCTTGCAGACCAATCTATTGATCTTCTCTCTTACAGACTCCATTTAGTTGAACAAGCCATTTTGACTTCAGTGTTCCAACCTCTTGCACTAAATTACAAGATTATACAAAGCATGGATAGATTATTCAAGAGACAAAAAACATCATCATGCATTTCAATGCATCACTCTTACATGAAAATACATCAGGAATCATCTTATCACTTATGCCTAATTTTTTTACTATCTTCACTACAAAGTCTATTAGTGACTAGCCAATTTGGATCACCAAATTTGCACACCTAAGGTATGGAATCTATCCAGAAACCTTTATGGAAAACAACTACAAGTCTCATACTTCAATATTCATCCACTTAGCAATTTTGACTTGATCAACTCTATATGTTATAATAAATATTCAAAAGATAAGCACTTTTCTATAGGGTCTGCTCACTCATCTGAGAAACCAATCATCCTTGAATATGATTGGGAGAGTTGAATTCAACCTCCAATCACTTAACCATCCATATCAAAACTTTCTAATCTCTTTACAGAAATATCTTCAACATCAGGTCATTGTTAGGGTTCAATGAGGGTTTAAACCATCTTCTAGTCTTAATGATCATTTATAAAACTGAGATCCTCTTTTCAGAAACCAATAATTAAAACTTTGAGATAAAACCCTTCCTCATCTACCATGAAAAACTGACATTCTCATCTAGATTTTTCACGTGCCAATGAGAACTAAAAAAAACTTTCTCAGGTAGATAATTCTTCATTTTATGCACTCGAGGAAACTTGAAACACTTTTCAGGGCTTTTCTTATAAACCATGACCTAAAAATTCATGAACATAATTAAAAAACTTAACTCACCTCTGTCAATGTTCACTTGCTCACCATATCTTAGAAACTAATCTTGATACCTCATCTAGACACCATCTCTCTTTTGCTTTGTAAGCCTTGACCTACAAGTCTCATTAGGCCTTGAATATGGCTTCTAGCCACCCTATGACATCACCTTGAAACCCTCCTATGTTCCAATGCCTCTTGTGTATGCTTAAACAACCTTATACACTCACTATTCTTCATAACTTCAATTGAGAATCTTTGGAGCTTCTTATAGATATTCAGAGCTCGACTAAGGATATTCGTACAATATTTAGAGCTATATACACGGATCTTTAGAGCTAACTTTTTAATCATTTGCAAGGTCCTCAACACCTCATATACAAACTTAAATAACCTCTTTCATGCTCAAACACTATCAAATTTTCTTTGGATCTTTCTCATATTCTTGGCTCATTCAAAGCATCTTTGGAGCTACTTATAGATCTTCGGAGCATATAGTTTATTCTTTGGAGCTCACTCATTTCATCATGCTACCTACACATACCTTCTCACAAAGTCTAGACAAAGCATTAAAAGATGCTTGACACTTGACATATAAGATATTAGATTGACACCAATGAAATAACCATGCATCTTCATAAGAACCTTTAACATCCGTGACATTAGATTGACATCAATGACAATTTTCAACATAACCAAGTCAACATTCCACAACAAACTATTTCCTCATTATACCCCAGTCAAGGTAATTCACAGTTGATCACCCAGCATCCACCTTAGGCCAATATTTCATCTAGTTTCTTGGCATAATAACTATAAAAAATAAAATATGCAATTACTGCTATTCAATTCGAGAAACAAATCAAGAAGTTTAAGTTGGATGATGTGTGTTCTTACCCATTCAACATGGAGTATCTATAGATACCATTTTGTCTAGGGTATGAACCACCAAATTTTGACAATTACAAGGGGAAAGGAGACCCTTTGGCTCATTTGATATAATTATTTTTTGCTTTCCATCTAGTGGCTTATAATGACATATATCTCCTACTTTTTTTTCCTTAGAGTCTTGTAGGACAGGATTTGGAATGGTTTTTGAAATTGCCAAAGAACTCATTATCTAATTTTTATGACTTTTTAAGCAAGTTTATGTAGCATTTCTCCTACAATATTGAACATGAGATTTCATTGGTAGATTTGACTCGAGCTAAGCAAAAAGTTAGTGAAATATTTATAAGTTATTTACAGTGATGGAGAGTACTTGCTAGTCATTTCATCCACATTTTACCAGACAAATAATTGGCCACTATGTTTATAAAAAAATTGTACAATAAGATATACTATCATCTAGAGTTACACTGTGCACATAATTTCAAAGAGATCATTAATAAAGGTTTGATAATTAAAAAAACCCTTCTTAATAAAGAGATTATCAAGCTCACCTCATCGAACCAAAATCAAAACCAAAACCAAGGAAACAATCAAAATCAAAACCAAAACCAAATCTAAGTGCAAGCATTGGTATCAACCTAGGATACTAATTATAAAAAATCTAAGCAATTAAATTGCAAGAAGAATTTTTTTAGAAATGGAGTAATTGATTCATATCTTGTCCAAATGGTGCAAACACTGGTTACTCAACCTACACCGCAATTGAAAATTACTCCTCACCAACAACCTATTCAACAAGCACAACCTTCACAATAGTCTAGATCATCTCAACAAAAATATCATTGCCTTTGAAAAACCCTCCTCCAAGGATAAATGTGCTTACTTGTCGAGTATTCAACGACCTTAGAGATCCTATTGAAACCATGTTTCTCAAACTAGCTACCACTAATCTGATTAGTTGGCTAATACCAAAGCACTATTATGAGGGAATTATTTATCCAAATTGGTACTGAGAGAACGAGTTCTATGAATACCATCATGTTCATGGACATAATCTACGTCATTGTGTGTAAATCAATCATCTCATTGAAAATATATTGGAAAATGGGGAGATTATATTGCATAATAGAGCTTCTACATCTAATAAAAACTTGGGTATCTACCAAAATCCTTTTCCATAACACAAAAAAAACCAATAAAAATAAAATCAAAGTCTAGAACAACAATGACAATGGTATCAATAGCTAAGACAACAACAACAATTTCAGCAACAATAACAACAACTGAATGGAAGGAACCAAGGTCAGAATGATGCCAATACCCAATAGACTTACCATGCAGTTGCACATGATTACAAAAAAGTTGTAGGTCATATTGTGGGAGGTCACATTTTCACCATCACCATTAATCTAAGACCAAGTGCTAACATAATAGGACCATTACTAAATAATTCTAACCAATCATCTTATTCCAGTGATCCTTCCTTGACCTGGGACCACATATAGGCATATTAGCAAGTAGGGATTACTAATTTTAGACCTTATACCGATAAATCATCATTTCCCCATGACCACATATAAGTGCACTGAAAATTGAGACTTATCCTATCTGTCCCCTTGCCACCAACCCTTTTTATCAACAATGGTCCTATATCTAATCTTGATTATGCAATCATAATTTGGTAGTCAAAGATTACCATTTTAGGCCCACAACCATCTAGCACTGAGCCTATCCAACCCACCATTTTGGATAGGAATAAGACATATACTACTATGAAGGAAAATTCATTTGACATTGTGGAATAACTTTAGAAGATGCCTACACAAATCTCTATTTTAGATTTGTTGTGAACATCTACTATTCACAAGAACATCATAACATAGTTCTTAGGCCAATCGCAAGTTTAAAATGACATAAGCCCATATAAATTCCAAGCTTTGGTTCGACATTTGACCCTAGGTCAATATTTAACTTTTGACCAAAGTGATACGTCATCTCTTGGCCCTCTCCATAAAAATCTGTTATACATTGAATTTGTCATAATGCAACACAAAGTCTCATAGACAATGGATCAGGCCTAAATATTATGTCTTTGAAGCTCATCAAGCATCTCAGATACACAACAACTGATTTGCAGCCATAAATGATCACTATCAAGGCTTATGATAATGAAGAGTGAAAATCACAAGGTACCATAAGATTGCTAGTTATCACTGGGCCCTTGATCCATGATACATTATGTCACGTGGTAGACCTAGATTTGTCATACAATTTACTTTTGGGTAGACCTTGGATACATGAGATTCATGTGATCCCATCAACATTGCACCAGTGTCTTAAGTTATCTCATTCTAGCATGGAGGTCACTATCAATGGAGATTTGTATCCAAATGAACATTGTAAATATTTGGAAGCCAAATATAAAAGCTATAATTACCATTTTGGCTTAGATCTGATTCTCAATAAGGATAAATGGAAAGAAATACTAGTTGATTTACCATAGGCTAATTACATAGACCCATATACACTTGATATATCTTCCCATATGCCACCTCCTAAGACGTCCAATCATTTTACCATCACAACCAATGGCCCAGGAAAATATTTGACCCATGATAAATTCCACATTGTCAAGCTTACAAAAAACCCCAAGTCCTATGGAATACCTAAAGGCAAGCCACCTTGCATGAAATGGAAACAAAAATGGAAAGGTAAACTTCATAGTCTAACTCTTATCATTTTCACACCGATCACTGGTAGAAAATATGACCCACTTGCAAATGATGAAACCTATTTATACAATGATAGATTAGATGATTTTTATAAAAATTCCAAATACCCCATTCCAAACATGATCATGGAGAATAGATCCTATAAAGGAGGAGGCCTCAGGCCAAATCAGTAAGGAATACTTGAGCTGATCTCTATAACTTGGTACAAAATAACCTATGGTATCAAATTTAAATTGCCTGGGAGTGATCCCACATATCTTATTCATATTCCAACATCGATGATAAGTTATGATGATGATGACAATGAAGCAGAGTCTGATCAAAAAATTTACAAAGAATTTATCGATACAAATCTGTTTGACACCCATGCCATTTTTACTCTTACCTCAATTAACCGACACACGCTACTTCCTCTGTATCACACTCAATTTATAGCCTGGGACCAACAATAATCCACAGTGCTAGTAGACAAGTTTGAGAATGATGAGGCCTTTTGTGATTTTATAGGCCTAAGAGAAATTATTTTATTAAGAGACCACAAACAAGGGTTCTCAATCAAACTGGATCCTGCACCCTATTTTAGAGAATGAGTGAACACCCTTAGCCACAAATAATTAAATAAAACATTGAGATCCCAAAGCTAAAGATTAAAACTAAGGAGAAAGGGCAATCTTTTATTAAAAACCTATTTTAGGCACTATTAGATAGGGGTGTTCACCTTTCCCTCAACATAACTTAGGAGAGTACTAACGATGAACTTGTTTATCGGTCCGAGTTTAGTTTTGAAGAATAACATGCCTTTGACCAAATCATCCAATAGTTTCTAATAGTGTTTTTAACTTGGCCATCCCTACTATTAGGATATTCCGATTCATCTTGCCTAAGAGAGCTTGAAGAGCTAGTCCAAATATATGACTTTACAGTTACCAACCAATTCAAATTATTACCAACCATCTTGGAAGATGGTTCAACTCTCCTCATAGAAGACACTACAAAAGTCAATATCGAGACTCTAAATGACCCATAATGGATCAAATCAGGTGCATTTCTCACTAAAGAGGAATAAGAAATCTTTACAACCCTTTTGAGAAAATTTATTGACATATTTTCTTGGGCCTATTTAGACATGCTAGGTTTGGACCCCATCTTGGTTGTACACCACCTTGTTATACATCTTGATGCGAAACTTGTGAAGCTAACGTTGTGCAATATGCATCCATGCATTATTGTATTAGTAAAGAAAGAGTTGAAAAAATTCTTAGAAGTGATATGTATTCGATCGCTCTACTACTCAGAGTAGATCTTGAATGTTGTGCCAGTCAATAAGAAGCTCGAAGAGATTAGAATCTACACTAATTTTAGAGATATAAATAAGGCCTACCCTAAGGATGACTTTCCTCTGCCTAATATTGACATGATAGTTGACTCCAAAATAGGATACAAAATACTTTCACTAATAGACAAATTTTTAGGATACAACCAAATTTGGATTGCACCAAAAGGCTAATATAAGACAACATTCACCACTCCATGGGTAACATTTTGTTATCAAGTTATGCCATTTGGTCTCAATAATGTTGGGACCACAAACTAAAGAGCCATGACCATCATATTTTATGATATGATGCTTGGCATTATTGAATACTATGTCGATGACATATTAGGTAAATCAATGATCAAGGTCGATCATTCAGTTATGCTAAGAAAGATATTTGAAAGACTGCATGAATACAAGGTTAGATTCAATCCAAAGAAGTGTGTTTTTGAAGTTACTTCAGGAAAATTGTTAGACTTTATCGTCTCTTGTAGAGGCAATGAAGTTGATCCTACCAAAGTATGAGCCGTTACAAAGATGCCACCACCTTCCAATTTGAAGTAGCTCTATAAATTGTAGGGTAAAGTTTAGTCTATCAGATGCTTAATTTATTAGTTGGTTGACAAATATCATTAATTTACACACTTGAATAAAGATGCCACATTTCATTGGGACGAAGAATGTCGTAAATCCTTCCAACACCTCAAGGAATATTTTGAAAATTTACTTGTTATGTTGCCTCCTATGCCATGAAAGCCATTTTACTGTATCTATCTACCACAGAAAAAACCTTGGGGGTACTTCTAGCTCAACATGATCATAATGAAACAAAACATGTTGTATACTATTTAAGTTGTACACTATTTGCATATGATCACAATTATACATATTTTGAAAAATCTTGTTTAGATATGGTATTTACAACATAGAAACTATAGAATTACATGCTAAATAATAAGACTATATTTATTTCCAAAGTAGATCCACTCAAGTATCTACTATCCAAAACAAATTTACAAAGCCATATGACTAAATGGATCATGTTTCTGAGTGAGTTTGAGATAAAATACATTAATTTAAAATCTATAAAGGGCTAAGTTCTTGAAGATAAGCTTGCTAAAGCTCCCCTTGTAAATCTAGAACCACTGACTTTTCAACTCCCATACGAGTCCATCATGACCATCATTGATACACCTCTTAAAGAGCAACACTAGAAGTTGTATTTTGATGGATCATTCACATCACATGGATCATGGGCATGTCTATTATTTATTACACCATAGGAGGATTTCATCCCTAAATCATTCCATATCAACTTTCCTTTACTAAAAACATAGATAAATATGAATCACTTATTACAGGGCTTTGTCAGGTAGTATAATAGAATATTCAACATCTCAAAATTTATGGCAATTCTCAATTAATCATCAATAGGTTATAGACCACTTTCAAATCAAATATGACAAGATGGTGCCATACAAGATAGTGGTTGACACTTTCAAACAATAGATTATCAACATACAGTTTGAACATATACCAAGGGCCAGTAATAGAATAATGGATGCCATGACCACCATTAGCTCTTTTATTTGTCACATAGACAAGGCCAAAGAATATCAATTCCTTGTTGAAAATCTTCTAGTGTCAGCTCATGAACCTTCAACCATTTCAATGATCGGTGATATTCTTTGCCCCAGATCTATATGGTATTCAAACCTTTTTACCTAACTTCATGACCACATTATGCCACCTACCTATCACGCAAATAATAAAAGGCATTTACCCATCAAGCCTCATGATATAAATTACTTGTACCCACCCTTTACTGTCATAGTTTTGATGGAACTTTTCTTCATTGTTTAAATTTGTCATAATCAACATTATCATGAAGGAGTATGTGGAGCCTACACTAGTGGGGCTATCCTAACCAAAAATCTCCTACATGCCAGTTATTATTGGCTACCTATGGATGTAGATGTTATTTCATACAACACTAGTGGGGCTATCCTAGCCAAAAATATCCTACATGCCAGTTATTATTGGCTAACTATGGATGTAGATGTTATTTCATACATTAAAAGGTATGACAAATGTCAAAGACATGCTAATCTAATTTATGCCTCGAACAAAACACTCAAACCAATGCTTACACCATGGATGTTTGCTGCATGGGGCCTTGATATCATTGGGAAGATTAACACAATCTCATCTGATGGCCATAAACACATGCTTAATGCTATCGAATATTTCATTAAGTGGTTGAAGCTATACCCCTCACTTACATGACTGGAAAACAAATTTTCAAGTTCATATTCAACCATCTAATTTACCGTTATGGTATCCCATCCAATACTATATCTGATAATGGTGGATCATTTAAAAATAAAGATGTCAAAACACTGTGTGCTTAGTAAAATATTACTCAACATTTCTTTACTGCATATTACCCTCAAGGTGATGGCCAAGCACAAAAATCCAATAAAACCATTGTCAACATCCTTAAAAATATTATCAATGATGTTGGCCATGATTAGTGCTTCCAAATATTTCATGCCCTTTGTGTATACCACACTAATTGCCATACCCCAACAGGTGCTACTCCATATTTCTTAGTTTATGGAATCGATACCATTCTTTCCATTGAGGTTGAGTTACCTTCTTTGTGCATCTCATTGAAACATGTCTTGGACAATGAATATTATCGAGTAGATTGCCTACAAGAGGTAGAGCTACTTGATGAGAAATGAATGGCTACTATTAATAACCTTCAAGCATACCAAAACTAACTTTGTGGCCACCATAACTGATGAGTCAAACACAGAGAGTTTGAGCTTGGGGATCTTGTTCTTAAATAAAACTAACATAATACCATGACCAAGAAAAAATACAAGGGAAATTCAAACCCAATGGGATGGGCCCATACCTCATTATTGCAAATTATGGCTCCTGAGCATACATGCTCACTACACTAGACGATGATGAACTTGATGAGCTAATGAACATTATACACCTCAAGCATTACTTCACTTGACATATTTGAAGTATAATCTATGAGACCCATTTTTGTTGTACCATAATGCCAACATTATTCTTTGTAGCATACCATATAATGTTTTACCATACATTTCTTATCAAACAAAGTTGTTTTTTACCTCCCTACCCAACCCCTTTAATCTTTGTTCCATTCCATTGGTTCCTTGGGCACCTTCAATGAGGGGATTTAGTTAAAGTTTTAGAAATTTATTCAATACTTTAGACAGAGGCCATATCTTGGAACAATATTAAAGTGGTTTGGCAGTTGCATCCTTCATTTATTATTTCATTTCATTTGGAGAGCTATTGATTATAACCACCTTTGGGTAAATTAAAGTTTCATGTTGTGCTAATAATTATAACAGACTTTGGGAAAATTAGTATCATTGACCTATGCTATTGTTTCTTAATTAAAACTGCCTATGAGAAAATTAGGATCAACACCTTTATCATGTCTTGAAGTCCCACCTTGCCATTCCTATGCCATACTGTGCCATTTGCTTACTTTGCTTATTTTGAGAATTGATTACTACCTAATGTGATTTCTCCACTATAAGGTATAACTATAGTTATTTGAGGTCCTTTTGGGACAAGGTAGGTAGTTCTCGATTCATGTTGAGGTTATTTTAGTCACCTTTTGCCATGCTCTCATTATTTTATGATCTTTTCAAGTTTGAACACTCTCATCATTTTGAAAGTTGGACCATTTAGTATCTCGTAATTCTCCATCAAGTTGAGATGATCTGGAAATTCTTAAAACATCTATAAAAGATCTTTAAAAATCCTAAACAATTACCAAATTGATCACTTCTTTGCCTTAAGGGTCTGGGACTCCTAGCTATTTCATAAGCAACCACTTGTCATTTATTTTACCCATCCTTAGTTGGCCTAAGCCTTGTACTCTCACTATTTTGTGAGTTTCAATTTTATGCATTATATATTCAACTATGATACATTAATGACCATCAAGATTTATCCATTTTATGAGACCATTCCCATATTCCTCTATCTCATTAGTCATGTTTTCTTATCATCACTTTTTTCTATCCCATATCTTGAGAGAACTACATTTGGTCTATAGTTTATGTTGGACCTTATATCCATAAAACTATGTAGGCAATGTCCACTTTCTTAGTGCATATGGAGTCAACTTGACTACCCTCTTCCTTTTCTTCTATTTCCCTATTTTGTTTGTTTGTTTCGTTATCTCTTATAGCATAGGGGCAATGTTTATCATCTTATTTGATCTCTATTTGTGGTAACATTGTGATTAGCCATTATTTGTGTTTTGTGTTCTTTTGGTTATTTTGTTTGCTTTTTATTTGGTGTTGTCTTTCTGTTTATTTGTTTGATTTTGTTGTTGTGCCTTGACTTAGTATATTTGCATTCATAGGGTGATTCCTTGTGCATTATAATTAGGTCCATCTATATTCATACATTAACATTGTCATCATGGTTTTTATCATTGGTGCATTATTTTCACTTGTTTATTAGATCACGTGTCAGTCCTTATGCATATTTTAGCTCAGTTATCATGGTTTTCTATCATGATGCATACCATCACGTGTTACAATAAAAATTAGATCATAAAATCTTAAAATCAATATGGCTATAGTACTTCTCTTTGGCAACTGAAATTTTATTGATCTATCGAAATCATTTCCCAAATGTAGAGTAATTAAATCAAAAAAGAATTTTAACCCTTGCTAGTTAGGACATGCATATATATTTTAGAAGGTTGTTCGAATTCATATTCCTCCTCTGTACTAGCTTAATCTTACTCTATGATTATGAATTCAATATGTAAGCCCCATTATCTGATTTGCCATCATACTCCCATCATTCTGTCATTGATTCTAACCACCTTTGGTCAAATCATTATGTATCATTCCACCCATAGATCCAATGATTATAATCATCTATGGGCAAATCATTGTGTTTCAATCTATTTAGAAGTTAATGATTATAAACCACCTTTGGGAAAATTATTATGTTTCTTCGACCCTCCTAGGGCTTGTTTTCATTATGATAATGCTTATAACCACCTTTAGATAAATAATTATCTCTATCCATCAAATTGGGGCCTATTTTTATCCTACCAATGATTCTAACCCCCTGTGGGAAAATCATTGTTTTCCCTTTTAATGATTATAACCGCCTTTGTATAAATCATTATCTTGTTACCCTTATCCTTTTTTCAATGATTATAACCATATGTGGGCAAATCATTATCTTTTTATCACACTATGTCGATGATTATAATCACCTTTAGGTAAATCATCTTGTTTATTTATCCAACTGAGATAACTAATTGTGCCACTAATTATAACTACCTATGAGAAAATTAGTCTTTTCTACCCCCTTTTACCTTTTGGTCGAATTATTTTTCTTCTTTCAAGGGACCAATCACCAACCTTATTTTCCAATCGCTCCCTCAAGGGGGTATCCAGAGCTTATCTATTTCTATTGAAGTAGTAGGCATATATAACCTTTTAATTTTTTGAGAATACGTTACTGTGCATATAGATTGTAACACCTTCCTAAATAGGGGAAAACTATAGACATCCAAAACTAGCCATAATTGGCTTTCAATTGAATTTTAGATTGATTCATACCAATCATTGTAAATTAAGCCTAGAAATCACTACACATCTCAAATTTGCTTTCACATCATTCATCAAAGCTTTGAATCAAGTTGAGGCATTTCTATTTGGGATACTAGCCCGTATGCAATAATAACCTCTAATGAATTCATCCCTAATCACCTTGTGGCATAACAACTATCAATTTGGCCTATGGACCTATAAAATAAGGAGCTTGATCAGATCTTAAAAGAGCTAAAATGCCAATCAAAATCAATTAACAAATTAAACATGATTAAATGCCTAGTTGAATTATCCTTTTGAAATTAATGAATATCTAAAAATGAAATTCTACAAATTAAAATATGAAAGCCTTTCATCATTACCTTTATGAGTTGTAAACCTCTTTAAAAATATCCTAAAATATCTAATTTGAAAGCCATGCCTAGTAATTGCAAATCTTTATTACTTGACAACTATTAACTCAACTAGAGTTAGTTTTAACTCACCTAGGGTTAGTTTGAACCCATTCTAAGCCTAAACCATACCTTATGTTCTTGTGAATGGAGTTATTTTTAGAAGGGATATTAATGATATGTTGTTGAGATGTGTTGAAACTGATCAGATTGACAATTTATTGGATCAATTCCTTGATGAACCAACTAGAGGCCACTTTGCACCTAATACAACAACAAGAAAAATAATGCGGGTTGGGTACTATTGGCCTAGTTTATTTAAGGACTCTTATGCTTGGGTAAGGAGATGTCAAAAGTGTACATTTTTCATAGGTAAAAAAAGTCTTGCAACCCTTTTTCTCACTCCTATTCAAGTGTATCAACCATTCATGCAATGAGGTTTTGATTTTATTGGCATGATAAATCCACATTCAAGTGATTGCCATAAATGGGTGCTTACAACCACTGATTATTTCACAATGTGGGTGGAAGACATAAATCTCAAGGAGGCTAGTGAAAACTCATTTCTTAACTTTTAGGAAGGCCTAATGATCAGATTTTGAGTGCCTTCAACAATAATTTTTAATAATATTTTAGTATTTGATGGTGCAAGAACAATTATGGGCTTTCAACTATGACAATTATTGTATCTCTTATTCTAATTACTACCATAAATGAAATGGACTAGCTAAATCCACTAATAAGAACTTAATCAAAATCATTAAGATAACAATAGAAGACAATCAAAGAGCTTGGCACACCAAATTAAGGACAAATCTATGGGATAATAAGATCACCCCCAAGAAGGCTATTGGAAACTCACCCTACATGATTGTATATGGGAGAGAGGCTAATATGCCTATTTATCTTGAACCACCATCCCTTGATTTGGATCATCAATCTGAGATAATGGAGAGTGATCCTATGGAGATAATATTGACTAAATTGAATGCCTTAGAGGAGACAAAAAATCATGCTATGCATGCCATGAAGAACCACCAAGCCCAAGTAAAGAATACCTTTGATAGGAAGGATGTTTCAAGAGAATATCAAGAGGGAGATATTGTGTTGAAATGGGATGAAGATAGGGCCAAACCTCGTAAGCATACCATGTTCGACACATTATGGAGTGGATCCTATGTTGTCATTAGTTACAAATAACACAATGCTTTTCAACTTGTAAAAATAGATGGAGAAGAGTTGAGTATACAAGTCAATGGGATACATTTGAATCCATGATACTTAGGTCAGATTTGTGATATTGTATGATATTGTACATAGTAGAGTAGGTATTTTATTTTCCTAAGTGCTTAGTGCACATGTTGCTTTTTTGCTTTTGGTTGTTGTCCTTCCTCTAAGTGTCTTATGACACATGTGTGTGTGTGTGGTGTGTTTGAGATAGTTCAATTTCAATTTATTTCAAGGATATTGTCAAGTCTATAATTTTAGTTTGACTTCAAGTCAAGTTGTATTAATGATCCCATATCCCAATGGACTATCAAGGCAACTATTCTAGATGCATAACAAGCATGCAATCCCAAGAGGTTGCCAAAGATGTTAGATAAAATTTGGACACCATTAATGGGTTTCATTATAAAATTTGATTTAATTGATCTTAAGTTTGTTGATAGCCATTATGAAGGTCTTGTATTAGTCATTAATGATCTAAGTTGATAGGTAGAGTGTTTTAATTGCTAGCTTACAAGGTCCTTTAAGATAATTTAATGAGTAGCAAGGTCAAGTCACTATGTCTTATCATCAAATGGTCTTTCTTTTTAAGTCTTCCTTATGTGTTTAGCATTGTTTAAGGTAAGTTTAACAAAGTTAAGGTTATGTGTGAAGTCAAGTCAATGAGGAATCATGATTAAGGAGAGAAGGTGGTGAACTTCCAAGAAAAATCATGATCTAAAGTTGGCCAAGTTGACCAAGAAACAAAGCTAGTAAGTTGATCACATTGTATTTCAAGTAATTTGGATAGATTAAGGTAGTTTTGATAAAATTAAGGTATTTCATTACTTTAGTCTCATTGTGCATTCTAAGGTTGAGATGATATATGCTAAAAAAGAGAAAATGTGAAAGTTATATCATGGAATAGGGGTCTTTTTAAGTCATATAAAACTTTTATAATTACATCATGTTTTACTTTTCCATACATATCTTTCGAATGTATTAAATAAATGCTCTCCAACATTGGAATCCCATTAGTAACTGCCATTCATCATTTTATAACATCCAAATGAGGAGATATTAGAATAGTTTCAAGAAAATAAATATGGAAAATGTTTTTACACACTCCTATACCTATTTAAAAGTCAGGGAAAGCTAGATAGTCACTTGGTTCACCATCTCCAACATATTCAAAGGGAAGAATAAACATATTCTTGAAGAAAGCAAGCTTTTAGAGGTATCTTGCAGAAGGTTTCCATTGATAGGTAATGTAAAAAATCATCCAAGGCTCCCCTTGGTGTTATCAGACACAAATCCATACAAAAAGTGGAGCTACAAAGTTAAACAAAGTAGAAAACCCATTCTTTTCTCCATCGAGCTTCTTGGCAATCTCAAAAGGCCAATCAATTTGTCGATGGTACTCTGAGGAGAGAGAAAGTTGGAACCCAAGGTCATAAACATAGGAGGGGACCCTAATACCCTTCCACTTTATATTTTTTTGGGTCTGTTTGGTCTCCTTAATTTTATGAACAATCATTAAGAAGTTAAGGGTGTATAAAGAGGCCTCAAAACCCCACTAGGGTCAGCACATGTAGAGTTCTAAAACCTAGTGAATTCATGAATATAATTTTGGAGGGTCCCTTGAAGACTCTTTCAACCCTTTTATATGATTTTATATCAATTTTATTAATGTTCATGTTTGGTGTAGTACCCAATAACCTTGATTTGCTAGCTTGAACACGACAATTAAGTTTATAGGAACTACAAGGTATTTTGGTGTATATAATTAATGAAATGAATTATTTAAATAAATTATACAATATCATAAAGATATATTATACCTATGTAAGCATAATTGGATTCATTAATTTCAATAAAGACATGTAACTATGCATGTATAGTTGAGATAGTTGGAACTAGCTACCATGGTGGAGACAACCCTGGTCAGATGAGGATATGTTTTCATTGTCTATGATAATTGAAGGGAAAGTAACATATTCAGATATCCTTGAATATAATTCTCAATCAGGGTCCAGGTGGCAAGCCCTAGAGGTCAAGATCCAAGAGTTTTTCTTCAAGCCAAGACCAAGAGAGTTTTGTGAACTTACAAGTCTATAGACCTATAGGTTAGTATTGGCACTAAAATGAGTATATGATAAGTATATATGGATTAATTTAAGACATATGGTGTCCTAATTACTTTTATTAAATATCTAAAAGTCTTATGATTCAACTTTCTTAGGACCAACAGTGAGAGAAGGAAGTTTAGGGGCATACAATGCATGCATTATGCATGATTTGTGCTTATACAAGAAATCAACATGCATTTCACTTTGCTGGAGCTAAATATCTCCTTATAAATATGATATATTATTTATATAATCATATTTAATACCCATGAAATCTCATACCTTAACTCAATTTGATTTCAAATGGACTGTGTAAACTACAATGGACTGAGTAGCGTAAAGGAGGACTGTGAGAGTTCCAAGGGAATGCTCTAGGTGATTTGAGTCCAATAGACTGAGTTAAAATATTTAAAAACATATTTTAACTTGATATATATCCCCATAATTTTTCAATTGAGATCAAGATGAGAGAAACAAGACAAAGTAGGTCTAGGCCTAGTGAGCACCTACAGGGTGTAGTAGGCAGCACGAGCAAAACACATGTTGATAATGGATGCTTGAAGAACTAAAATATAGAAGGAGTCCAAATAAAATATGATTGGAGTTTTCAACCTAAAAACAACACATAAATAAGGATTATTTAGCTTATAATACTAAGTTTAGTGAACCTATAGTCAAAAGGCCTAAATAACTACCTACAAGCCTATAACAAGTAGATGATACAAAAGGAATGTTGGTGACTATTGTTTGAGGAATTAAAGTGTTTTATTGGTAAAAAATGACTATTAGTGTGATATTATAGAATACAAAAATCATTCAAAATGGCTAATTCAGTTTGGCAAGCTTAGTTAGTAGGCCTAATAGCCAAAAGGCCTAAATGACCCCCTGTAACTTGTTTGCAAACAACATGATCAAAAGACACATGTATGAGGTGAGGTAAATATTATAAGGTTTTATATAGGTCAAGATAAGTATAATACACCATATAATATTAGTCAAAACTTCTAAAGTGATAATGAGAAAAGTTACACCCTCATACTTGCAGCCACGCAACCCATAAGCATCTACAAACCTGTGTAGGTGAATTGAAGAGAAGTGTGGGTGTTTTTTTGAAGACATGAAGTATATGAGAGTAAATGATATATATAAAATTAATTTTAAGGTTTTTATATGATTTTCATAGAGTTTTCAAGGTGATTGAAGGCAATGTAGGGGTGAAGAAGGCTATTTAGGCCAAAAATGCCCAAATGATCACACATAAGTCTATGTGTGAAGATTGAAGGAATATTACATGTTTTGGAATATTTTTAGGATTTATGAATCTTAAAGGATTAATTAAATGTTTAAATATGATATTACAAGGTTTAAAACCACTAAAAAGGAAGGAAAATGTTGGAAAAGGCCTACTAGGGTCACTTTAGTGTGACTGGCTACAAACCCTTGCTTAGGGATTATGGCAAGTGTCAATAGATTGAAGGGGAAATTTACTCATGAAACCATTGAAATATCTCATGGGATGTTTTAAACACCCCAAAATTGGATTTAAAATCCAAACCAAACACTTTGATGCACTTTCTTACCAAATGACCGTCTTCAAATGCACAATCATGTTTGTATGGCTAAGAAAGTTAGTTTCCAGTACATATGAATTCATAGGAGGAGATGCATGGGATACTAAGCCTATCATGGGATTAGGATGGGGTTTTAAACTCAATATTATTGGAATTATTTCATTCATGAAAGCACACAACTTTATGAACTATCCTTAAGAAGCCAAGTGACCCTAAAACCCTTGTTAAACCTTGAATGTGACTTGATGGAAGAGATAAGACCTAAAATCACTCAAGATGGATTGAAATGAATGTTATTCCAATTGTATGACCTATTTTAATCTCATATTAATTTTAATAATCAAAGTTTTTTCATGTATGAGGTACTATTGTATGAAAAAGGCCTGAAAAGCTCGTTTTAAAGCTTGTACATAAGGTTTTTAAAGAACCCCAAAAAATTACTATCAATAATAAAATTACAATAGGCTAAGATCTGAAATAATAACTCAAGATTGATTCATATTTAATGAATTTAAATAATTATAAACCATGCATAAATAAGCCTCAACTCAAAAATAGAGTTGACATGCAAAAATTCAAAAAAAAACTAAAATTTAAAAACATTTCTATTTTTAGCAGCTACTATTTTTAGTAAGTTTTGCATGAAAGCACGTGCATCTCTAAAAATATATTTAAATAATATAACAACTAAAATTATCCTATAGGATGAATTTCAATTGAAGTTCATGTCCGATCATTAAAATATGCAATTTTTAAAAATAAAAAATCCCCAAAAAATCATTAAACTATAATTTTAGACCCTCATATGGTCTCGTTTGGCATCCAAAAAAATTTCAAAAAAATTCCTTTAAGTAGAAATAGTGGCTTAGGGAAACGAAAACTTTTTGAGATAGTCGTTTTGGTGCGTGGAAGATCTCAAATGGAGCTATGAGTCAAAAGTTATGGCCTCCAAAAGTTTGGCCTATTTTTTTTGCATTAGTTTTGAATTAGAAAATCTCTCCTAATTATTTTTATAGTATTTAGGAAAAAATAGAGATGTTGTCACCATATTCAAGTGATTTGAGGAGCTTCCATAGTCATAGGGTAAGATGCAAGTGGCCAAATAGGCATCAACCAAGAAGGATGACCACTATGGATTCAAGAAGGGTAGGTTGTAAGCCTATTACAGGTAAGAAAGCATGAGTAGGCCTTTGAAGGCAATTGAAGAGGACCCATGGCCCTACACAGGCTTCTCAATATTTCCCATGGTGATTGAAATAGGCTTTCAAGCCTTAATCTAAGCCCATGAAGATTGACTCATTATCTAACATAAGAGGCCCAAGTGTAGGCCTTGAAAAGGTAAGTTGAGGTCTAAAAATCTATAGGATTCCCATACAAACATTGTATAAACCTATTTAAGACCCCTTTTGGTCATAAATAAGGCTTAAAAATAGTCCTCAATGTTATTTGAGGCTTTCATGGTAAAGAGGATCTTTTGGCTACTCTCTTATCAAATAGATGTGTAGATTACAGTTGCAAGGTGATCCTCCATGCTTGACAAAGGCTACTTGAACTAATTTGAGAATTACATGAATTGACCAACTATGGTGGAGACCTTTAAGATATAAATCTTGGATTTAATTGAGTAACCAAGTCCCAATAGCAAAATGGGTGGAATAAGAAGAAGTTTGAAACTCATGTTCAAATCTCTAAGAAGAGGAAGCATTTCAAGACACCAAGGCTTGTGTAGAGGATCTTCAAGGGTTCCAAGTGTCAATAAGTAGATATGCATCTCCATGAGAATTATGATCAAGAAGGCATCAAAACTACCAAGAAGGCTTCCTATGCCACCCTTATGCAAAGTTACTCCAACACATCCTAGAAGGCTAAGAGGGAATATGATAACATATTTTTACAAGCTTGGTGTCAATATTCTCTATTTTATAACTGATATGATCATGATAGGCATCTAATGAGTTTATCTTCTTGTCCTATTCTTCTCTCTTATTCTAATTCATCTATAAATAAAGCCTTGAGAGGCATTAAATGTATCCTCAAGTTGGTTATGACAAATTCCTGACAATTTTAAGACTTGTACTTGCGTTAAAAATTAATTCAAGTTGATTTATACTATTTTCATCTTGCATATAGTGATTTTGAGTGATTTTTTGATGAATGTTTTATGATAATGAGATTACTTCCATGCATTTGTCCTTTTTCATGCCTCTATATAAGTTAGTCTTATTTCCACAGGTCATATTATGTGTAATACATGGTTTGTTGAGTATAAGTGTTCAAACATCATTAGTGTCCACTCTTAGGCCTATTGAATAATCATCTTATCTGTTGCAATAACCATAAACTTCATATATAAACACTAGTGTGGTAAGAGCTATTTTTAAGTTGTGAAATTAGATTGTAACTTGTCATTTCATAGTGAAAACAATAGCAAGTTGAAGAATATATATATTTGGTGCATCACCTCCATGTTTTCTTATTAATTTTAACTCATTTATATCCCTTTTATTTTCAATGTGATAAGTTAGATTTTTTGGGTGAAGCATCAAGGGAGATAGCCCAACCTACAAGTCCAATCCAATCACCCACAACCTAAGATTGTTCCCATGCTATCATCTAGTTATGAAGGCTTGAACAACCTTCTTAGGGTTGTAAATTAGATAGATAACAATTAATTTCAGTTAGTTCCATTATTTTTTGTGTTATGTTTATTTAATATAACACTATCTGTAGACACCAAAATCGTGTCTACCCCTTGGTCCTTTTCCCCCTCTTAGTCCCCTTTGGTCCACTTAACCACTCCTAACCCATGTCTTATTAATTTGAAATAATTATCTTATTTTAAGTTAATAATTCTCTCTCTCTTGCCACCTCGCCACCCTAGGATACCCTTCTTTGGATTCCCTTTATTCCCCACATGGCCAATATTAATGCCTAGAATCTCATTTCATCCTCTCGCATCCATTTAGCCACCTTCGACCGTTTCTTCCTTGGACTCGCTGACTCGACAGTTGGAAAAATAGACGAAAAACTATTTTTAGCTTTTTTCCTGCCTTCCAGCCGCCGACGTCGATCAACTGTCGATCGACGTCGGTGATATTGCCGGCGTCAATTGCCTTCATAACAGTTTTCTACGTCCGTTATCCTCCCTTCGTCCTTGCTCTTCATCCGACTCTTGAATCTTTAGTCTTCGACCATCCGCCACTCTGCGAATCAATCTACCAATCTTCAAACCAGACCTCTCACTCTCCCTCTCATAGGGCTCCTGCACCAGCAACAACATTAGTCTTCTACACCAGTAACAGGCCCTCCACACAGGCTACATCAACAACAGGTACAGGGATCAGCAACACTCTTTCAACAAGGCACAGGTATGTATATTGTCTATGTTTTCATTATGTTTTCAGTTATTGCTTTCAAGTAATATCTCCCCTCAGACCAAACTATTAACCAGGCCAAATCTGAATCCTTATTTCTCTGTCTCCCTATTGCCTCTATCCTCTGTCTGACCATACACTGTCCATTGTCCCTACAACTCTGTCCAAACCTTTGCACAGACCATTAACCAAAACCAGACTCTCTCAGACCATCCAAATAGCATGAAAACTCTGTCTCAGACCCGTCCACAAAACCCGTCCATAGACCAAAACTCATCCAGACCTCGTCCATAGACTACTGCCCTGACCGACGCCAGCCGCAGAGACCACTAACCCAACCGACGTCGGTAGACTAATCGACGTCGGCAGACCCTGACAACTGATGCCGGTAGGACCACCGACGTTGGTGACTGTGACCAGGCAGACATCAATATTCAGGTAAGCATTTGCTTCCATTTCCTTTTCAGTCTTCAATCATTTCAGTCTTTTATCATTCTGCTATTTATCAGATATTTTTTTTATCGACTAGTGGGTTGACATCCCTTAAGGAAGTCTTCATACTTCTGGGATCAAGCTTTCGCTTGGCAACCCACCATCTCTCCATCTAATGCCTTCTTTGTCTTAGTCTCTTTCTTTTGTAGGTGTCATCCTCCACAACCAAAGAGGAGTTCTCACGACGTCTGGATAACAGTGCGTACGACTACATCCAGGTACATACAAGCCTTAGACCATTCTTCTTAGTTTCTTATTTCTCTCTTTGATTATAGAAAGCAAAAATAACATAGAAACATTCTGGCATGCCCGGTGGGACCTTAGGGTCTTCCTTGAGTTTCTTTTTCTTTTTGTTCATATAGGTGCATTAGGTTTCTCCCTTTTCACCTCTTTCTTTTCTTCTAAACGACATCATAAGTGGGATTAAAAAGAACCTTTCTTTTTTTTCTTGCATTCTAAACTAGTCAAAAGTCATATTCTTCAACCCTTTCTCAACTTGTTTTCATCCGAACTTAACATTTCGACTTGGGGCTTAAAACACAATGCATATCATTTATGCTTGCTTACATTTCTTAGTCCACACCTAGTAATTAACAAACCGCATCATGAATTAATCGTAGTTCACTTTATGTTACACAACCTAACCACTTGCACCAAATCAAACATCAAACTCACCTGAGACAAGGCCCGACTGGGATTTCATCACCCAGCGGATACCTTACCCGCCCCGGCGATCCTACCTGGATTTCATCACCAAGGGGAAAGCCCACTCTGTTCTCTAGCAGAGTTTAATCTCTAGAGAAAGTATATTTTGGCTAAGCGAGACCAACTTATCACTAGACTCGTGAAGTGAGGGAAGCTTGCTCCTTAGCACCAGGCCATGTACAGAACCTAACCCAGACTCTTGAGCGCCTAAACAAACCTAAAACCATCCATAGACTACCTCTCCTACAACCCCTTCTAACAACCAACCTCCCAAACATCACTTTAAGGCATAAGCCATAGGATTCTAAAAGTTGATTCTTAGGATTTAACGCTTAGGGCCTATCTGTCTCCATCTCTATTTTTCTATTTCTATCTGCTTTTTTGAGCTAGTGAGGACGTTCTTCTTCCTTTTTTTTCAAGAATCTTCAAATTTTTTGAGTTTCTGAAAACCACAGTCACTGGCATTGGCTTTACCACCAACGTCGGCCATCTTCTGTCTCTGACATTGATTATCTAATCGACGTCACCATTTTTCACACCGACATCAGTTTTTCAACTGACGTCGATCACTGTCACAGTCCTTTTTTTCAAAACAGCAGCCTTAAAACCCGACCCTTTTTCTACCAAAACCACATTCTGAGTTTTTAAAACTGAGAAAACATAGTTTTTGAAACCTGACCCTTCTTGCCTTGAATAGTTTTGACACACAGTCAAACCAAGGCTCTTCTTGACCAAGCGAGGCATCAATCGCTTCCGCCTTCCCTGTCCCTAACCAGTCCCATAATGGAGTTTCACTCAGAGACCAAAAGAACTCCTACTCGATCGACCCCAACTCAGACTCCCATCATCCCTGAAGGGGACCAAGATTTCAAGAGATTCTTGGACCTTAATGTCAAAGCCCTCCAAAACTATCTCGCAAGAAACCCAACGAGAGACCTTTCGGGTAAAGCGGCGGTGACATCAACACCATCCGCTACCTAGCCTTTTATGACTCAAACTATAGCCTCAACCATTAACCTGACCATGGCCAATACGCAAAGTTTGGCCTCCCCATCTATTTTTAGACCAACCTCCATCGGGGTTCCATTACCTCCTCAACCACACGTAATTCAACTAAGTTCTACATCATACTAGAACTTGATTGTCTCGACTCTACACACTCTTGCATCCATAAATGTAGGAGTGTCTACATATCCTTCTACCAGTGCCGCCATTCAACCACCTTTGGCGGTATCCAGTCAACTTATGCCTTTTACTTCCATAACCCAACCACCTTTGACCTCCACTTCTATCCCTGCGATTAGTTACATATATGTTGCGCCCCTACAAGCGTAATCGACTACGTCATATGCCTCCTCTAGCCTCTTTCAAGTGCCCTACAACCTAGGGGGCGCCCCATTTGCCAATTCATTAGCAGATCTCATTAAAATGCTGATGGATAAAATGGCTAGTCTCGAAGCCTCCATTTTTGGTTCACGTAATGCTCTCTTGTATGAGCAAATTTGCAATGAATCCATCCATCTTTTCGTCCCTATTCGACCATACCCCAACCATTGGGAGCTTCCTAAATTTAATCGTTTCCAGAGTAAGGAAGACCCACAACAACACCTACGGGCATTCAGACATGTCTGCTATTTTATAGCCCACGATGATGCGTTATTATTACGCACGTTTCCCATGTCACTTGCTGGCCCCGCCCTTGACTGGTATAGCTCTCTTACCAGACATTCTATCTTTTCATTCACTCAACTCGCCCAATTATTTCTCGACCATTTCTCAATCAATATCACCAAACTAGTCTCGATCATAGACCTCTACTCTATCAGGTAATTTGATGACGAATCAATAGTCAATTTTGTCACCCATTGGAGAGGCCTGATTAACCAGCTCTCCTTATCCTTGCCTCAACCTGAGCTCATTGAGCTCTTTTCTCGAGCATGTGCCAGGCACATATCTTCCACCTTGCAGATTTAAACATTCTACACTTTTGACGAAGCTTTCACCATGGCTTAAAAGCTTAAACTCCATGCCATTGAAGAAGATAAGGTCAAATTGCGTAATACTAACGCAAAAACCAATGACCCTTCTTTTTTCAGACCTTCTTCTTCTACCAACTCTAAGTCCAAAGGAGTGGCCAACATTGTGGTCGTTAGATCACCATCCTCAACAACAACTAATCAATTTCAACCTTCAACATCTCAAAGCATCACCAAACAATTCCAACAATGGTACATCCAACATTCATACACTCTGCTTGGAGAATTATACGCTTCCATTTTGGAAAAATTCGTCAAGCAGGGGGTCCTCAATCTCCCTCTAATCTGACCACCTCAATTTGACCCCTCAAAAGCCCTCCCTACATGGTATAGGGAGGCTGACTTCTGTCACTTTCATCGCGTCCACGGCCATGACATCGACAATCACCGAACTTTCAAAAATATCATCCAAGACATGATCGACAAGGGGGATCTTGTTTTGGACAACCCAAACACCCCACCCAATCAACACATCAACATTTTCAAACAACCATTCCCAAACCATCCTCTTAATCAAAATAATGTCCAGACCTTGACCGATAGCTCCCAAAACCATAATATACACACGATCAACACTGTCTCGCCTCTTGTCCTTGACCAATCTCCTCCACAGGTAGAAAAACTTTCTTTTCCTATTAGTCCTCCATCTACCTCTCTTATACTGGAGGACGCCTCAACCACACCAACGCCATTAACCCTACATTCATCTGAAGACCCTACCTTGCCTACTCCTCAAGCACAAGTAGAAGGCACGATCATCCCCGCCTTCTGCCCTCTTGAGGAGCTGCACTCTTCTATTTATTCTCCACCAAGAGAAGAACCAGTCTCTTCACCCATTTCGACTGAGAAAGACCCAATCACGATTTCCTCTTGCCTTTTGCCTGAGATTGCTACATCTCACTCACCTCCGTCCACATCTGAACCCAAACCTGTATCTAACATCACCTCGCACAATGGTGGCCCTCAACCCAAACCAAAGAAGGCCACTAAACCACACCGAAGGACTCCTCCCCCACCTTCTTCATTACCTTCAATCTTAGGCCCGCACCCGTCTACTTTAATAGGAGTGCTTCCTACTCCCATACTTCACAGAGACAAGTCACCTCCATTACTCTATCAACCCATCAGACATATATCTTCTCCAATCCATCGACCAACGCCTCTTACACCTCTCAAACCAAAGTCATCAACCCCTACTGCAACAAAACATCCAGACCCGTTAGCAAGTTCTTATGCCTTGCTGTTACGGCAATTATTACAATCTTCTCACATCAACCTCCCGCCTCTTAAACCATATCAATCTCTCAGACCAAAACCACCCTGATTCGATGACACTCAGATTTGTGTGTATCATCACATGCTTGGGCACGATATTGAGCATTGTTGTGCCCTCAAGGTCGTCATTCGCCAATGTCTGGGGAATGACACCCTTCTTCTTGACCACATTATCAACAAGCCTTCAACACCACCCCACTCATCGACTCTCAGATCAAGACCATCTTGGTTCGATGATTCTAAATTTTTTTACTATCATCACACTTTGGGACATGACACTGAGCGTTGTTACGCTCTCAAAGCTGTCATTCATCAACATCAAAAAAAGGATATCCTTCTCATCAAGGATCCTCTTGACCACTCCTTCGACAAATCATCAATACCAACCCATAATTTTCCAACTTCATCACCTAAATTGGGATCTCCACGCCAGACTATGGTCCCTTTGCTGCCTTTAACTCCCTTATTCAACATCAACACAATCAATCTGACCACCAAGCCTCAACCGACCTTGACCACTCTGTCAAACATTCTCCCTACCCACTGGAGGAATTCAACCTTCATCCAAGCCTCGACCAACCTTTTAACCCAGTCTCGACCAAATATCAATCACTCTTTTAATTCTAAACATCAACCAAATATCCATCAACTCGACCCTCAACCAAATCTTTCAATCAGTTTCGACCAATCAACAACCAAATATCAATCAACCGAACCTCAACCAATCATTCAACCAGTCTCGACCAAACATTCAACCCAAACATTCAACCAACCTTTTTACCAAACTTTTCAATCAGTCATCGACCAAATAATTCAACAATATATCAACCAATTTCACATCCAACATCAATCAACACCTGACCAATCTGGAAAGAGGCAAATGGGGCAAGTTTGCTCCTAATTGACTCGAACCTTATCATAACGCACAAGCATGGCCCAGGGACTTATCAGAACTTGAGCCCTTTTTATGCCTTATATCTTCGACCATTCTACTGTTAGTCGAGTACTCGATCACTTGATGTTTTACTTGAGCTCGTCCCTTGACCCACCCCCCTGTCATTGTCATTCCTATTCCTTTCAACCCTGTTTCTCAACATTCGTCAACCCTTTTTGTCAAGCAGTAATGCTTTGTCCTAATAAAAGGGAACCCTTAAAATTTTAGAGGCTCGTCCATGGCTAAAAACTTCAATCAACAACATATCAAAATGGGATACCTATCATATCAAATGGTCATTAAACTCTAAATGTAGACTGCTCCCTCGAAAGACAGCTACACAAATGCTGTATTTACTAGACTGCTCCCTTGAAGGACAACTAGGCCAAAGTCACATCAAAAACATTTAAAGCAAAAATATAGACTACTCCCTCGAAGGATGGCTATGACTAAATCTTGCTACAGATAGCACCTTTTCTAAAGCTTTTCGCATCGATCAGCTTCACATATATGACCACCAAGCAAAGCAACATCCCAATGCAGACTTTCCACACCGATCAGTCTGCACAAAAAAAAAAAAATGATTGACAAGTTATAAAGTCATGGACATGCCTATAGTCGTTCTTGGGTCACCTATAAAAGGGGCAAGGTTATTCCTGCCACAAAGGGTTACCCCATCCTCTCATATCACACATTCAACTTATCACCCCAACATATTCAAGGGACTTCGAGCTCACTTAACGTCAAGTGATTTGATTACTTTTCTATCAACTACTGGTCAACGATGTAATGCATAAACGGGGCTTTTGTTCTAACAACCCCTATCTATGCTCTCATCGGGTCCTTGTCAATGAAAGAGCGATTTGCCTTTCACTTATCTTTCACACTTTGGTCACATTCAACCAAACTTTTTTCTACCCAACCAAGCCAACCCAAACATTTTTAGACCAACATGACATCATGACATCATACATTGTCTTAGTCCTTTTCACATAGTTTCTATGGACACCAATACGCATGGAAACTATCGACTAGACACAATTTATGTTAAGCATAAACCAATACTTGTTGAAGCATAAATGGACTTCAATTCATTTTTAGCATACATCCATCACGACTATGGACGATTGCTAGGGATGAAATACCCCTCGACCAATGTTACAGAATACACCATTTGAAAAAGGCTGTAACATCTTTTTCTCCTCATCATTTCGACACATGACCAAACCAACCTATTGACCATTTTGCCTCTTTATTCGAACTACATTGGTCTGAGGCCCTATGACTGGGGCTATGTAGGTAGCACTCAGATGACCCGACGTCTTCTGGGGTTAGCTCGACCACCTCTATTTGTTCGTCTCTCTGATGGACAAACCATTCCTCCTTTTGACCATGGCCTTGCCCTCGACCAAGACCCATCCATGACCTTGACCTCGACCAAGACCATCGACCACTTTGACCCTTCCTCCCTTTTAGGGAGAACTACATTGGCCTGAGGCCCTTCACACAAGGGCTATGTATGCAGCACTCAGTGTTCTGAGGTTAGCTCGGCCACATTCTTTCATCCGTCCATTCATTCGACCAGCTATCTATCTCAGCCTCGTCTTGACCAATGACCATGGAGATCATGCCTATCTCCTTCGACCTTGACCACTTCCAAGACCACGTTGCCTTGGTTGTTTTTGCATGTATGCTACTTCATAATTGGTTAGCAAAATTATGTGCAGACCATATTTTTGACCCTCACAAGTAAAAGATCGCAAGCCGGTTGATCCCCACTACTTGTGACTTTTTCATGTTTCTGGGAGCACTTCCTGAGCCTGGGATACCTGGAACATGATGACCATTGGAGCTTCCACTTAGATTGAATAACTCGATCAGCTACGACCAAATGCTGGGGCTCAGTTATTTCAATTTTGGCACTCCTCAACCTCGACTTGCGACAATTTGACCTGACCATCCCGTGAAGTGGTATATGTGCAATTATGACTTTTACAGCATTCACACTCACACCTTCATCCTTTTCATCCACTCTTTATCAAATCAACACCCAATTCTAGGTTCCCTTCCATCGACTCCTAGTTTGAGGGGGAATACCTCATCCATAATCGGGGCAACCCCTCCTATTTTTGTCTTGTAGTTCACTTGAACAATCAACAGGACAAAATCAACCCTATCCCCCACCTGGGGCAATCAACTCCTATTTTTGTCTTGCAGTTCGTCTAGAACAACCAACAAGACAAAAAGGGGCAAATGTAGACACCGAAATTGTGTATACTCCTTGGTCCTTTCTCCCCCTCTTAGTCCCTTTTGGTCCACTTAACCACTCCTAACCCATGTCTTATTAATTTGAAATAATTATCTTATTTTAAGTTAATAATTCTCTCTCCCTTGCCACCTCGCCACCCTAGGATACCCTTCTTTGGATTCCCTTTATTCCCCACATGGCCAATATTAATGCCTAGACTCCCATTTCATCCTCTCGCGTCCATTTAGCCACCTTCGACCGTTTCTTCCTCAGACTCGCTGACCCGACAGTTAGAAAAATGGATGAAAGGCTATTTTTAGCCTTTTTCCTACCTTTCAGCCACCGACGTCGATCAACTGTCGATCGACGTCGGCGATATTGCCGGCATCGATTGCCTTTATAATGGTTTTCTGCGTCTATTATCCTCCCTTTGTCCCTGCTCTTCATCTGACTCTTAAATCTTCAGTCTTCAACCATCCACCACTCTGTGAATCATTCTGCCAATCTTCAAACTAGATCTCTCACTCTCTCTCTCATAGGGCTCCTGCACCAGCAACAGCATCAGTCTTCTACACCAGCAACAGGTCCTCCACATAGGCTACATCAACAATAGGTATAGGGATTAGCAACACTCCTTCAACAAGGCACATGTATGTATATTGTCTATGTTTTCATTATGTTTTCAGTTATTGCTTTCAAGTAATATCCCCCCTCAGACCAAACTGTTAACCAGTCCAGACCTGAATCCTTATTTCTCTATCTCCCTATTGCCTCTGTCCTCTGTCTGACCATACACTCTGTCCATTATCCCTGCAACTCTGTCCAAACTTCTTCACAGACCATTAACCAAAACCAGACTCTCTCAGACCATCCAAACAACACAAAAACTCTGTCTCAGACCCATCCACAGACTCGTCCACAGACCAAAACTCATTCAGACCTCGTCCACAGACTACTGCCCCGATCGATGCCAGCCACAGAGACCACTACCCCAACCGACGTCGGTAGACTAATCGACGTCGGCAGACCTTGACAACCGACGCCGGTAGGACCATCGACGTCAGTGATTGTGACCAGGCCGACATCAACATTTAGGTAAGCATTTGCTTTCATTTCCTTTTCAGTTTTTAATCATTTCAGTCTTTTATCATTATGCTATTTATCAGATATTTTTTTTATCAACTAGTGGGTTGACATCCCTTAAGGAAGTCTTCATACTTCTGGGATCAAGCTTTCGCTTGGCAACCGACCATCTCTCCATCTAACGCCTTCTTTGTCTTAGTCTCTTTTTTTTGCAGGTGTCATCCTCCACAACCAAAGAGGAGTTCTCACGACGTCTGGATAACAGTGCACACGACTACATTCAGGTACATACAAGCCTTAGATCATTCTTCTTAGTTTCTTATTTCTCTCTTTGAATGTAGAAAGCGAAAATAACATAGAAACACCATCCCACATTACACTATTGTGACACATGATGAGATTTGAGTGGGGCATATGTTACACATAATATTTTCCACTTTGATATTTACTAACACTTTTTATCATACCAATTTGTCGAGCATTGATCTCTCTGGGTGCATGCCTTCAAGGGTACACTAGGACATGGGTTTCATAATATTTATGGGGATTCATGAGATATGTTGCTATGCTATCATGATTATATCTTTTCCTATCATAAAAATAGTGTCCTTAGATTATCTATCCATCTAGTTTAACCATATTTCCTTTGTTCAGATTTGTTGTCTTGTTTTTTGTTCTATGGTATTGACATGTCTGATGCCATCTATTTAGTGACTTTTCCCTTTTGTATTGTATCATATATGAAATTGCAATTTTGAGTGTGCCTTATGATCTTTAATGTATCGTCCTAGCCCATGTAGTGTTGTGGCAACCAATATTATTATATCGATTGGGTCGATGCCATCAACTAGAAACAAGGTTTGGTTTTGTGTATTAAGCAACTATATATATATGAGTCATATGTCAGTACTATCATATCATATACACTCATTTCAATCTGATTTTACTTTAACTTCTACCCTAGGTGAAAATTAGAGGAGCTTGGTCTCTAATATTATCATGGGAGGTATTAGTCATATTGTATCTTTGGAAATTAAATAGGAAAATTTACTGGGAGTTATAAATTAAGGGAGCCTTCACTTTTGTCTGCACTTAAAGTCTTCAATCCAAAAAGTTATTTTGTGAAGCTCCACTTGAGCCAAGGGGAGATTGATGCTCGATGGGTTCACATCAAGGTAAATATTTCTAATCTTATGCTCTTTCTTTTCTTAGTTAGTAGTGTATATTTATTGTTGTCTAGTGATTAAATATCTATGCATGTTTGTCTAATCGCTCTCTATCTTGAATTAATTTTGGGTAGGCATAGGAGTACTTAGACTTGCCATCTTCCACCCTAGGTTCATAAACTCTCATTTGGTTTACCATTGCACCTTACCCATAGTTTACATTACATTACTTACACTAATTTACTTGAATTACTTACAAGCATATCTTAGTATCATTTACTTTGTTTCACATATTTCATTTCACTATTTAGGATCCAAAAAGATGCCTAGATAGAGCTATACCCTTGTGTCATAAGCATTGGATTTGTAAACCTTCCCATTCAATACTTTATTATAGGTAAACCTCTTGTTATATATGCATTCCTCATTGGTTATTAATCACCTAATTGAATAACATAATGCCTATTTGATTGAAATTCATGCGAGTTTGAGTAAATTGATATAGGATAGGTGTATGTTAATCCTAACCAGTGAATATATACACCATGTTTCATTTGATTCTATACCTAGCCTTCTATAAAATGGAAACATGTAATAAGTATCTTGAATTTTTTCCTTCCCACCTCATTCCTTGACCTAGACTATGGTTATAATTCTACATTTAATTATATTTGATTTGATTGGCATAGGTAGAATTGGAAAACATATATTATTCACTTTGTATATTTCCTCAATTAGAGTGGCTAAGTTTATTGGTGGAATGAGACCATGAACTATTGGTAAAACTTCCATTTTATGGTGGTTGAAATCCTCATTATCTCATGTTGATTTGACTTCTCAAAGTCAATAACATCATTGGTAGAATGGAATCATGAATTCTTGGTAAAACCTCCATTTTATGGTGGTTGAAATCCCCATCATCTCATGTCGATTTGACTTCCTCAAGTCAATAACATCAAGGAAATGATTATCATATGGGGGATTTGTAAATGTTTATCCATGTTTCTTCTACTTGGGGTATTCTAGCCATAACTCACAATGCTTGGCTAGTTCAATTTCCTTACGAGGTTTCCTCCTCTTTTTTCAATGTTGAAGAAAATATGAATCTTTTATGTTATTGCTTTCTTTTCATAATTTTATTTATTATTTAGTATTTTTTTCAGGTCATTTCAAAGGTATGATGTATTATGAATAGATGAAATAATTTTTAGTATGTTTTCTCTCTTTTGATATTATCTATTTATTTATTTTTTGGATAATTACAGGGTTATATTAACCACCTCCTAGCCCTAGAAACCAAGTAAAAACATATACAACCAACCATAAATAACCAAAACCTAAAAATTAAACCAACACAACAAGATAAAACCAACCTACCCTAGAAGAGCCAACAACCAACCATCGACCACTAGCAAGAACCAAAAAACCAAAAGACTAGAGACAAAAAACAACAACCTAAAAACTTTAAACTTTACCCAAATTAGCTTCCTCCTCTGAATATAATATGTAAATCATTTCCATTTTGGTTTTGCCTCCCTTTTGATCCTCCACCATTGCCATAAAAGTGTTCTCCTCTTTGACAACCATGCTCAAAACTACACTAGCACCAGTCAAAAGTCCAAAAAGACATGTAGCACCTGGGAAGAGGTTTTCAGACATTTCTTCCCAAATATTGGTACACCAAGGTGGTGCTACAATTTCCTTCCATAAAACCCATTTCACCAATTTTTTAATAGCCACCAGTCTATTCTTAGCATGTTGACTTTCACACAACTTCTCTATTTCCAAAATTTGGCTCTTAAGGTACACTAAAATGGGCGAAGGGATAAATTGCTTCTCCTTCAACCTAAGCTCCCAAAGCTTCTATTTTAGTTGCTCCATGAAATCAAGAAACACCATGAAGTGCATTTGCACACTTGAAACATCAACCATGGGACAACACCAAAGCCATCCCTTTGTGAAAAGGGAAGGCTGGGCAAAGGAGAAAGGTCACAAGGCAAAATCTTTTAATCAACCCTACCTGAGCTTTCAAACGCATATAAAAAACCATCACCTACACCACCACCTCAACATATGAGATCAATGCTATAATATTTGAAGCAAAAACTATCATAATTTGTGAATTCACACAAGAGCCAACACTCTGCACCATAAACTTCAGCCCAAGAACATCTGAAATGGCCTCTAGGAAATCCTCTGATGGGAGCCAAAAGATGTGTGATAAATGGGCTCTCAAAATTTTGCCCTCAAAAGCCATTAAAATAAGTGAGAATAAATCAAATTTCAAACCCACCAAAATAGAATAATGCCACACTTTTACCCAAATTCAATAAGAACAATATTAGGAAAATCCTCCAATGTTTCTCTAACATTATTCATCTTACTCAACTCCTCTTGATCAATATCACAATTTGCCAAAAAATTTGTGGTCAAGTATGTCTACACTCCCATTTTGAGAAAAGCTCAATATTTTCCCAAGTGATTGTCAAGATATTCTCAAGACGCCATGCTTTTGCCTCTTTCCTTTTCAATGCTGAGATCATGACTTGGGAATCTCCTTCTATAATCAACTTCAAGATTCCACATTGGATAACTATTTCTATACCCAAAGCGAATGATTATGCTTCAACTTCATTATTCATACCATCTTAAAGTTTTCTTGACATAGCTCATATTAGAGATCCACAAAAATCCCTTATAACACAACCTACTCCTGAAGCTCCAAGATTCCCCTGAGAGGCACAATCAAATTTCAACTTAAACCATCCACCCGATGGAGGGCTCCAAATTATCTTGTTTTTTTGATCTTTCTTACCAATTGTGATTGACCCATTAATGGGGGGAATAAAAATCAAATTCTATTTAGTTGCCATCACCATATCCCACCTAGATAGGAAGCCTTTCCTCCTACACACTAGAGCAGAGACAACCTCTGAAATTGAGATCTCAATTTCTTATATCACTTTAGAGACCTCTTTCTCTTGATTTTCCAAAATGTGCTTATTTCGTTCTTTCCACAAAAACTAGATCACAATGGAAAGGCTAACTTTTCATAAACCTTGGAGAGCATTTTTGCAGTCACCCAACAACCATAAAAAGAAAGCATCCTTTAGAGTAGGAGGCCAAGCCCACACTAGCTCCAATATGTCACAAAGCTAGCTCTAGGAAAAATTTGCAAAGGGACACAAATAAAGTAGATGACTAGCATTTTTCTCACTATTCTTACAGAGAGGACACCTTGAAAGTCCCAAAAAACCCATCTTAATAAATCTATCCTGTGTGAGACTATGATCCTAAACCACCAACCATGTGAAGGCACCTACTTTATGCAAACCACTTTTCTCCCAACACAAGAATCTCACCCTGAACGTCCACTCATCCATCACCTTAGCCATATGATAGCCTAGATTGACTCTGTAATTCCCCATTTTTGTGCCAATCCAGTGTAACAAATCCTCCTAATTCAAAAAAACTTTCCTCATTTTGAGACTATTTTCAAGCATCACCAGTTGATCACCTAGAATTTCCATATTTTAATTTTTTTTCCAACCCCAAGACCTTAGGCCAGAAATAAGCATTTGTTCCAAATAATCAGCAACATAGGAACCCCAAGCCAAGAAAAGGATACATTTATCATCCCCAAAAGATTGGTTTTCAGTGAGAGGTTTATGCCCATTCTAAGAGTCCTACAAAAATATAGGTTTTTTTGATTATTAATAGTCCAAGAGACATGATCTGAGATAATATTTTTGCACCTTAGGATGAAGTACCAAAACTATGAACCTTTGGGTGGATCTACTATCAAAATGATACTTAAATATTAATCTAGGTTGAGATATTTACTATGAATAACCCTAACCCATAGCGCCTCTAAAGAAATTAGCATACTCAAACCAATTTAGCTCTTAAAGCCCAATTCTATAATTCTAGGTTCTTAATACCACCACCCCTCTCCCCCCCCCCCCCTTTTATTACACCATTTCCCACTTCATTAGTGGAATTTTGTTTTTAACTTGAACACCTTGCTAAAGAAAGTCTTTCATAATTTTATTTAGCTGCTTGAGAAATTTATCAAGGGGTTGCAGAATTGAGAAACAATAAGTAGGTAGAGCACTGAGGATAGATTTAATGAGGGTGATACGACTAGTTGGGGAGAGCTACTTACCTTACCAAGAAGCCAAATGATTTTTGAAAGCTTGAACCAAATGGGACCAATGAAAGGATTGAGAGGCTCTAAAAAACAAAGTCACATCCAATTATTTGACAGGAAATTTACCAATATTAAAACCCAACACAAGAGAAATCATTTACTAGATTTGTTCTAAGCAGTTGATAAAGAAAATATCAATTTTTCCCACATTCATCATTTGCCTTGAAGCCTACTCATAAATGGAAATGATTTCCTTAAAGGTCTGCACCTCCCTAACTGAAGCTTGCCCAAACAAAAAAGTGTCATCCACAATTTTTTGATGAGTCAAATTCTCTAGACCATTGGCCACTTGAACATCCCTGATTAAAGAAGATCCTTTGGCTACCAACACTGCTTTATCTAAAGCTTCCACCACTAAGATAAATAGGAAATGAGATAATAGATCACCTTGCTGAAGGCCCCTATAAGCTTAGAAAAAACTTGCCAGACTGCCATTAACCAAGATAGAGAACATCAGGGTCAAAATACAGCTAAAAATCTAATTATACCAAATTTTACTAAACCCAGACTTCTCCAAGACTTTAAGCAAACAATGCCAATTCACCCTATCATAGGCTTTAGTAATGTCAAGATTTAAAAGCATCCCTCTCCAATGTGACATTTTAAGAGAGTGAATGATTTCATGAGCAACTATAATCCCCTCTTGAATATTCCTTCCTAGGATAAAACTCGCTTGTTCCTTAGAGATTAAGAACAAAATGATCTTCTAAAGCCTGAGAGCCATAACCTTCACTATAATTTTATAAACAATATTACACAAGGAAATAGGCCTAAAATTCCTGAATTTTTATTTTTATTTTCACCTTTTGGAAAGAGAGAAACAAAGGTGACATTCAGATCAGGCAAGACTTTTGATTTTCTCCTTGATTCTTCAACCATCTACAAAACATCTTCACCCATTGTCCCAAAAAGTCTAGAAAAAATATGTTGAGAACCCATTTGGACTGGGAGCCTTATCTTTTTCCATTGAGAAAATAACATTTATGACTTCCAAGAGTGAAAATGGGGCCAACAGTTTCTCATTCTGCTCCACAATCACCAAACAAGGAATGTGAGACAAGTTAGCCTTTTGAGCTTTTAGATCCAAAAAGATAGATACATTTAATAGATATGAGAAAAAAGGACTGCTTACTTCCTAATATTTTCCAGACTGGTTACACATTTACCTCAACTAAGTTAATTTGCATGATATGAGTAAAATTTCTTTTCAGCTTGATTGATTGATGAAAGAATGCAGAGTTTCTATCCCCTTCTTTAAGCCAATAGTTTTTGGATGTCTATCTCCAAAAAACTTCTTCCTAGAGAAATAGTTCCTCATATTCCACTAATAACGTCTTTTCCAATTTATAGGACTCTTGGTCTATACCCTTTTGAAAGATATCTTTATTCAGATTCTCCAAATCAGCTTCAACTCTCACTTTTTACTAAAAATTATTTTTGAAACAATTAAGTTTCCATTGACGAAGTCGCCCCTTAATACATTGTAATTTCTTGGTGATACAAAACATGGGAGATGTAGAGGGAATGTCTTTCCACCAGCTTTCCACTAGGCTAAAAAGAGACTTATCTTGAAACCGCATTTTCTCTCGTTTAAATAGACAAAGGAAAGGGGGACCGTCTTTATTAATACTAAGGGAAATGGGGAGACGATTTGATCCAACAAAGGAAAGAATTGAAGAGTCCATCAATTTTTTTTGGGTAAGCCATGAGTTAGAAATAATTTTTTTCTAGACATTCTAGAATATTTTGATCACTAATTCTTCTATTACCCCATGTGAAAAAACCACCTTGTGATGACAGATCGATAAGATCATTACCTTTCAAGAACTCTCCAAATTTAACACATTTTAAGGATTTTAAGCCTTTCCCACCAAGATTTTCTGATTGATTTAGAATAGAATTGAAATCACCACCAAAGAAAATCTTTTCTAGAGTGAAATTAGAGCACAGCTCTAAGAGCTCCCCCTAAAACTTCCTCTTATCTTACAGATTGTTGGGGCCATACACATTGCCTAAAAAAAGAGACAGATCCATTCTCAGACAAGTAATACTACATTATTGCCAATGAGAACATAATTTAATTAGATCCACCTTCATTCTCATAGGAAGCCTAAGGATAACTAGTCCTCCTGAATCCCCTACAACTTCCACAAAGAGACCATTCCAAAACCTCCATACACCTTTCTCAAAAAACTTCTCATCACCATTACTCAACTTAATTTCTTGCAACAACATAACTTCTGTATGTTCTACCACCAATAGACATTTAACCAAACATCATTTGGTTGGAGCATTGATGCCCCTAACATTCCATGAGAGAACCTTCATAAATCTTGCGGAAGGAATGTCACCTCCCACTTCTCAGGTCCAATTTTTTTTTAGCGTTTCTTGCCTACCACAAGATACATCCTTAGCTACCCGAGCATGCTTATTTTTCCTCCCTCTCCTAGGGCCCAAACCATAATACATCATACCTCTAGACATTTTGACTTAGCAATGGATAAAAAATCTCTTGAATTTGAATCCTCCTCAGAGTCTATATCGACCTCCTTTGAATCACTTTGAAGAGATTTAATCATAGGGTTTTCCTCTTGAGAGGGGCCTTACAAAACATGTGAAACATTCTCTTTATTTGGATTAGTTTCCTCATTGTAAATTCCATTTTTAATAGATTGAGACTGTTCTGTTATGAAATCACACCCCGTGATCATCAAATTAGGGGAAAGGAAATCTAGTTTACTAAGTCTCTCTAGAAGTACTACCATTTTTGGAATGTTTACCTTATTAGTTTTGGGTAGGAATTCCTTCACATGATTAGGTGAAGATCAACAAGGGGATTTCTCCTTTAGGGGCTTAGAGGAAGAAGGGGCCTATGATATTGTAGATGTCCAACATAAAACACCTTTCTCTATCTCTTGCACCTCACCTTTTTTTTGCCACAAAAGTCTAACATTATGACTAGAATTACTAGGAAAAGTAGGCCTATTGCTATTATTATAAAAAGAAGGAGCATAAAAGGGCTTGAAGACCTTACAAGGGAATTTTTTTGGATATGTCCCATCTTTCTACAATTGTAGCATCTAAAAGGAAAATTATCTATATCCACCATTTGATTCCAGACTCTGCCTTGAGATATGATTACAATATTACCTGGAATAAGGTCTGATAGGTTAACTAAAACCCTAATCCTAGAAAACGATGCTAAGCATCCCTCCTCCAATTTTAGATTGATTTCCACATAAGATCCCAAGATATTACCCAGTGCTTGCAAAAATTCTTTGCTCTAATATTCCATAGGGAGATTATACATGCAAATCTAGTGGGCCACTACTTCTAGGTGATAGGTTGTGGCATCAAAGTTGGGTTTCCAGGGTTGCAACCAAAACCCTACACTATTCAAGGACCAACCGATGTTATTTATCACCTTATCTTGACTCCCTTGATTTGGGAAAACCACCATAAAACAACCTTTGGGTAAAAATTTTGTTTCTAGATTCTCACCCCAGTCCTCTATAAGCCAATTTTCTATTTCCCCAATTGTTAGCCATCCCTTGCAAACCTTCCTATGAGAGCTTGAGCCTCTAGATGAGAGATCTCTTGAGTGAGCTCCATAGTCTCCCACACTATCTCTTTTTTTGCCCCCACTTTTAGCACTGAATGGCTAGAAAAAACTTCCCAACCCCTTCTGCTTCTTCCAGGTACCCCAGGATGTTTCTGCTGGGAGCTCATAGCTCTAGAGAGAGGACACACACCATATTGGAAAGGAAATTTCCCATGAAGGATATGTTATTTTTGAACTAAATTCAGTTGTTCTTCCTCTAAACAAACCTCCTCCCCATTTTTTGTCATCATCCCTGATGAAAAACTAATCCATTTTTATGTTAACTAAAAATCTTGCTCTATCACCTACACACCAACTTGAGATTTGCGTCAACCCAGACCCACCTAGAAGGAAAGGGATTCTAGTTTTTTCTTCATTTTATTAGACAGCCACTTTAAAGTTTGGGTATAGGCATTTTTATAACCAGAATGCCCAAACTAGTGGTGAATAGTATCCCTAGCCATAGACTGTTGAATGCCTCATCGCATTGAACATAGAATTCAATCCACTTGCCGACCCCCATCGCATTGAACCCCGAGTCAGTTATCCCATTTCATGTGAATACTTTTCATGAAGGTGTGCATACCTTACCCCCTGCAAGATTAGAACCTATGACCTCCCTTTTAGGAGCACACGTTATTCACCATTAGGCCAACTCAAGTGCACTTATTATCTATTTATTTATTAATCCACTTTTTCTTTTACATTAGTTTTATATGATTGCACTATAAATTAATCTTACAATGAGACTCCTTGAGGAAACTCTCATATTTTAAAATATATAAGTATTTAAAGTGACATTAGTTCATATAATAATGGGTTTTAAACATTCTAATACTTAGAGCAAGCCTTGTAAACAAATCAAATATGTTATGAAATACAAATATTAAATTGTTTGACTAAATTTATTTCAATTTATATGATTATCATTATACCATATCTTGTTTGATTAATAAATAAACACTCTTCAATAAAAAAATAGTCAATGTTTTGAGTGTCCTCCAACCTCCAATAGGGAAAGTTGCTCACTCAGCAAAAATGTCGATGAAGCTCATTCTATCATTTTTGATAGTAAAACTCCCCCATAAGACTAACTTATTTGAAATAAGGATGTTGGGGATACTTAATATTTCATCCATACACAAAATGAGATATTTGACTTTGACACATTTTATTGACATATGACTCTTAATTTTAAGACTTTTGATTTTTTGTACATATTAAAAAATGAACCTCTTATTTATAAAAGACACTCATTTTCTATTTTGACTTTTTGGTGAAACATAATTCAATAAAATTGGACAAACTTTATTTGGACCAACTAAAATACTACTTAAAATACTAAGACACATCAACTAGAAAGCAATATTTTATTTCTTTCTAACAACTATATGAATCTCAACTATTAAATTGTAAAATATTAACAATATACCTAAACATGACCTTAACTTACAATACTTTGACAAAGAATTAACTTTATGATAGAGACAAATAAAATAAAAATATACTAACACAATCAATAATAACTAACCAAATAAAATTTAATATTCGAGGTGTTGGATGAGCTTGAGTTGAGATAAAATGCACGGTTACTTTGATGATTAAATTATACAAAGATTGGGTGGGATGAATTGACCAAGCTTTGCCATGTTGCCTTTGGGCTTTTCCACATCACCTTTATGAAACACTATGGATTGATGTTGAGGTAGAAGTAGCAGGTGAGTTGACTGCTGAGATATAGGGGAGAGGGCAGTCTAATGACAAACAACAAACCCAAAATCTATGCCATTTTTAGGAGAATAGTTTACTAGGACCTCAACTCGTAGGGAGTTTGTTGATCTTTAATGCAATCTAATGCAAGCATAGACCAATACAAAACCTTTATCTGAATGAAAAAGGTGAGAAAAACTATGAACATAGCCGTGTTGAGTTAGAAAAATGTGGATGCAATTTGATTTCAATATAATTAATAATATCCACATTATTAAGCACTCAAAAACTATTCAATATCAAATGTAAGTTTGTTAATGCAAATATGAAGATAAGAGTCTAGTTTTAGGCTTACAAACAACTGTAGACATAATACTTATTTTTAAATGTATACGAATAGAATTCAATGCTCAAATAGATCTGATCACATGAATTAAATAGCTTTAGAGAACATGAATGAAAGATTATCTTCTCCCAACCCATCCACTTTTGAAGTCCACATAGAAAAGTATCACGACCTCCACTTTCAAGATATATATAGATGATTTCTTCACCACCAGATGCTCCTAATTTTTATCACACGGTAGTATGGATACATTTAGTGAATAGATAAAAATATTAAAATAGCTTCACTCATTTTTTAATGATATTTATTCATAGGGCTGTAATGGAGATGTTAAAAAAGTCAATGTAGTGAAATATACTCATGCTCCATGCTCTTTTCTTTAATCTCAATCGCCAATATTAGTTATAAAAAAAATAAACAAAACCTAAACTACTCAGAGTAGAGGAATTTTCATGAGATGGGGAAATACAGAAGAGTTGAGGCTATATTTTTATCGTATCAAAAAATATTTTTTACACAATCCTCTCACTATTCTACTCTAATACTAGATAATAAGTTTGGTTCAGATCTTCATAAACTAGACACGTAAAAAATGAAACTAAACATAGAATAATAATATATTTATTCACACTATAAAATATATTCTATTACATATTCATTCAGGTATTATAAATATATAGGAATGTCTTTCTTATAAATAGGGTGAACCATATCACCATAAATCTCTCCTCATATCCCTATGAATTGCATAAAACTTATATGCATAATATTGTTTCAACATACAACAATATATCTATCAAACCAATATATTCTAACAACTAACTAAACATATATAATAGTGAATTATTACTCTCATAATTATTCAAATTACAATAATCACAAATTAATGTTAGGACTAACATTTCCTAATATTGACTATGAAAAATGTTATACCAAAGTAGAATGTGATTGCCTTGCTCTATATTACATACATGAAAAGCTCCATCCCTATATGCTCTACCAAACCAACTATGTCCTAGTTCATTTTAATCCATTTCATTAATTTTTCTCCAAAGCATTCCTATATAGAGATAGAATTGGCAAATATATGTTCTTCTTGATAGAATTTGACCTTCAAATTGTTACACAAAAAACTATCAAAGGGCGAGTCATCACTGACCAAATTGCAGTGACACCTTTACCAACTACAAATCACCTTCAAAATAATCTCCCTGATGTCAACATTCTTTACATTGAAGATCTTAAATAGGCAATCTATATCAAATATTATTTTCATAATTTGACTACTGATTTAGAAGCAAATAATCTTTAAGATACCAATATCACTCCCAATACTACTAGATCCAAAGTAGTTATCAAAAAAATCCTTGAAATTACCATTGATTTGTATGAAGACTCTTGGACCCTCCACTTTGATGGTGCCAAATGCCTCCAAGGAGTTTGGACATGATGTATTCTAACAAATCCACATGATAAGATCATACCTTTGGCATTTATATTAACCTTTGATGTCATTAATAACATGGCCAAATATGAATCTCTAATATTAGGCATGAAATCAAAACTCAACTTAAATATCCCATATCTACATGCTTTGGGTGACTCACAACTTATCTACCATTAGGTTAATGGTGATTATCAATGTAAAAGTTAAAATATAATTACATATGATCAAATAGCTACCACATTTGCCAAAGAATTTGCCTCTTTTACCATTGAACCAATTTAAAGAGATCAAAATTTCATAGCTGATTCTCATGCTTCATCAACATCTATATTTCATCCTCATCAAGTACTTAGTGATTCCCAATTTCTTATCCAAATAATAAAATCACCTTCTTTTATCAAATCAAATGATTCACTTGTCTATCACATGAGGCTGTCACTATTCGACAAAGTTCATGGTACAAAAACATAATCCAATTTCTTAAACATCAAACTTACCCTCCAAACATGGATTCTCATCAAAAGACTAGAATACATAAACAAACTTTCAAGTATGTATTTAGATACAACACCCTTTAATACTGTAATGTAGAAGGTACTCTACTCCATTTTGTAATGCAAGAAGAGGTTCCTACTCTCCTCGAATAAGCACATGGGGGCATTTATGGTGGTCATTGTAGTGGACAAGCTACATCCCATAAATGTTTACATATGGGTTACTTTTGGCTTACTCTAGAAAAATATGCTATAAATTTTGCTAAAAAGTGTAATCCTTGTCAACTCCATGATGATCTAATCCACTCACCATGAGTGAAGATTGAAACAATGGAGTTTCCTTGTCCATTCTCCATGTGGGGATTAGACCTCATTAGTAAATTACCTCAGTCACAAGATGGCCATGTCTTTATTATTACTATTACTGAATATTTTACCAAATGAGTAGAAGCAATGCTTCTTGTCAATGTTATATGAACCACTAATTCTAAATTTATCCTTAACCAAATCATTTATCATTTTAGAGGTCCCAATTCTATCCTCTCTGATAATGGTGGTAATTTTAAAAAAAAAGACATGAAAAAATTATGTGCCAAATTTAAAAATTCTCACAAATTTTTCACACCTTACCATCCTTAATGTAATAGCCAAGTAGAGGCTACTAAAAAAATTCTAAACAAAATATTACAAAATACTATTATAGAAACTCGTACTGATTGACACCTTCATCTATATCCCATAATTTGGGCCTACCATACTAGCATATGTACTACCACTGTGACAACACTATTCTCACTACTATATGGTTCTAAATTAGTCTTACCATTAGAAGTCAAATTCCCATTTTCACATATATCTCTTCATGGTATCATTCCTAATGAATAATTACATGAATCTCTTATTCATGCTTTAGACTTTTTTGATGAACGTTGTTTGCATTTTTTACGACATAACTGTCAATAAAAGGATCACATTAATAAATAACATAATAAAAAAGTTAAATTCCATACTTCTAATTTTGGTGACTTAGTCCTCAAATTAGACTACATACATGGCAAAGAAGGAAAATATGCCCTAAAATGGTGGGGCCCTTAGTAAAAAACATTCTTGGTCCTAGTATTTATCGCCTACAGACTAATGAAGTCCATGTTTTCAAAGAACCCACCAATGCATAATTTTTTTAAAAATATTTTGATTAGAGATTTCCCTTATTCTCATAAATATATATACTGTCCTCATAACACTTGTTTTAGGACTTATCCAATGATCTCTCCTTTTCAACAACCTATTCTATACACAAACTTTATCCCCTTTCTTTGGTCTTTTAATTTCTATTTTCATTTAATTCATGAGTTTCATTATAATACTATGGATAAGACCTAGTTTTCCTCATGAACACCTTTTTCTTTCTTACATCCATTTTTCATGCTTTTTCTCTCTTGGATCATACATATGTTATTTTATGAACCTTTTTCATTATATTATTTATTTTGTGAGTTTCAGTGTAATACCATGGATAAGATCAAACATTCCTCACAAATACCATTTTTCACATTTTACACCCACTTAGGGTTCTCTTGTATGAGTTGCAGTGTAAGACCATAGATAAGACCAATCTTTCCTTATAAAATATACATATTCTTTCAAATCTTTTTTCCAAATCGAGTGTTATTTTTATAATGTTCAAAAATGGTTACAAGTTTATGACTCCATATTATCATCCTTGGTTGTTATTTCTTTTGTAGATAAAACTTGAACAATAAACTATGTTGAACATTGTCATTGATTAAGGGAGAGATTGCTGAGCATTGTCATTGAGTGTTGAGCTTTGATATTTAATGTTGTCATTGATGTCAAAGGTTATAATGAAGATAAATTTTTCTTTAATTGATGCCAATCTAATGTAATTTAATGTTAGAAGTTATTATGCAAATGCCTTATCAAGTAAACCTTAAGGTGGCAAGATGAAATGAGTGAGCTCTGAAGAAGAAACAGTGTGCTTTGAAGATCTATGTAAGTAGTTTAAAAGATGCTCTGAATGAGATAGAAAGATAAAAATTATCTAAAGAGAATGATCTGAAGAATACTTGACAGTATTTGAGCATGAGAGAGATTGTCTCAGGTTATATATGAGGTGTTGAGGACCTTGAAAATTATTGAGAGATGAGTTCTGAAGATTTGTATATGCAGCTCTAATGTTTCTATGAAGATATCCCAGTTGAGATATAAATATCTATAAGTATCTATGAATAATTTATATTGAAGCTTTAGAGAAGAGTGAGTGTATGAGGTTTCTTGAGCATACACAAGAGCATTGAAACACAAGAGAGTTCCAAAGTAAAGTTAATAGAGTGGCTAGAAGGTTAGATTCAATACATAATAAGACTTACAAGTCAAAGATAAGAAATCAAGAAGAGAGATGGTGGATAGATGAGGTAATAGGATAAATTTACATGAATAATTAAGTAGGTGAACATTAAAAAAAGTGAGTCAAGCTGGTTTAAGTATGTTCATGAAGTTTTAGATCAAGGTTTGCAAAGAAAGGCTTGAAAAAGTATTTCAAGGTTTCAAGAATATACAAAATAAAAAGTTGTCAACCTGAGAAGGTTTTCTTAGTGCTCATTGGCATGTGCATAATATGTATAAGATCCTAAGATATTCATGGTAGATGAGGAATGGTTCTATCTCAAAGTTACAAGCATTGATTTCTAGAAAGAGGAACTCAATTTTATGAATGATCGTTAAGACTGGAAGTTAGTCTAAACCCTCATAAAACCCTAACTATGATCTAATGCTGAATATATTATTAAAAATAAATAAAAATGGTTTGATATAATTAGATAAGCTATTGGAAGTTTAATTCAACTCTCCTAGGCATCTCTAGGTGTGATTGGTTTCTCAGGTGAGTGAGAAGACCCCATAGATATGTGGATATCTTTTGAAGATTTACTATAATAGACAACATTGATCGAGCCAAAGTTATTAAGTGGATGAATATAAAAGTGTGAGTCTTCTATTTTATATTCATAAATATTTATGGATAGGTTCTAGATCTCAGGTATGCAAAGTTAGTGATCAAAGTTGGCTAGTCGCTTACAGACCTTATGTTGTAGACTGTGAAGAAATCATACATAAGAGAGAAGATGATTTTTGATGTATTTTCAAGTGAAAATTATGAATTGAAATGCATGATGATTTTTTTTAGGTATTTAATAACCTATCCATGATTTGTATAATATTTTAAGTTAGTGCAATAGGTTGAATCATTGAAGCCAAAATGGCTTGTCTAGTTGAGTAGAGTCTGTAAAAGAGAAGGTCAGAAGATTGGTTGGTAAGACCAATAGTTTTTAGTAGAGATCATGATATAATTAATTGAGGTTGATCTAAGGATTATAATATTCTATTCATGCACTAAAATCCCTTTAAGATATTCAATCATGCGTTAGATGTTCATGTTTCCTTGACTATGTTTTAGAGTCAGTTGGTAGTTCTAGGTGAACATATTGCAAAAAAGTGTTTGAACTTGTTTACCTTTAGTTGAAGAATTAGATGAAGTTAGTGATGACCCTAAGGTTATGAAGATTCTAAATATATACATTTTTACCATGGTTGTTTGGAAAAAATTGAGTGTATGCTTCAGTTGTTAAAGACAAAGTTTTTATATATGCACAGATCTTTTATAAGTAGTGATTTTAGTAAGGGTTCAAGTGATAATTGGATCTAAAATGTATTTTAGACCTAAAGTTAATTTGGATAAGGGATATTGGATTAGATTATGATGTGTTCCTACTGTGTGAGGTGTTTGGATAAGCTTGAAGAAAGATCAAAGGGTAGCATTTTGTTAAGAAGACTTTTTCGGTCTCCATAAACCTAAAAGAGGAGTAAGGGCTAATTGATGTATCGCTGACCTATTGTAGTGATTGATTCATGATTAAGACATGTTATTTTTTTTATAAAAAAATATATTCATGGTTAACCTAATTTATTTAAATATGTATCTAACCTAGAAAGATATGAGCATTATATAAAAGTAAGGCAGTTAGGCCTATTTTGGAAGTGCTTAGAGAGAATGCTAAGAGGGTGCTTAGAGTGAAAGAGCAGAGCAATATAAGAGAATGATATATATCATTTGTGAATAAAAGGATGTCATTCAGACAAGTATAGATGTCATGAATATCTAATATAGGTTTTGCATTTAAGGATCAAGGTTAGAAGACCTAATCAAGCCATAAAGAGGGATAGTTGAGTGAAGAGGGTTGAAGGTTAGTTTGAGAGAGTCAAAGAGAGTGAAAAGTTTTAAGATTAGATCATCATATGTTGTATAAAAAATGAGGATTTTTGAAGGTGTTCAAAGAATTAGGTGGCTAAGTTAGTGCTAAGTCATTTAGGGGGTTGGTGCCTCCTTGCAAGTTAGATCTTTCTAAATCCAAGTGTGTGATTGGTAAATTAGGGGTTGGTGTTCCTTGCTGAGTTAGTGCTTAGATAAAGACTTGGTGCTTGATAGATTGGGGTTAATGCTCCAAGTTGAGTGGGTGATTAAGTAAAGATTGATGTTTATTTTATAGGAATATAGTCCATTTTCTTCGTCAATGGGTTTTATGCCCCTAAAGGGTTTTCCATGTATATGTTGTGTTCATATGTTTCGTGCTCTTTTGATTTGTTACTTATGATTAATAAGATTTACATGCATGTTAATATGGTTCATACATAGTTAAGTGGAATTGAATAAAATATTTTTGAAGATTGATTCCCCCTCTCAGTCATCTTGTTTCCAATAATTATTATTAGAGCAAGTCCTTTGGAGCAGGCTTGATAGCCTAAAGGAGATCCTAAGAATCATAAGATGTCTTGTGATCAATAGGGATAACTTATATGATGAAGAAGTATTCTATGAGATTGAATAAGGATAAGCTGAAGTTAACCTTGATAATTTGAATAAGACTATCAATGATCTTAATAGTTAGTTAGAAGATATCAAGACAAGGTTCAAATCAAACGAATCTAAGTATAACCAGCTAAAGGTAGAACATGTTCAACTAATAGATAAAATGATTAAGTTCAAGAGAGAGAATAAAAAGTTATAATAAGTAAAGAATATTTACATAAAAAACCAATCAGACAGCCTAATGCAATAAAGGATAAGTCTTTTTGAACCATGGTAAGTACATAAATGTTATTTGTTACATCTATCACAATATAGGACACATTGCCAAATTATACTCTAATAAATATGAAAGGATTAAAAGATTCCTCAAAACACATGAAGCTCTCAGAATGTATAAAAAGGATCAATCATTTGTATGGAAGCCAAAGTAAATCAAGATGGATCATGTTAAACCCAAAAAGCAAGATGAACCTCTTGTCAAGGAGGTATAAAAGACTAAAGAGGATTCTATGCTAGATCAGACTAATTTTAAAATTCAATATGAAGGCATGAAATGGTATTATAGACACCAAACTTATGTCACACACATGTGTGTAACTCCCTGTGTCTAAACCCCTTTTATCCCATTTTCAATAATAACAATTAGCCTCCCTAACCCATGCTTTTACCCCTCACACATTTAATTCATTTAAAATACTTAATTAAGTTGATTAAAATCTCCTTTTTTCTACCTTACCTGGCCACGTCACCCTATAACTAATTCTTACCTGATGAGTCACCTCAAGACCTGGTCCCCTCATCCTAACTACCCAAGACTTATTCTCACTTCAAAACTAAATTCCTAATCAACTACCTCCTTAACCTCTTATTTTTACCATTTTGTAATGGGTGCCACACTTGACATGAAGAAAAATAGAAAATAGTCTAAAAATAACAAGCTTTATCTATTCTAGGGTCATTGACGTCAGTCAACCCATCGTAGACATTGGTGGCATCATCGACATTGGTGATATAAGCCAAAATCCAACCTGAAGTTCAGGTCAGTAGAAATCAAGAAAATTCATTCTTACTTGCATTCAAGCTCTCAACATCCTGGCTTACTATTATCTTGAGTAAGTCAATCATGATCAAAAACCAAGATATTGAAGATCAATAACACCCGCTTGTTCTCTCTATTCATGGCATCGATTCAGACTACTTGATAAGAGCCATCAATATGGTATTTATCATTCAGTCACCAATACAACTAAGTATAATCACTTATTACATAGGTCTTTAAGAATTTACTTTTCTATCATTTCATATCTACTATTCATTACTTTACACATTCCTGACCGAACCCCCATGAGGGAGTTACCAAGCTTCCCTACTTATTTCCCCTTGACCTGACACACCAAAACTCTAACCAAATCTACCCAAATCATACTCTCTCTCTCTCATAACTCTCCCCAACCTCCCATACCTGATCAAAACCATTTTCTAGACCTAAAAAAGCCTTCTACAAGCTCCTCGAGAATTTTTCCCCTACCAACCTTAGTAGCCTAACCGACATTAGTCACCTTCCCTACTAAATTTAGTAGTACAACTGATATCAGTCACTATCCTACCGACATCGACAACTATGTATTCCCTAACCTTTCCAAAAACTATCCAAATAACTTCTAGAATATAAACAAAATACACCACTGTCACCTTGTTACTCTCTACTGCATTTAGGTTGCTAATATTATCTCTCTTTCACTCTCTCTTTACCTCCCTTTTAATTATTTATTGCTCTTTTGTCTCTCAAAAGTGGACTGTCATCTCTAAGGAAGTTTCACACTTTCTAGAACAAGTGCGTAGCTTGGCAGCCCACTCATTTATCTACTATCAAACATCTTATGGTAATGCTTTTTTACTTGTAGGTAGTTTTCCCTAGTGAAGGAGGAGTTCTCATAATGTCTGGATATGATGTGCAAACCAATCTGGATTCATTCTAATCACTTATCCCTATCATTCTTTTCTATTTTCCTTTAGACTTGAAATAAATAAAATTTGGTGAAATATTTATGGCATGCCTAGTGGGACCTTGGAGTTTTCCTTGGGTTCATTTCTTGTTTTAAGCATTCATATAGGTGAATTATAGTGAAAATTTCATCTCTTGCACTTTCCTCTTATCTTCTCTCTTAAAACAAAAAATTCAACATTTTTTTGTTTAAAAGCATTAAACTGAATTTTTCTTTCTTTTCTCTTTGCCTCTAAAAGCAATTTATCATTTTTATAACAAGTTAAAAATAATATCTTCTTTACTTTTTATATGCACATTAGGATAGTGAATTTCATTCTCTACTCCTATTTTCATCCTTATTTGCATTTGAATCTAAACATTTTAGATTTGGGTTTAAAACTTACTATATTTCATTATTTGCTTGCTACATATTAACTCACCTAGTTAATTAAAATCATTATGAATAAATTATAGTGCACCTTGTTACATAACCAAATCACATTCACACAAAAAAACATCTAAACTCACCTAAGAAAAAGCCCATTGGGATTTCATCACCTAGTGGATCACCTTACCCTACCCGGCTATCTTACTTGAATTTCACCACCAAGGGGAAAACCCACTCTATTCTCTAGTAGAGTATAAACTCTAGATAGAAGGTATATTTTGGCTAAGCAGCCTAGCTTGACTCCAGGGCCATGAAGTATGAAGAGGAAGCTCCTATAACAAGCCACATCCCTGGTCTAACATAGATTTCCTCTTGAGCACTAAAACTAACATGAAACCAGCTCTAGATTACTTTCTAGTACCTTCGATAACCAAATTCTCTTTTTACTATCTAATTAAAGCATAAGCCAAAATGAGACTAAAATTAATCTCTAGGATTTAATAGTTGTTGGTTGTATGTTATTTTTTTTCTTTTCTGTTGCCATCTATATTTTAGAGTTGGTAAGGACATTTTCCTATTAATTCATAAAATCAATAGTATTTTTAATGCTCAATTTGTATAACCTGTTATATCAAGTTTTTTGAGTGTTCTTCCTTCTTACATAGACCTCTAACATTCACTATTTTACCTAGTTTCAACTTTTGATTTTCTAAAACATCAGATTTTCATCTCCTAGGATATCACAGTGACTGACATTGATTAACTCTACTAGCATCAATATATTTTACCTATCGACATCAGTTAATTCATTGACATTAGCAAAATTTTTCTACTGACATCAATCAAGCAACTGACATTGGTGACTTTGTAATTTTTATCTACTCAAAATAAGCTAAAATAACCCACTTACCTACACTCAAACCTATTTTTTCCTTATTCTATCTCTAATACAGGGTAGTAAGACTATTTATAATTCCTCTTGCATGTTATTGACATAATCTCAATCCAAAATTCTTGCTGATTATGCAAGATGGAAACCACTTCCACCTTCCCCTCTCACTTTTGATTCTATCATGGAGCATACTTCAGATATAGAACATACTCCTAGCCCCAACCAAATTACCATTGTGATTGAGGGAGATCAAGATTTTGCTAAATTTCTTGATCATAATGTGGCAACCCTTCAGCATTACCTTGCTATGAGTCAAACCTATAATTCTTTGGGTGACCCAATCTATGGTATGCCAACCTCTCTAATGGAGACAACTTTAGTTTCAGTTACCTCCACTATTTTCCCCATGGTTACCCAAACCACCACTTCAACAAGTAACCCAACTATAAATAATGTCCAAAGTTTAGCATCTCCAACTGCCCAATCCCACCTAAACCCTTGTGTGACTTCCATACTTTCATAACCACAACTAGTTCAGTCAAGTCTTACCCCATTTCATAATTTAGTGGTACCTATTCCATGGACCATCATACTTATAATTATCTAAGTTACAACTCACCCTTCACCCAGTCTAACCATGCTAATAATCCAACTTGCAATAACAACAACCAACCAAAGCATAGTCTTTAACCCAATAGTGTTAGGTTGTGGAGCTAAAAGCTTCACCATGATGCGAACAGGAGAAGTCACGGAGCTTGCAAAGGTTGCAGAGAGTTGCATAATTAGTTGCAGGCCAACTGACATTGGTCTGATCAGCCGACGTCAGTCATACAGCAGTGAAGAAGCAATCGACGTCGGTCACCAGTCGGCCAACATCGATCATGGAGGAGCCGACGTCGACAGCCTGTACGTGAACATGCAATTTGCATGTTGATTCTGGAGAGTCTATTTTTGGACTGTTAGTTTGCATGTTAGAGGCTAGTCTTAGTCTTGAGTTGCGTGTCTAATTATTGTAATTAAGGAAGTCTAATTATTGTAAGCATGAGATCTATATATGGACTGATGGGCTATATTGTAAACTTGTAGCTAGAGAGTAAGAGAGCAAAATAAGCTCCTTCTGAGAGAGAAGAGAGCAATGGTGTGTTCCTTCTAGTGCCACAGTACCAAGGTGGGTACTGAATTGGAGAATCAGCAGGGTTCTTCGTATTTGTATGATCTTAGTCATCAGGTTAGCATGGCTTCTATTGGAGATCTACAATGGTGAGTAAGGTCTAGTGATTTGCAGGTAGCAGCAGAGAGTAGGGGATCTACTTGGAGTACAGTTGTGTACTTGATGGACTGGCAGTGTGTTACTGACTGGTTGGAGAGGTGAATATCAATTCTGTATTAGAGTTTATTGTTGGACTAAGAGAGAGAGGGAAGAAGGTCTTGAGCTGTGGCGAACCTTTGAGGTGGAGGAAGAAGTGGCATCTTCCTTATTGTATATTCTTCTGAGTGATTATTAATACAATTGTGTATTGTCTCTCAATTCCTGTGTTGTTTCATATTTCTAGTTACTTATTGATTCTGGTTAAGTTTCGTGTTTAGTTGCTAATACAAGAAGTAATCATATGTGCTCTTTTGGTGGAGCAAGATCCTGACAAGTGGTAACAGAGCATGTTTATTGTTCTTGGATTACCTGACAAATAGGACAAGCCCCTTTTCTTTTCACACCCCAGCTTATGACTCATTATTCGTATGTTTCCCCAATACAACCTCAAAAAGCTATGTCATATGCTCCCTCTACTTCCTATCAGGTTCCCTATAATTTATGAGGTATCCCCCAAACTAATCCCCCTCTAGGCCTCATTAAGATGCTAATGGATAAGATGTCTAATCTAGAGACATCCATTTTTGGTTCAAAGAATGTGTTGTCTTATGATCAGATATGCAATGAACCCATCCATCTTTCTGTCCCTATTCACCCTTATCCAAGACAATGGTATCTCCCTAAATTTACTCATTTCTAGAGTAAAGAGGACCCACAATATCACTTGCGAGCATTTAGACATTCTTGTTATTTAATAAGGCATGATGATGCGTTACTACTTCATACTTTCCCTATGTCTCTTTTAGGTGCTACCTTCGATTGGTATAGCTCTAGACCTCAACACTCCCTTTTCTTGTTTACCCAACTCATACAAATATTCTTAGACCACTTATCTATTAACATTTCTAAAAAGGTTTCTATAATAGACCTTTATTTTATTAGACAATTTGATGATGAATCTATTATAGATTTTGTTTCTCACTAGAGAGGCTTGATTAATCAACTCTCCTTCTCCTTACCCCAACCTAAGATTATTGAGCTCTTCTCAAGGGCATGTGCTAAACACATCTCATCCACTCTCTGACTATAAACTTTCTACACATTTGATGAGGCCTTTACAATGGCATAGAAAATTAAGATTCGGGTATTGACGAAGGCAAAGTCAAGTTATGCAGTAAGAATCCCAATTCCAAATCAAATGACTCCTCTTCTAAAACTTCTCCTTCTAACCAAAAAGATAAATTCTCCACCAACATGGTGGTCATTAAGTTAGCCTCTTCCACAACCACAAACCAATCAAATTCCTCGACTTCCTAAAATTTGACTAAGCAATTCCAATAATTGTATGAACAAAATACACTCCCATTGGGGAGTCATACACATCTATTTTCGAAAAACTATTAAAAAAAGGTGTCATAACCCTTCCTCATATCAAACCTCTTATATAGTTTGACCCCTCCCATCCTATTCCAACTTGGTATAAGGAAGATGAGTTTTGTGGCTACCATCACATCAAAGGCCACAATTCTAATAATTGTAAGACACTCAAAAACATTGTTCAAGACATGCTTGATAGAGGTGATCTCATCTTAGATAATCCTAATGCACCCCCTAATCAAAGTATGGATGTGTTCAAACAACCTTTTCCTAACCATTCATTGAATCAAAATATTTTTCAAACCACAACTAATTCAAGTGATCACAATATACATATAGTTAATATGGTTTTTCCTTTACCTCTAGTTCAGCCTCCTCCTCAACAGGAGACACCCATTTTATCAAATCCTCTCCCATAGTAGCATTTGTTTTTCCCATTCTTCCTCGTTAGGTAGTAGAGACTATTTCACCTATTCCACTCCCTTGTGAGGAAGAGCCTCCTTTACCACTTCTTTTGCCACTAGAGGAGCCTATAATGCAAATTATTTGTGTACCAATATTACCTATCCTCTTACCACTTGAAGACCACACGCTACCTGTTCCTCAACCACATGTTGAAGGGAACATAATTCCTATGTTATACCCTCTTGAGTAACCTTCTTTTCATACCTCTCCTCCACCTATGGAGAGTATTACCCCAAACACTTCACCTTTGCACCTTGAAGAGTCAATTTTATCCACTCCTACATAAGATGAGAGACATATTGTGCCTAATCCAATTATACCACTCTTACCCCTTCTTTTACCTATGGAGAATCATACTTTACCTATGCCTCACCCACATGTTGAGGGAGCCATAATACCTATGCTTTACCCTCTTGAGGAACCTTCTTTTCCTACCTCTCTCCACCCATGACAGATCACGTCTCTTCTCTCATCTCTGTCGAAGAGGACCCCTTTGTAATTCTTTATCGTCTTTGGCCCAAAGTATCAAAAACCAATAATTTCCCTGTTTCAAAAACACCTCAACCTTATAAAGACACAACCATTAGGCCTACGTCAAATTCATTTAAACCCTTCTCATTTTTGGTGAAAATTCTAGAAATTCTTGACTCCAGGAATCTAGATCATACAACATTTTGGGACTGGCTTAAAACTCCTTATCCAACATAATGAATGTCAAACTTTACCACCAACTGTCTCACTACCCTTTACCCCAAGGTCTTCAACAAAGTCAAAATTTTTCCACCAAAATCACCAAAAGCTCATCCATCTACATTAGAATCCTCACCTTTGCAAGCATCTACCACATTAAAATAGATTGGGCCTTTAGGCGTATGCCCCATCTCTAATCTGATTCATCCACAAGTGAAGTTAGATTTAACTCCTCAACCACAAGTTAGAGTTTCATAGCCTAAGCTATAGAAAAATGTTAAGTTCTCTTGATCCCTTCTTCAACCCTTAACTTTACCATCTATTTTGGGACCACACCCCTCTACTTTAGTTGGAATATTACCGACCTAAGAAAAATAAAAGGTTAAGTTACCTCCACTACTACCTTTGCCATTTAGTAGGCCTTTTAAATCTGACACCATGATACCTGAAACCAAGAAAGTGTCAAAAAAACACATAACTCTGCCAGACAAGGCACCACATAAAATCACCCCTATGACTCCTAAACAAAATAAGGTGTCCACTCTTATTAACACAAGTACAAGCCCACCCGTAGGCTTTCAGAGCTTTTTCCTATGTCAATTATTGAAATCTTCTATAATAACTCTTCCTCTTGCTAAGCCTTATGCCCTCTTAGAATGAGGCCATCTTGGTTTGATGATACACATGTGTGTTTATATCATTGTTCCCCTAGACATGATACTGAGAGTTGTAAAGCCCTCACAATAGTCATTCGACAACACTTTGAGGTTGACACTCTCTTTGATGATACTCCTATTAACCTTTCACCTTTGGCATCCACAATGCCTCCTATTATTCCATCTAAATTCAACCCAAAGATGTGGTTATACCCCCTTTGCCACCTCTTTCACCTATATTTCAAATCAACATAGTTAATGTGGCAACATGTTCACAAAACCAAAAAGATAAAGGTAAGGAAAAACCCACATCTCCTTGGAATAATCCCTATTTCAAAGACACTCCTCCCAATCCATAGATTTCCATCTTGGGCCTCCCTAAAATGAAATCTTCGAATGTTATTCAAATCTCAATGATGAAACAACTTCACCAAACTCCTGTGAAAATGTCTTTGTATGAGTTAATACAAAACTCATCCCAACATTGTCAATATTTGATTAGTGCCTTGCAAGCTATTGAAGTACAACTTGATGATCCCTAACCTGTCACGGATTTGGTGAACTCCCTTGATTACATTTCCCTAATTTCTTTCAGTAATTCAGAAATTCTACTTTAACACCTTAGAGATCAAGATTCTACCCTTTTTTTTACCATATATATTGATCAAAATCATGTCAAGAGAGTCATGATTGATAGGGGATCTAGTATTAATATTATTTCCACCCATTCCTACAAATAGCTATCCTTTCCCAACAATTGCATGTCTCAAACCGATGTGGTACTCCGCTCCTTTAATGATGCTACAACTACTACAATAGGCACTATTGTCTTACATATCTATATAGGTCCCTACACTATTCCCAAGATCTATATTGTGGAAGGAGAGTTCTAATATAACATATTTCTTGGGTGACCTTGGATACATGCCATGGCATGTGTACCCTTAAATTTGCACCACTGTGTCAAGTTTTAACATGATGGATGAGTGCATGTTATATCCACTGACCCACCTCTATTTAAAACCTGACACATGAATTATAGTCCTAATTATGTTCTCATTCCATTGAAGACATCATCTTCCTCACACAATACTTCTGAATCTTATACAAGCTCCACTCCTGTAGTTACATAAATATTGACAACTCAAATTCCTGACAAGGATCCCATGGAGGAAACTTTTCAACATTTATCACTTGATGAATATCATTTATTGATGCTTGACATGTTTTACACTCCACACGAGTATGGAAAGCTTCACATGCATCCAAATTATGTTCCTTGCATTGGGATGGTTGTCCCTTATGCCCCCCCTAACCTTTAGACCAATTTCACATATGGGGGAATTGATCAAGCTCTTGCTATTGGCAATCCATCTCCTTCACCACAAACATTTACATATGACTTATATTTCTTAAGCAACCCTAGTTTCATGCACACCTATCTCTATTAGTGTGCTTGGAAAGGATTTGGTTTAGGTCATTATGAATAGGGTGTCCATATGCCTATTGAATATCCTACTAGAAACACCATTGAAAATGCCAAAAAGAGGCATGGAGTGGGTTATGATGAACCAAATAAACTCACTAAAACTGCCCATGAACCAATTATCAAGGAACTAGTCTCTTCTTCTCCACTTTCTTCTCTATCATCACCTACCAAACCAGAGGTATCTATACCTCCTATTTCTTTTTCAATAAATGCCATCCATTTGGGGTCTCTCACCTATCACCAGGGTAAAGAAACAAGGTCCCTTTCTCTCATTCATCTTAAAATAATTGATGAAGACTCTTCTACTATTAACACTATCCAATGTCAAGATGATGATGCAATTCTCACATATATGGGTTTGGATGATTCTTATATCCAATGATTTCTCCCATTCAAAAAATAAGCTATGTCAAATGAATCAACCATTGACATCAACTTTCCCTCTCATGATAACCCCCACGTCCTAAAGATTAGCTAATCTTTAGATTCCTTTGAGCAAGCTGATTATACCACATTTATTAAAAACCATATCAAAGCCTTTGCTTGGTATTATAATGACATGCCTAGTATTGACCCCTCTATCTTCACCCATAACGCTATCACCAATCGAGATGCCAAACTTGTAAAGTAGAAGATTCACAAGATGCACCCTCATATTGCTATTCTTGTCAAAAAAGAGATCTAATGCTTCTTTTTTGCTAACTTTATCCAACCCATCAACTACCCACAATGGATATCCAATATTGTTCCTATCACAAAAGTGACTGGGGGAATCCATATTTACACTGATTATCATGACTTAAACCTCACTTGTCCAAAAGATGACTTCCCATTGCCAAGTATCGAACAACTTATTGATCTAACAACTGGCAATGAGATGCTATCACTTATGGATGGATTATTTGGATATAATCAAATCCTCATTGCTCTTAAGGATCAACACAAGACAACCTTCATTACCCTATAGGGGACTTTCTATTATCAGGTCATGCCTTTTGGTTTGACCTACATTGGTACCACTTATCAATACACTATGACTTATATTTCCCATGATATCCTACACAAAATTATGAAAGATTCTGTGGATTAATTACTTGTCAAGTCTAAACTTTACTAGGATCACTTGACAATTCTCAAAATTATATTTTCTCATCTCCTCCAATATAACATTTGACTGAACCCAAAGAAATATGTCTTTGGAGTTCTTTACAGTAAGGTCTTAGGTTTTATCATTTCTCTCTATGGTATTGAGGTCAATCTTACTAAGGTTAGAGAAATCCTAGAGATGATTCCACCTACTAATATCAAACAACTCTATAGTTTTCAAGGAAAACTTTAGTCAATCCACTAATTCATCTCCAAGTTGCTAGATCATTGCCAACCCTTTCACCATCTCTTCAAAAAGGATGTCTCCTTCCATTGGAATATAGATTTCTAGGAAGATTTTGATGCACTTAAATAATATCTCCTTTCCCCACTGGTTCTTATTCCACCTAAGGAAAATCATCCTTTCTACCTATACATCTCTGCAATAGACCATTCTCTAGGTGCAATGATTACACATCGAGATGACCAATATCAAGAGTAGGCAGTTTACTACATAAGATACACAATTATTTATTATGAGACTTGGTATACCCATACTAAAAAAAATTTCCTTGCATTGGTCTTTTCCACCTCCAAACTTCACCATTATCTCCTAAATCACAAAACCTATGTGGTCACCCATACTGATCCCCTTAAATATATGCATTCCAAGCCATATCACAACCAACGTGTAACTCAGTGGCTCTTGATTCTTACTGAATTTGACTAAGAATTCATTCATCAAAATTCTATCAAGGGGAAAACAATCACTGACCAGTTATCTATTGCCCCTTTATCTAAAAATCAACCTTAAAACTTCAAATTTCTTGACGAATCCATCACAACACTCTCCACCGATGACATCTATCAAATGATGAGGTTCTTTGACGGGTCTAAATGTCAACATGGTGGGGGTGTAGGGGTCATTCTTATTCCTCTAAATGGTGAGCCCATGCCTTTGTCATTTAAATTATATTTTGAGTACACAAACAATATGGCTGAATATGAGGCTTTGATCTTAGGAATTCAAATAGCTCTTTTCTTGGGTATCAAATCCATAACCATTTTTAGTGAATCTCAGCTAGTGGTTAACTAGGTTAATGGTTCCTACCTATGCAAAAATGAAATTATATAGTGGTATAAACATCGTGTAGATATGTTCTTAGAATCATGACTCTTATCTCTTAAAAATTATTTCCCGATCTATAAATAAGTTTGATGACATGATGGCTTTACTTGCTTCACACATACCCTCTTCATCCTCTTCCTCGAGAATCTATGTCATTGTTCATCGCTTAACAATACCCTCATATGTATCAACTAACATCCTCTTTATTAGAAATGTAACCTCCAACCTACATGAATTATGGTATAAGCAACTCATGGATTACCTTTCCTTTTTTCTTACCCATTCTGATATTTCTAATAATGGGAAATGTGCCTTCATAAAAAGTGCCACTCATTACATTATCCTAGGGGGACTTCTCTACAAGCAAGGTTTTGATGGTTTTTTCCTTAGATGCCTCAATAATACTAAGACTCCCTTTGAAGTTCATGATGGGATTTGTGGTGGACATTTCAATGGTCACATAGTTACCAAGAGTATCTTTTGACTTGACTATTATTGGCTAATGTTCCATCAAGATTGTGTTGATTACATTTAGCATTGTGTCAAATGTCAATACCACGCTAACCTCCTTCACATTCCAAGTCAAGCATTAAAATTTTCCAAAGACTTTTACCCCTTCTCCCAATGGGGCTTAGATCTAATTGGGGAGGTTAACCCTCATTCATCCCTCTGTTATCATTCTATCATTATTGCCACTGAATACTTCACCAATTGGGTCAAGGCCATCCCTCTCATCTCCATTAAAGCTGACAAAATTGTTGACTTCATCAACCATCACATCATCTATCATTTTGGTGTCCCTCATAAAATTATAATAGATAACAACAAATCTTTCAAAAATAAGACTATTTAAAGTCTTTGTGATACATTTGGAATCAAATTAATCTTCTCATCACCATACTATCCACAAGTAAATGGATAGGTAGAAGATTCTAAAAAAACATTGACCAAAATTCTCATGAAGGTAGTCAATGATATGGGCAAAGATTGGCACACACACATTCCCTTTCCTTTATGGGCTTACCACACTAGCATTCGAACCCCTATGGGTGTTACCCCTTTTTCCTTAGTCTATGAGACAGAGGATATTTTGCCTCTTGAGGTCCAAATTCCTTCTGTTCGCATTTCTCTCAGAGACATCCTTAATAATGATGAATTTTACCAAGAATGTTTGGCTCAACTTGAATTACTTGATGAGCACCATCTCATAACCCTCAACCACCTCCAAATCTATCAAAAGTGTATCGAATGCACTTATTAAAAAACCCTCAAAGAGTGAGATTTTAATATTAGAGATCTTATGTTAAAATAAAATCAACATGTGACAAACATGGAGAAAATAAAATGGGGTAAGTTTGTTCATAATTGACTTGGACCTTATATCATAACTCACAAGTATGGCTCAAGAACTTATCACTTATCTTCTCTTGAAGGAAGGCCAGAATCTGAGCCTTTAAATGACTTACACCTCTGACCATTATTTTGTTAACCAAGCATTGCTTCACCTCATGTTTAACTTGAGCTCGTCCCTTGAGCATCCCTATTACATTCATTTCCCTTTGTCTTCAACCTTACTCGTATACACTTAATTAACTTACGTAGTGGTATGCTTTTTCCCTCAAAGTGGAAAAGTCTTAAGCCTCTATAGTCTTGTCCATGACTAAAAGAACAAAAAAGAAAAAAAAAATGGGATATGTGACAAGTTATAAACTCTCAGGTCATGTTTCTCAATGTAGACTACTTCCTTGAAGGATAGCTACATAACTTTCCTTTGCTATTATCAATAGACTACTCCCTTGAAGGACAACTATTTAAACTTAAAAATGAACACTTAGACCACTCCCTTGAAGGATGGCTAAGTAAATATTTTTTTATCAAAGGAAAATACAAATAAGAAAGGCTTCTCATATTGATCAGCTTTATACGACCTTAACACATACAAAATCCCATTGTAGGCTTCCCGCATTGATCAACTTAAAAGAAAAAAGAAAAAAGAAAAAAAAGAAAAGCTTTAAGTCATGGACTTGCCTATAGTAACTCTCGGGTCACCCATAGTAGGGGCATATCATCCCCAATTCATAGGTTATGCTACCCAATCTTTTCCCCTCATTTTACACCTTTTTTCCCTCATACTCTTTTAAGGGACTGTGAAGCTCACTTAACATAAGGTAAAAATGACGCTTCTTTGACAAACACAATGGTTCAAAGACATAAGGCATGAAAGAAGCTCATTTTTTTGAGCCTATTTATGTTTTGATTATGGTCTTTTCCAGTACATGAGCATTCTACCTCTTTATTTTCCCATCCAAACCACATGTCGATCTCTCTATTGAGATGAAAAACAATGTTATACCAACACTATAAAAATCCTACTCAATTTTTTTTACGCATACACCATCACAAATATGGAAAAATGCTAAATTGAACTAACATAACCAATTCATTAATTTTAAGTATACACCATCATAAAATATGAAAAACTGCATATATGGGAAATGCTAGTCTAACTCATTTGACATAATCAGAATTAACATCAAAATTAACATAGCATTAAATAATCATCATCTAAGTCAATATCCTCCGTCATCAAAATCACAAATAAATAAACATCTCATATATATATATATATAGGATCAATAACATGTCCATAAATACATCCTCATAATATTAGCTCTCTCTCAAAATATACATCTCACATCTTTGGCTCATAGGCTGGTGTAAATATAATAAATATAATAAAAAATGATAAAATCTAGCACTCAAGATCATTAAGGCTCTTCACATGGTCATGATGAAGTAGTGTCATCACCACTCTTAGCTCATCTGCATCTACATGAGCTAGAATCTGCGGCACGTGAAATATATCTCTCCTACTCCTTAAACTCAAAATATCACTAAATTTGTCAAAACTCTCTGATGACCCTCACATAGTTTGAAATCTCATCTAGGGTAGTGTTATATCTCACCAGAGATACAACCTATGGAGGTCCTGTAGCACCTAATGATGGCCCAACCTATACTGGTCCCTATGGTGGAGGAGGAGGAGCATCCTAACCTACTACTCTCAAGGTATCCCTCTCCACTATCACTATAGTCACTTGACCCTGTAACACTTTGACTTGGCCCTATAATGTTATAACTTGGCCTTGTAATGCCCTAATCTGGCCTTGTAACATTACAACCTATCCCTATAAGGCTAATACTTGTGCTTATGTTATATCTCTAGCCTATAGGGCTACATCTCATGCATGTATGGCTACATCCCTCTCTCTCACTAGCCCCTATAAATATGGTGGTGGACCTCCACCATAAGATGTAAACCTACCCACAAAATTGTATATGCTGCTATGCACCCTAAATCTCCAACACCTAACCCTACTGGTAGCTCCTCAAAATCTAGCCCATCTATCTCTTAGGGAAATGGTAGGGGTGCTTCTAAGTCATCCCTCTTGTATCAAGGGAAGGTAGGTGGTATATCCTATCATAGACTAAACTACCTCATGAACTATGCCATAAGTACCATCTCCAACTCACCAGCTCATCTCCCCCTAACCCATAGTGAACTCTAGAAACCAACAAGCTACCGTGCATATCCTTTGAATATCGAGTATGTTAGGTAGGGTCTCCACAAAATATCCATAGAGATCAAACCCTCAATCATGCATATATAATAGGTAATGTCATGCACTATGCCATCCGCTTGGGTCTATGCCATGCCCTCTCTCCACCATCTAAAACCAACCCTGAAGCTAGCTAGAATCATGGTAGGTAACCTGAATGGTCATGATACCATGATGTGCTCATATGCCCAATAGTGTAGTAGATGGATGACACAAATTGTATCATCATTGCAGTCTCAAACACTATAGTTCTCTATATAATTACACTAAAAATATTAGACCCCATGTAAAAATAGTCAACTACTCAACCATCTATGCAAGCACACCTATCAATGCAATCAAAAATTTATTACCATATGTATCTAGTAATACATACACCATGATACCAATCATCATCAAGATTCTCAGTTGATGCTACTCCTCATTAGACATATATAGTGGATCATAGGTGAAACTCATAGAATGATAAGTCACCTTGCTAACATGCTCACCATATAATGCCACCATGTAGATATCATGCTTCTCTCTCAAGCATGTGAATATCTCCTCACCCTAGAGTGATAACCATAAAATCTTATAGACATCCTCCTAGGTAACTATCAACTCTTTGGTTGATAGATGGAAGGTGTTAGTGGTGTGATCCCACCTCTTGATCAATGATATCATAAGGCTCACATCTCAAGTGACTTGACAATATCATCACACTCCTTCTGATCCCATAGCTACCATGTGCTCCTACTCATCTAGAGTGATATCCCTCCTCATATGCATCAAAAGTCTTGATAGATGATCTCATAATGTTAGCTCCATCCTCACCTGCATCCACACACACAACTCAAGTCATGTACTTTCTAATATAACCTACCACCATCTTTTTCCCTTCTCTTTGGGAGAACTACATTGGTTTTAGGCCCTAACCCAAGCTATGTAGGTAGCACTTAGTTGACATAGGGTCTTCTGAGGTTAGCTTAGCCATATACCCACCTAACTAACTACCCTACTCTTTTCTCTCTACCTTAGGCTTCACTACCTCTTTTTCTCTACTGTAGGCTTCACTGCCTCTCTCTCTTTACCCTAGGATTTACTACCTATTCTCTGTCTCCACCTTAGGCCTACCTGCCTATCATAACTCTAGGTCATGACCTATCATAACTCTAGGTCTCACGACCTATATCCTTGAACCTTGACACTATGTTTTATCTTTTAAGCCCTATGCCTCTTGACCTATCTTAACCTAACTTTTTACGCATTTCCCCTGACACACCATTTAACTATACCTTAGATCTTTTTCTAGGATCTAAAAGAACTACATTGGCCTGAGGCCCTAAAATGGGCTATGTAGGTAGCACTCAGTCAACATAGAGTCTTCTAAGGCTAGCTTGGCCATTAGGCTAGTTGAATACTTCCACTAGGGATATAAACTAACCCTTTCTCCTATTTTGCTAGTTCTTCACAGTCATCAACATCAGCTTTAATGCTGACATCGATGCTTTGTATGCATAGGGGTTGGTCGATGTTGACAGACACCTACCGATTTTAGTGCCATGTCGATTGACGCTAGTGGACCTCACCAATGTCAATGATTGGTTCAGACCTAGGGCTAAATGACCCAAACCCAAAACTACAATTTTAACCTAAAAACCTACCCCAAATTCCCCCCAATTTTTCCTAACACTACCCTACCCTATTTCATACTCCTCTACTAACATTTTCTATTACCCCACCTCTAAATAATCTTAAAAAAATCCAAATAACCAAATCAAGTTTCAAAACAACTAGTAGAGGATCTTACCTCATCTCTTCATCTCCTCCAGGCTAGCACAACTAGCTCTTGTGGTGGTGCACCTCCCACTAGGTCCCCTCCATGCTTTACCATCTCAGTCACTCTCATAGCTCTATTTTTTTCTCCAATCACAATTTGTAAATGAGTTTGGACAGCTACGAAACCCCCTTTTGTTAGGTTTGGTTGGCTAATGACATCGACATTCTTGACCTAATCCATTGACATCAATGCTTATACCTACCAACATTGACAATGTTACTCTAATGTGCCAACATCATCACTATTTATTACTGATATCGATAATGTCACTGATGTTGGCACCATTGCGATAATTTTTTCTCCAACAAAAAAAATCAACCCTAATTTTTTAGACTTTACCCATACTATTAGGGTAATTTGAAGATCAAGTATATCTCCCTAACCATGACCAACACCATTGGAGATCACTTAAATCTTCACCCATAATGACTTTGCTTTGAGATCACAAATATCTCTTCACCCATTGACCCTTCTATACCAACTTTGCATTACTTGTCTTGACCACTTATGTTATTCTGCTATAGTTGGCTATTGTGCACATGCATGTACATTAGGTGTTTCGGATGGAAACCATGCTCTTCCTATCACCTTTAACACTTTTGTGTTTCCTAAGGGCACTTCCTACCTCAGATACCTGGGACACATCAACTATTGGAACAACTTTGATTATTTTAACCTATCAACTATCACTTACAAGCTATGCTTTAGTTATTTCTATCTGAGTCCTCCTCAACATTTCTTTTTCATGACTTTATTGTCTATAGCTCGTAATAGTATATGCATACAAAGTGATACTCAATTATCCACCACTCACCCAATTACCTTCTTATCAAACCGGTACCCAATTCTAGTTTTTCCTCCATCAATTCCCATTTTGAGGGGGGATACCTCATCCAATACTTAGAGCATCTAACTCATATTTTTGTCTTGTAACTTGTCAGTGAAAATTAGAAGATAAAAAGGTGAAAATGTAGACATCAAAATTATGTCACACACACGTGTGTAACTCCCTGTGTCAAAACCCTTTTTAGCCCATTTTTCAATAATAATAATTAGCCTCCCTAACCCATTCTTTTACCCTTCACACATTTAATTAATTTAAAATAATTAATTAAGTTAATTAAAAGCCACTTTTTGACACCTTACCTAGTCACCTCACCCTATAATTAATTCTCATCTAATGAGTCACCTCAAGACCTAGTCCCCTCATCCTAACTACCCAAGATTTATTCTCACTTCAAAACTAAATTCCTAATCAACTACCTCCTTCTTGACCTCTTATTTTTATCATTTTGTAATGGGTGCCACACTTGGCATGAAGAACAATATAAACTAGACCAAAAATAGTAATCTTTACCTATTCTAGGGCCACCGACATCTGTCAACCCATGATTGATGTCAGTGGGATCATCGATGTTAGTGATATGAGCCAAACTCCAACCTAAAGTTTAGGTCAGAACAAATCAATAAAATTCATTCTTACTTGCATTCAATCTCTTGGAATTGAACTTTTGACATCTTAGCTTACTTTTATCTTGTGTAAGTTAATCATGATCTAGAACCAAGTTATTAAATATCAACAACACCTACTTGTTCTCTTTATTCAGGGCATTAGTTCAGACTAATTGATAGGATCTATCAATATGGTACTTATGATTCAATCACCACTACAACTAAGTACAATCACTTCTTCTATAGGTCTTTAAGAATTTACTTTGCTACCATTTCATATCTACTATTCATTACTTTACAAATTCTTGACTGAACCCCCATGAGGGAGTTACCAAGCTTCCCTACTTGTTTCCCTTTGACTTGACACACCAAACCTCTGACCAAATCTACCCAAATCATACTCTCTCTCTCATAACTCACCCCAACCTCCCAAACCTAATCAAAACCATTTCTTAGACCTAAAAAATCCTTCTATAAGCTCCTAGGTAGTTATTGCCCCTATTGACCTCAGTATCCTGCCTAACATCAGTCACCTTCCCTACCAACCTTAGTAGTATAACTAATATCGATCAGTCCCCTACCGACATTGGTGATTATGCATTCCCTAACCTTTTCAAAACCTACCCAAATAACTTCAAAAATACAAACAAAATACACTCTCAACACCCTATTACTCTTTGCTACATTGAAGTTGTTAATAACGGTAATATTATCTCTCTTTCACTCTCTCTTTACCACTCTTTTAATTATTTATTACTCTTTTATCTCTTAAAAGTGGACTTCCATCTCTAAGGAAGTTTCACACTTCCTAGAACAAGTGCATAGCTTGGAAACCCAATCATTTATCTACTAACAAACATCTTGTGGTAGTGATTTCTTACTTGTAGGTAGTCCTCCCCATCTAAAGAGGAGTGCTCACAATGTCTAAATATGGTGTGCAAACTAATCCAGGTTCATTCTAATCACTTATACCTATCATTCTTTTCTATTTTCCTTTAGACTTGAAATAGACAAAATTTAGTGAAACATGTATATAAATAGTGGTTGCTTAATCCATATGACAGGAGATAGAAATAAGTTTATCTCATTAAATAAGAATGTTGTAGGAATTGTAGGGTTTGGAGATAACACGACTACTAATATAGTTGTTAAGGGTGTTTTAAGTTTGGATCATGGAAAGACCAAGACTCAAAATGTGTTATATGTGGAAGGATTTTAGCACAACCTACTCAGTATAAGTCAAATGTGTAAACAAGGACAGACACTAACCTTTCATAACAAAGGTTGTGAGATAAGAAGAGCTAAATTAGGAAGATTAATTACCAATGCCAAGAGGACTAAGAATAACCTATATGTATTAAATGAGATCAAGAAGGAGAGATGTTTCATAAGCAAGATAGATGAAAGTTAGATATGGCATAGAAGGTTAGAATACCTAAACTTTGATAATTTGGTCAAAATTAACACTAAAAAATCTATGTACATGCCTAAGATCATCAAACCTACAAACATTTTTTGAAGGCGTGTCAACATGGTAAGCAAACTAAAAGAAGGTTCAAATCCAAGGAGTACTCTACCACAAAACACCTAGAGCTAATCCACACTAATCTCTGTGGGTTTTTGAGAATTCAAGGCATTCAAGGAGATAGCTGCTTTATGTTACTCATTAATGATTATAAAGGAATGACTTGGGTTACTTTCCTAAAAGAGAAATCATAAGCTCTTGACAAGTTCAAAACATTTAAGGACCTTGTTGAGAATGAGAAAAATGGGAAGATCAAGTGCTTAAGAATTGATAGAGGAGGAGAGTTTTGGTCCAATGAGTTTGATGACTTCTATGAAGTTCATAGAATAAGAATACAATTCTGAGCAACCATGATACCTCAACAAAATGGTTTAGTAGAAAGGAATAATATAACAGTTTAAGAGATGGATAGAACTATGCTTCATGAATCTATGTTATCTAATGGATATTTGATCCGTAAACTCCACTAATAAACTCTAAGTGAAATTGTAAAAGTATGGATTCTGAATTTTTCAACTTTTAAGATGTTGAAATGATTAAATTTGATCCAAATCAAGTTTCAAAACTGAAATAAAGGTGAATTAATAGATCACATCAAATATCCATTGAAACCCTCAAATTTTTCAATATTCTCAATTTTATCCAATTTCTCATAAATGATCAATTCATTAAATTTTGCATTCTGATTAAAATTTTTAATTTATAATTTGAATAATAACTGAAACTAAAATGCAAAAATGAGTCCAAAGATCAAAACACAGAAATTGTTTACGGGGTTCAGAATTCCTACGTCCTCGGGTTCTTATCGAACCGATCCATTAATGTTGATAAAATTTTCAAGATAAAATAATACTTACAAAAACCAAAAGATCATATCTTTCTCTGCAATAATAGTGATCAGACCTTTGAAAGACCTTGGCTGACTCAACACGTCCTTCACCTTCCTGAATCACATGTAGAGGCTTCTCCAAATCAAAATTGGAAACTTCTATAGCTCAAAATGACATCACTAATTCTCTAAAATGGGAAAATAAATATACTGCATAGAGCGTATCGAAATTCTAAACATCTTTTTAGTTTACTTTGAGCTCTAATTTGGCCTCTAAGGGCTCCAAAATGACCAAATACTGTAAGCGGGTCTATAATCTCCCATACACAGTCGGCCAGAAGCTTCCATTTAAATACAAGTTCACTCCTCTTAAGTCACTTAGAAGTCCATGGCATAAGTGGTCAAATATTATCACTTTTACATGGGAGGTCTGAGGTTCAAGACTTATCCCTTCCTTATAGGGCGCGCATAAGCATTTGTCCCACATTGAGAAGTGGAACGCTTCTCCAGGCATTTAAAAAGGATGGCGGCTCCTTTAATACTACCAACGCCCCCCATTTTGTGGAGACTTAGGTGCTATCTTAAGCTGCCATTAGACTGGGTCATGCATGGACTTTGTGGTGACGTGGCAGCTAAGGCGTGACATTGCGTGGCAGGGTATGACGTGGCAGGTCTTATTATAAAATGTAAAATCATTATAATTTGAATACAATGAATTATCCATCAAAGACAAAAATCAACCAATCCCAAATTTTTGGACTCTCATTGACTGCCACATGTCATCAACTGATTGGTCCACTTGGCATGCCCTCATTGTGCCACGTCATCTTATGACACCAATTTTTTCCCTGTCGAACCAAAATTTCAGTGGCCTATAACTTTTGCATACGGTGTCTATTTTGTAAACCGTAGAAAGTGCCAGAAAGCTCTCAATGAGATATATGCTATGAAATTGGTTTCATCATGATTTATAATTTTTTTAAAAATGAACTCTAGATCACACCTCCCTACAAAAGAGGCTTTTGGTCTCTAAAAGTCGACTATCACCTGAAATCTTATAACTGGTCTACTGCATCCATGAAAATAGAACCCAATCATAGCAATAGATATAAACAATTGAATTAAAATGATTCAAAATCAAACTATAAAAATGCCTAATCCAAATGCATGAGTAAGTGAATTTAAAACTGCAAAAGTGATTACAACATATCAAATTGCTTGCCCAAATGTCACATCCTATAAAGCGGTGAATTGCCAAAAACTGAAACAACTCCCAATGTAACTGTAAGATAAGTTTATAATGCTGAAAACATATAATTAATATTGCAGACATGTTGAAATACAATTTCCTAGTATGGGACTTATATGCTAAGCAAATGTAAACAACCAAAAGTGTATGCTGCCTAACATCTAAACATTCCCAAAGGGTCTTAAGAAATGCATCTAAACATCACTGTGCCAAAATAGATACATTCAAAATAGCAGTCTAATTGTCAAATGCTGTAAGGAAAAAACTCACAACATCACTCTGCTATATCTCCAACTGTTTCAAATGAGTGAATGTCTTATCCATTATTAGACTACCCATACAATATATTCTAGAGATTAAAAACTTAGAGTTATCAAAAAGTGAGAATTAAAAAACTTCATATGGTAAACCTATCTTGAAGTGTTCCCACCAACTCTAATCTACATCTATCAAAGCTTGTTCATTCTTAACCATGCTTTGTAAAAATAATGTAGTGATAATCCACTTAACCAATTCTTTCTTCTTAGTGAAATTGATTGTCTCTATGGATTCATTATCAATTGCATATTGTTGACTTAACCTCTTAAATGGATTTTCACTTATAAGTTTTACCTTATCATGGGTTATATTATCAACTACATTATAGATTGAATTAGCTTAATTAACCTTAGTGAGAGGTTTGTAAATCATCTTAGTTCTAACATTACTTGAATGTGAAGATGCATGAAGCTTAAAACATCTATCAATCATATGTCCACTCACTTTACAATGAGTGCAAACTTCCTTCTTAGGTGAGGGTCCCCTTTTGCCAATTCCCAACTTAACATGAGAATGGTCTTTCAAACATGCAATCTGCTTCAACAAAGCATTTCATTTCCAACAAGTCTTAGCACTATGGTTATTCATCCCATAAAAAATGCATGGAAATGATTGCATTATCTTCTGTACATTATATCCAAACTTCTTAAAAGTATTAATTGGATTAAAATATTTAGTGTAAGAATCAAGAGGTGGAATCTCAATACCTCTTTTACCTTTACACCTTTGAACTAGTGGCCTAGAACCTTCGCTATTGGAAGCTCATCTTCTTTTAGCCATGGAAGAAACTTCTTCATCATCCACCTGCACACTAGTATAACCCAAACTTGCATGAAGAGGTCTATGCTCAACTTGAATTGGGTTAGTTATACCTTGGCTATCTGTACCAAGTCCTCCATTATAACCCATTTTAAACAACAATTTAGATCCTATGCCCTTAGTGTATCTTTCAAAGTTACCAAAAACAATATTACTAGAATTTGAATTTGAAATGGTAGAAGAAGATGAAGATTCTTGTGGTAAAAAAATTACAATGCACTCACTCATGGTTTCTACATCTGAAATAGAAGGCTTTACCTTTTCACACTCACCACAGTGCAATCTAATCAAGAGATCATCTTTGGATTCAAGCTCCGATTTTAACTTTGCCACTTGCAATTCAAGTGCAAATTTTTGGCATTTCAAGATTGCATTTTCATCTTTGATGACCTCAATCTGTGACAACTTGCCCATGGTTTCTTGTAAACAATTAATTCCACATTGTACACTACAATATAATCAATCTGCAAACCAATAATCCAACTATTCTGGAAGCAACTGTCAATACACAACTAGAAGCAATCCCTGCATTCTAACCTCTCTGATACCAACTTGAACCGTAAACTCCACTGATAAACTCTAAGTGAAATTTTAAAAGTACGGATTCTAAATTTCTCAACTTTTAAGATGTTGGAATGATTAAATTTGATTAAAATTTGATCCAAATCAAGTTTCAAAATTGAAATAAAGGTGAATTAATAGATCACATCAAATATCTATTGAAACTGTTAGATTTTTCAATATTCTCAATTGTATCCAATTTTTTGTAAGTGATCAATTCATTAAATTTTGCATTCTGATTAAAAATCTAAATTTATAATCTGAATAATAACTAAAACTAAAATACAAAAATGTATCGGAGTTGTTACTAGAATCCGGATAATGCAAATGCAATGGAGACGTGATCACACGAGATGAAGCAAGTGCACACCACATATATGCTAAAACAATTTGAAATTATACAAGAAGCTAAATTACACAAAACAAAATGGAGAAAACCAAAATCTAATTAACATGAGATGGCCAAAGTGAAGAATACATATAGGAGAGCACGTAACTCCTCCACAAAAGGTGGCCAAGGCACCCCAAGAATAGACTGTAACTTCTCCATGAAAGGTGGTGACAAGGTGCTAAGAATAGAAAAGTAACTCCCATCAAGGGAGTTACTTATGACACCTATGACACATCTATGACACACATCTCCACATAAGCTAGTATATCCCACAAATGTAGGAAAACTCCATGTAAGCACAAGGAATACAATTTTCCTAATTAAAAAATAGGGAAAAATAAAAACAAATGCTAATACCCCCATAAGCATAGCTTAGGTGGGTAGTGTGGAAATATAAAATGGGTCTCAGCAACTAGGCCTGATGAGGTACCCATATACAAATGCAATCTCCCATAAGATAGAGAAAAGGAGAAAACCCATAGGAAAAAACTCCCCCCCCAAAAAGAGAGACATAAAAGAAATGAAGAGGCTAGAAGGCCCCCCTGAAGATGATGATATTGTAGATGTAGATCGCACCCCAAAAAGAGCTTGTAGATGAATGAACTTGCTCTCGGTGAAAGGTTTGGTGAAGATGTCTGCAACCTGCTTTGAAGATTGGCAAAAGATTAAGTCAATGACTTGACTATGAGTATGCTCCCAAATGAAATACATGTGAATCTCTATGTGCTTGGTCCGCTGGTGCTGAACTAAATTCCTACAAATCTGAATGGTACTCTAGTTGTCACAATAAATGATGGTTGGCTACCTGATAGGAATGTCAAACTCAAAAAGTATCCTCTGAAGCCAAATAGCCTTAGTAGCTGCATTAATAGCTCCCCTGTACTCTACCTCTATGGATGATATAGCAATAGCATTTTGCTTCTTGCTAGACCAACTGATAGGACCAGAATCTAGAGAGAAATTGTAACCAGAAGTGGACTTGTGAGTCTATGAATCACTAGCCCAGTCTGAATCTATATATCCAACCAAGTCAACCTCTATGCCAAATCTGTAATGAATCCCATATCTATGTGAACCTTGTATGTAATGCAAGATCCTTTTAGCTACTTTCCAATGTAGCTCATGAGGTTCCTGCATAAATTTGGAGACAAGTCCCACTGTATATGATATGTTAGGCCTAGTGTGAGTCAAGTAGATGAGACTACCAATAAGTTGTCGATACCGTGTGGCATCAACCAATGGTGAAGAACAGTCAACTTCAAGCTTTACTCCTGATAAAAAGGGAGTCAGAGATGGCTTGCAATTAGTCATGTGAAATCGAGTCAATAAGTCAAGAGCATACTTAAGCTGTGTAAGAGAAATCCCTAAATCTGATTGTGAGATCTCGATGCCAAGAAAGTAGTGCAACAAACCCAAGTATGTCATGTCAAATCTATCTTGGAGAGATGCTTTCACCGCTGTAATAGCTGATGAAGAACTCTCGGTGATAAAAAGTCATCAACATATAGAACCAAACTTAAGAGTGAATCATCCTGCCATAAGAAGTAGACATTGGGGTAAGAATGACACCTAGTGAAACCTGCTATGAGAAGGAAGGAATCCATCTTGGCATACCAAGATCGAGGGGCCTGTTTGAGGCCATAGATAGATTTCTTAAGTCTGCATACTAAGGAAGAATCCTAAACAAATCTTGGTGGCTGCTCCATGTAGATCTCCTCCTCTAGGTCTCCATGAAGAAAGGCACTCTTCACATCCATTTGATGCACATCCCAACCATGTGCTGTGAAAATAGCCAAGGTGAGTCGAATAAAAGTCATCTTTGCAATAGGTGCAAAGGTCTCTGAGTAGTCAATGCCTTCCACATGTTAGAAATCCTTGGCGACCAATCGCGCCTTGTACTTATCAACTGACCCATCTGCTGCAAACTTGGTTCGATATATCCACCTACATCGAACCATCTTCTTCCCTTAGGAAGTGAAGTCAAATTCTAAGTGTGATTTTTGATTAAGGAAGTATATTCTTCCTCCATAGCATTATCCCACTCAGGTACCCCTGATGCCTCTCGAAAAGTTTGTGGATTTGAAACTGAAGCAAAGAAGGCATGTGGATCTCTCTAAAAATCCCCTTAGTGTAGTTGTCATTTGCAGGATCTCCTACCCAAGTGCCAACACTCTCAAGTGTCTGTCTGGCCCAAAGTGGCCCAGAAGTGGGTGAGTCAAGTGCTAACTCCTCATCCTCTGATTGACTAGAGGTGGATGACTCTACATCACTGTCCTTGCTGTCTGAACTCAAAAAAGAAGAAGATGTCACTGGCTCAAGACCCTGTTGTTGCTGATCTAAATTTGATGAGGGAGAAGAAGTGTCAAGTGTTAAGTCTCTAAGACTCTCTTGAAAATGGACACTTCTCTTGATAAACAACTCATGAGTGACTGGATCTAGAAGGTGATACCCCTTAATACCATCTAGATATCCTACAAAGATGCAAGGCTTGGACTGACATTCCATAGCTTTGCATTTCTTCTTCAGAATGTGAGCCATGGCTGGTGATCTAAAAACTCTAAGGTGCTCAACATCAAGTTTCTTTTTATGCCAAGCTTCAAAGGGTGTTATCCATTTCAAAGCTTTATGAGGAACCCTATTTTGAATGTAGGAAGCACAATTGATGGCTTCATCTCAATACTGTGGTGCTAAGGATTTGGAGTGAATCATACAGCTACCCATCTCTTTCAAAAACCTATTTTTGCATTCTGCAACCCCATTCTGTGAAGGACTATAAGTGACTGTGCACTGCAAATCAATCTCCTTTGTGGTGCAAAATTGCTCAAACCTGTTGCTAACATACTCCCCTCCATTATCAGTTCAAAGAACCTTGATGAATTTCTCACTCTGTTTCTCAACAAGAGCCTTGAAGTCTAAAAAATTTTCAAACACTTCAGACTTTTGTTTGAGAAAATATATCCAAGTGTACCTAGAGAAATCATCAATGAAAGTGAGGATGTACTTGGCCCTTGTGAAAGATGGTTTGGGAAAGGGTCCCGATACATCATTGTGGACTAACTCCAAAGGTTGTGAAGCCCTCCAAGCTTTGCCTTTATCAAATTTTGCTTCGGGATGCTTTCCAACGGAGCACCCCTCGTAAAGTCATTTTGAGAATTGGACACGAGGCAAGCCAATGACCATGCCATTTTTGCAAAGTTGTTCAAGGTAGCGGTAGTTAAGGTGGCCAAACCGCTCATGCCACAATTTGCTAACTCCATTTGAATGAGTCAACAATGTTGTTGGAGAAGAATCTAATGCAAAATGTGAGGTGTATAACCTTGCTTGGTGATCTGCCCTACCCACTGCCACTATAGTATCACTATGCAACTCCCTGATAGCCACTAAATCTGGTGAAAAATCAACTCTCATGCCCCAACCAATGTGAGTGATTTGGTACACTGATAGGAGATTGGTTGAAAGAGAAGGAACACTTAGAACATTATTGAATGTTCCTCCTTCCATTTCAACTGACCCTCTCTCTACAATAGAAATCGAAGTGTCATCACCCAAACTAATTGAAGTCATGCTACAAGGCTCTAAAGATGAAAACTCAACTAGTGAAGAGCCCATGTGGTGAGAAGCACCCGAATCAATGACCCATGATGTTGTAGAAGCTATAGTAGCTACAAGGGCCTTTCCCTTTTCTTTCTCCTTACCCTTGCCTTTTGCCTTGGTAGAATCTTGGGTAGATGAATTCTGCTTGATGGACTCAGGAACACCTATGTTGTGCTTCTCTAGAAGATGAGTTAGGTGATCTATTTGTTTCTTCATGCATTTGTGTTCATCATGCCCTGTCTTTTTACAATAGGCACACTTAACCTTCTCCTTATTAGGTTTAACATTGGAGGATGAAGACTCAGTGTTGTTTTTGGTAGGATTGTTATTTTCTTTCTTCTTCTCCTGGTCCTTGTTCTTTTTCTTCTTCTCCTTTGTTGAAGTCTTATCCTTACCATTTTCAGCTATCAAAGCTTGGGGTTGAGTAGACTTCATTGTGCCCATTTGAATTAGCTTATCTTGCTCTGTAGTCAAGTTGTCAATGAATGAATCCAAAGATGGCATTTTTCATGTAGTGCAAAGAGCACTTTTTGTGGCATAGAAAGTGGAGACAAAGATTGAATAGCTTGGACCTAACTTTGTGAGAATAGAAAAGATGAGTTGATCATCTTTTTTCTTTATCCCACATTCTTTCAATTGTAATTTAAGGGCCTTAAACATAGTGAAGAAGTCCTGTAGGGTGTCAAAGTTGCTAGGACTTAGATTTATGAGTTCGTTTTCGAGCTCATGACCTCTCATCTCATCAAGCTTTCCAAATAAGAGTTCTAAGGTGTCCCATATGTCTTTGGGAGTCTTTGAGGTTTCTAAATGGAAGAAAAGTTCTAGAGACACATACAAGCTCAGTAATCCATAGGCTTCATCACTACGGTTGTACCACTTGACCTTTTCAGCATTAGTGTTGGGTTCTACTTCAGTACCCATGGTGATCTTATACAACCTTTTGCTTCTAAGAATGATTGAAATTTTCACCTTCCATTCATGATAGTTGAAGGGTGTTAGGGGTTTAAGTTGAAAAGAATCCATTTTAAGTTGAATTTAGGTGAAGTGTTGATTGCAAGTTGTGAAATTATGCAAAAAGGAGAATGAAAGCAAAGATTTGTGAGTTGTGAAAAGCAATCACACCCCTCTGAAATATTGAGAACCCCCCAAATATGCAAATGCACGCTCAAAATATGTTGGGATAAATCGATAATGCGTCTTAGCAAAATCAGCGTAAGACTTAAGCAAACAGGACGTTGGACTCAGCTGAAAATGCGTCTCGGGAGACCTAAATTTTAGGCACTTTATAAATTATTTCATTTTTGACAAATAACAAGTCTACACTGTGAAAAATTGAATTACAAATACTTTTGCAAAAAATGGCACCCAAATTTGAGCTATCGTTTGCAAGATATTAAATGTTCAATTTTCTCGTAAACTAGTGTTTTTGCAAAAAAATACTAAAACATTAAAAAATGCCTATTTTGAGAGAGAAAGTGGCCTTTCAACCACTCATTGGATTTGGCAAAGAATGAAGAATCCAAAGGAGGTTTGTGTGAGGGGGAATTGGCCTCCTGCCAACTCGGGCCTCACCCTTCGTCTTCGTAGGTTGAAGATACAAGTTTTTTTAAAAACCTTTAAATTGCTCTTTTTTAAAAATGTTTTCAACTTACTTGTTTTCCAGAATACTAAATGACACTGTGAAGTGATTAAAGTTAGAAAACATTTAAAAAAGCAATTATTAGTGCCTAGTTCAAGTTGCCACATGGGACGCCAAGCAAGGAAGGGGCGCCATTTTAAAAAAAAAAAGTGCTGGCAAAAAAAACAAATGAACAACAGATGTGGCAGAATGTTCTCACCAAAAACAAGGGCACACTTCTAGTTACTAGACAACAGAACAAATGCAGGCAGTGGCACCCCCAAAAAAGGTGCAGTTCAGAATTTGCTTGCAAAAAAAAATTGCAGACCTGCACACTGGACGCCGTACAGCCTGATGGCATCGCTGGAAGGACTGCTGGAAGGACATTACTGCTACTGTAGAAAGGATGCTGCTTCTGCTTGGCGTGGAGTTCTAGAAGCTTGGCATAGACCAGAAGAGTGTCGAGCTTTGTAGAAGCTTGTCACTATTGTGTAAAAGCTTAGTGTCGCTATTGCTGAGTGCTGCACCTAGACTGACTGCATGGAGTGCTACTCCTCCCTGCACACAACAATGGTGCCCAACAGCTTGCAAAAAAGTTAGCGCCTTATAGCTTGCAACAAAGTTAGCTCCTCTAACATCCAAGAAGCAAACCAAATTGCAGAGATCTTATCTTTTTCCTATAGAATGACCAAAAAAGAAATTCTTCTGCCTTTGCTAAAGCCACAATAGATCTAGACAAGATGTCTTGGCAAATTCTAACTCAAAAGTAATTTTTTGAACAATTTTATGTATGTATTTGCATGAGTTTTCAAAAAACTCTACCAAAACAACGTAGTTAAAAAAACTACTAAGAAAGTAAAGTAAGAATTTCAAAATAGCATAACTAGACACACGATTACTGGAGTGGCTCTGATACCATATCAGAGTTGTTGCCAGAATCTAGATAATGCAAATGCAATGGAGACGTGATCACACGAGATGAAGCAAGTGCACACCACATAGATGCTAAAGCAATTTGAAATTATACAAGAAGCTAAATTGCACAAGATAAAATAGAGAAAACCAAAATCTGATTAACATGAGATGGCCAAAGTGAAGAATACATATAGGAGAGCACGTAAGTAACTCCTCCACCAAAGGTTGCAAGGGCACCCCAAGAATAGACTGTAACTCCTCCATGAAAGGTGGTGACAAGGTGCTAAAAATAGAGAAGTAACTCCCATCAAGGGAGTTACTTATGACATTCTTATGACATCTATGACATATCTATGACACACATCTCCACATAAGCTAGCCTATCCCACAAATGTAGGAAAACTCCATGTAAGCACAAGAAATATAATTTCTCTAATTAAAAAATATGGAAAAATAAAAACCAAAACTAATAAAATGAATCCAAATATCAAAACACAGAAATTGTTTATGGGGTTCAAAATTCTTACATCTCTGGGTTCTTATCGAATCGATCCATTAATGTCGCTAAAATTTTTAAGCTAAAATAATACTTACAAATAAAAAAATATCATATCTCTCTCTGCAATAATAGTGATGAGACCTTTGAAAGACCTTGGTTGACTCAGCACGTCCTTCACCTTCCTATAATCACATGCAGAGGCTTCTCCAAATCAAAATTGGAAACTTATATAGCTCAAAATGACATCACTAATTTTTTAAAATGGAAAAATAAATATACTGCATAGAGCATATCAAAATTCTAAACAACTTTGTAGTTTACTCTGAGCTTTGATTCAGCCTCTAAGGGCTCCAAAATGACCAAATACTATAAGCGGGTCTATAATCTCCCATACACAGTCGGCCAAAAGCTTCCCTTTAAATACAAGTTCACTCCTTTTAAATCAGTTATAATTCCATGGCATAAGTGGTCAAAGCTTATCACTTTTACATAGGAGGTCTGAGGTTCAAGACTTATCCCTTCCTTATAGGGCGTGCTTAAGCATTTGTCCCACATTGAGAAGTGGAACGCTTCTCCAGGCATTTAAAAAAGATGGTGGCTCCTTTAATACTACCAATGCCCCCCATTATGTTGAGACTTAGGCACTAGCTTAGGCCACCATTAGACTAGGTCATGTATGGACTTTGTGGCAACGTGGTAGCTGAGGCGTGACATTGCATGGCAGGGTATGACGTGGCAGGTCTTATTACAAAATGTAAAATCATTATAATTTGAATACAATGAATTATCTGTCAAAGACAAAAATAAACCAAATCCAAAATTTTTGGACTCTCATTGACTACCATGTGTCGCAACCTGATTGGTCCACTTGGTGTGCCCTTATTGCACCACGTCATCTTACGACACCAAATTTTTCTTTGTCGAACCAAAACTTCAGTGGCCTATAACTTTTGCATACGGTGTCCATTTTGCAAACCATGAAAAGCGTTAGAAAGCTCTCAATGAGATCTATGCTGTGAAATTAGTTTCATCATGATTTAGAAACTTTTTCATAAATGAAGTCTGGATCACATCTCCCTATAAAAGAGGCTTTTGGTCTCCAAAAGATGACTATCACCTGAAATCTTATAACTGGTTTATTGCATCCATGAAAATAGAACCCAATCATAGCAAGAGATATAAATAATTACATTAAAATGATTCACAATCAAATTATAAAAATGCCTAATCCAAAGACATGAGTAAGTGAATCTGCAACTGCAGTATTGATTACAACATATCAAATTGCCTGCCCAGATGTCACATCCTGTAAAGCAGTGAATTGCCAAAAATTGAAACAACTCCCAATGTAATTGCAAGACAAGTTTATAATGCCAACAACATATAATTAATGTTGTAGGCATGTTTAAATACAATGCCCTAGTATGGGACTTATATGCTAAGCAAATGCAAACAACCAAAAGTGTATGCTGTCTAACATCTAAACATGCCCAAAGGGTCTTAACAAATGCATCTAAACATCACTGTGCCAAAATAGATACATTCAAAATAGTAGTCTAACTATCAAATGCTGTAAGGAAATAACTCACAACATCACTCTGCTATATCTCCAATTGTTTCAAATGAGTTAATGTCTTATCCATTATTATATTACCCATATAGTATATTCTAGAGATCAAAACTTAGAGTTATCAAAAAGTGAGAATTGAAAAACTTCATATGGTAAACCTATCTTGAAGTGTTCCCACCAACTCTAATCTACATCTATCAAAGCTTGTTCATTCTTAACCATGCTTTGAAAAAAGAATGTAGTGATAATCCACTTAACCAATTCTTTCTTCTTAGTGAAATTGATTGTCTCTATGGATTCATTATCAATTGCATATTGTTGACTTAACCTCTTAAATGGATTTTCACTTGTAAGTTTTACCTTATCTTGGGTTATATTATCAACTACATTATGGATTTAATTAGGTTCATTAACCTTAGTGAGAGGTTTGTAAATCATCTTAATTCTATCATTACTTGAATGTGAAGATGCATGAAGCTTAAAACATCTATCAATCATATGTCCACTCACTTTACGATGAGTGCAAACTTCTTTCTTAGGTGAGGGTCCCCTTTTGCCAATCCCCAACTTAACATGAGAATGATCTTTCAAACATGCAATCTGCTTCGACAAAGCATTTCATTTCCAACAAGTCTTAGCACTATGGTTATTCATCCCATAAAAAGTGCATGGAAATGATTGCATTATCTTCTGTACATTATATCCAAACTTCTTAAAAGTATCAATTGGATCAAAAGATTTAGTGTAAGAATCAGGAGGTGGAATCTCAATACCTCTTTTACCTTTACACCTTTGAACTAGTGGCCTAGAACCTTCGCTATTGGAAGCTCATCTTCTTTTAGCCATGGAAGAAACTTCTTCATCATCCACCTGCACACTAGTATAACCCAAACCTGCATGAAGAGGTCTATGCTCAACTTAAATTGGGTTAGTTATACCTTGGCTATCTCTACCAAGTCCTCCTCCATTATAACCCATTTTAAACAACAATTTAGATCCTATGCCCTTAGTGTATCTTTTAAAGTCACCAAAAACAATATTACTAGACTCTGAATCTAAAATGGTAGAAGAAGATGAAGATTCTTGTGGTGAAAAACTTATAGTGCACTCAGTCATAGTTTCTGCATCTAAAATAGAAGGCTTTACCTTTTCACACTCACCACATTGCAATCTAATCAAGAGCTCATCCTTGGATTCAAGCTCTGATTTTAACTTTGCCACTTGCAATTCAAGTGCAAATTTTTGGCATCTCAAGATTGTGTTTTCATCTTTGATGACCTCAATCTCTGACAACTTGCCCATGGTTTCCTGCAAACAACTGATTCCACACTACACATTGCATTATAATCAATCTGCAAACCAATAATCCAAATATTCTAAAAGCAACTGTCAATACACAATTAGAAGCATTCCCTACATTCTAACTGCTTTGATACCAACTTGATCCGTAAACTCCACTGATAAACTCTAAGTGAAAATTTAAAAGTATGGATTTTGAATTTCTCAACTTTTAAGATGTTGAAATGATTAAATTTGATTAAAATCTGATCCAAATCAAGTTTCAAAATTGAAATAAAGGTGAATTAATAGATCACATCAAATATCTATTGAAACCGTCAGATTTTTCAATATTATCAATTTTATCCAATTTCCCATAAATGATCAATTCATTAAATTTTGCATTCTGATTAAAAATCTAAATTTATAATCTGAATAATAACTGAAACTGAAATGCAAAAATGAATCAAAAGGTCAAAACATAGAAATTGTTTATGGGGTTCAGAATTCCTACATCCCCGAGTTCTTATCGAATTGATCCATTAATGTTGCTAAAATTTGCAAGCTAAAATGATACTTACAAACAAAAAAATATCATCTCTCTATAATAATAGTGATCAGACATTCGAAAGACCTTGGCTGACTCAGCACGTCCTTCACCTTCCTGAATCACATGCAGAGGCTTCTCCAAATCAAAATTGGAAACTTTTATATTTCAAAATTGTATCACCAATTCTCTAAAATGAGCAAATAAATATACTGAATAAAGTGTATCAAAATTATAAACAGCTTTGTAGTTTACTCTGAGCTCTGATTCGGCCTCTAAGGGCTCCAAAATGACCAAATACTGTAAGCGGGTCTATAATCTTCCATACATAGTTGGCCAGAAACTTCCCTTTAAATACAAGTTCACTCCTCCTAAATCACTTATAAGTCCGTGGCATAAGCGGTCAAAGCTTATTGCTTTTACATGGGAGGTCTGAGGTTCAAGACTTATCCCTTCCTTATAGGGTGCGCTTAAGCATTTGTCCCACATTGAGAAGTGGAATGCTTCTCCAGGCATTTAAAAAGGATAACGGCTCCTTTAATACTACCAACACCCCCTATTTTGTGGAGACTTAGGCACTAGCTTAGGCCGCCATTGGATTGGGTCATGCATGGACTTTGTGGCGATGTGGAAATTGAGGCGTGACATTGTGTGGCAGGGTATGATGTGGCAGGTCTTATTACAAAATGTAAAATCATTATAATTTGATTACAATGAATTATCCATCAAAGACAAAAATCAACCAAATCTCAAATTTTTGGATTCTCATTGACTGCCATGTGTCTCCACTTGATTGGTCCACTTGGCATGCCCTCATTGCGCTACGTCATCTTACGACACCAAATTTTTTCCTGTCGAACCAAAACTTCAACGGCCTATAACTTTTGCATACAGTGTCCATTTTGCAAACCGTGAAAAGCGTCAAAAAGCTGTCGACAAGATCTATGCTGTGAAATTGGTTTCATCATGATTTGGAATTTTTTTTGAAATGAAATCCATATCAATATTGGAGAGAGGTAGTTATCACTATTGTTTACATTTTTAATAGAGGAAAAATAAGGATAAATGGTATCAAAACTCCTTATAAACTATGGAAGGGTAGACCTATAAATGCAAAAAAATTTAGATTTTTTGGGAGTAAATGTTTCATCAAAAAAGATGATGAAAGTTTGGTTAAGTTTGATCCCAGATCTGATGAAGGCATATTCTTAGGTCAATCATCAATGAGCTCAGCCTACAAATGTTACAAAAAAATACTACAAAAGATAGTGAAAAGTATAAATGTAAAGGTTGATGAGATAAGAAAATCTCACTCATAGTCAAAGAATACTTTAGAGAAGTTAGACTTCAATAATTATGAGTGGACTAGAGATGTTAATAAGGAGGAAGAATAAGCTAAAGAAAGACAAGAATCGAAAAGACCTTCAAGATAGATTCAAAGAGATCATCCTAAATCTCAAATCATTGGCAACAAGAATTCAAGTATGTAAATAATGAGAAGATTGGTAAATAATCTAAATCAAGAGAATGTTGCTTTATTGTCCAAGATTGATCCTAAGAATATTATATAAGAAAGCAAAGAATTTTTTTGGTTATATGCTATGAATGAGGATTTAGATCAACTAGAGAAAAATGAAACTTGGAAACTAGTTCTTAGACCTAAAGATAACAATTTTATTGGCACAAAATGGGTGTTTAGAAATAAGTTGAATGAAAATGGAGAAGTCACTAAGAACAAGGATAGATTAGTATGCAAAGGATATGCATAGGTTGAAGGGGTAGACTTTAAGGAGACATTTGCACCAATATCTAGATTAGAGGCAATCAAATTATTCTTAGCCTATGAAAGATTCAAAGTATACTAGATGGATGTCAAATCTGCCTTTTTGAATGGAAATTTGGAAGAAGTGTACATTGAGAAACCTAAAGAGTTTTCTCTCATAGATAACAATGATTATGTTTATAGATTGAAAAAGGCTTTATATGGTCTAAAATAATCTCCTAGAGCTTGGTATGCTAGGCTTGACAAGAATTTACTAGATTAAAGATTCAAAAAAGGAGTTCCAGATAGTAATCTATATATCAAGACAAAAGATAAACATCAACTAGTTGTATTTATTTATGTAGATGACATCATCTTTGGTGGAAATAATGAAAACATGATAAAGAAGTTTTTAGAAGTAATGAATAAATAATTTGAGATGTCTATGCTAGGATAAATGTCATTTTTTCTTGGGTTAAATATCACTCAATCTAAAAAGGTATATTTATCTCTCATGCCCAGTACATATAATAAATGTTGAAAAATTTTGTGATAGAAAAATGCAAGGCAGTTAGTACACCCATGGCCATAAGATGTAATTTGAATAAAGTAGATGAGTCTTCAAAAATTCAATCTGATGTCATATAGGTCAATGATTGGAATTCTATTATATACCACTACATCTAGACCTGACATCATGTAAGCAGTAGGTCTTGTGGGAAGATTTCAAGCAGATCCAAAGGAGAGTGACATGAAAGTAGTTAAAAGGATACTAAGGTATCTTAAGGGGACTATGGAGTATGCATTATGGTATTCAAAAAGCAAGGAGTTTAATTTGACTGCCTACATAGATGCAAATTGGGTAGGAAGTATAAATGATAGGAAGAGTATTACTGAAGGACCTTTCTTTCTAGGATGATGTCTAGTGTCATGGATAAACAAGAAGTAACCATTAGTAGATTTATCCACTTGTGATGCTGATTATATTACATCAGCTTCATGTTGCACATAGGTCTTATGGATGAGACAGACCCTAAAATATTACAAGGTAGAGTATGATGGTTTAAGTCCTATCTATTATGATAATACAAGTGCTATAAGTGTATCAAATAATCCTATCATGCACTCAAGAACCAAACACATTCCTATTAGATATAATTTTCTAATAGAGCAAGTAAGTTAAAAAAGTGTTAAGCTTGAATATGTTTACACAGGATCAGATTGCGGACATTCTGACCAAACCACTTTCAAAGGCTACTTTTGAAAATTTGAGAGAGAAATTGGGTATGATTCTTGCTCCTAGCAGTCACTAAGCAAGTCAAGTGATGAGGGGGGAGCTAATAAGGATGTGTTTTATCTCCATGAGTAGGAAAGAAGTGCACTAGCTATGAATTCAAAGAGGAGTCATACCAGTTTGACAAGAAAAAAGATGTCTAAGGTAATGTTTTGTCATTAATGTCAAAGGGGGAGAAAGATCAAAAATGAAAGAATCTAAATATGAAAAAATATGAGAAAAGGGGAAAGATCAGAATGAGAAAAAGAAAAGGCAAGAACTAGGTCTAAGAGATGATTTCCATCAAGAAGTGGTTGATAGAGTTTTTTAAGTATGTTTACCATCAATGACAAAGGGGGAGATTGTTGATCATTGTCATTGATTAAAAGATAGATTGTTGAGCATTGTCATTGAGTGTTGAGATTTGATATTTAATGTTATCGTTGATGTCAAATGTTATAATGAAGATGCATGGTTCTTTCATTGATGTCAATATAATGTCATTTAATGTCAAAGGTTATTATGCATATGCCTGATAAATTAAGCCTTGAGGTGTCAAGATGAAATGAGTGAGATCTGAAAAATCAATGTGCTTCAAAGATATGTGTAAGTAGTTCTAAAGATGCTCTGAATGAGCTAAAAAGATGAGAATGCTCTGAAGAGAATGATACAAAGAATACCTGACAATATTTGAACATGATAGAGATTGTTTGAGGTTGTTTACAAGGTTTTGAGGACCTTGAAAATTATTGAGAGATGAGCTCTGAAGATCTCTATATATAGATTTGAAGTTGCTATAAAGATATCCCAATCGAGTTCTAAAGATATGTAAGTAGCTCTAAATAAGTTATATTGAAGCTCCATAGAAGAGTGAGTGTATGAAGTTTTTTGAGCATACACAAGAGACATTGGAACATAGGTGAGTTCCAAGGTGAAGTTAATAGAGTGGATAGAAGGTTAGATTTAAGCCATAATAAGACTTACAGGTCAAAGCTAAGAAATAAAGAAGAGAGATATTGTCCATATGAGGTAATATAAATCTACATGACATAAGTGAGTAGGTGAACATTGAAACAAGTGAGTCAAGTTGGTTTGAGTATGTGCATAAAGTTTTAGAGCAAGGTTTGCAAATTAGTGGTTGAAAAAGTATTTCAAGCTTTTAAAAATGCACAAAATGAAGAGTTATCTACTTGAGAAAGTTTTATTAGTTCTCATTGGCATGTGTAACATATGCATGAGATCATAATCTATTCATGGTAGATAAGTAAGGGTTCTAGATCAAAGTTACAAGTGTTGGTTTTTCGAAAGAGAATCTAAATTTTATGAATGATCGCTAAGACTTAAGTTAGTCTAAACCCTCATAAAACCCTCATTGTGACCTGATGTTGAATATATTATTAAAAATATCTAAAAACAATTTGATATGATTAGAAAAATTATTATAGGTTGAAGTCAAATCTCTCAGGAATCTCTAGGTGTGATTGGTTTCTCAAGTAAGTGAGAAGAGCCTACAAAAAAGTGCTTATCTTTTGAAGATTTGCTCTAGAAAATAGCATTGACCGAGTCAAAGTTACTAAGTGAATGAATATCAAAGTGTAATAATTTTAGTTTTTGTTAATGAATATTTATGGATAGGTTCTAGATCTTAGGTATGCAAAGTTAGTGATCAAAGTTGGCCAGTCGCGAACAAACCCTATGGTGCAGACTATGAAGAAATCATATATAAGAGAGAAGATGATTTATGATGTATTTTCATGTGAGAGTGATGCATTGAAATACATGATGATGTTTTTTAGGTCTTGAATCAACTATCCATGCTTTTCAAAAGCTTAGAATTTAGTGTAATAGTTTTAATCATTGAAGCCAAAATGGCTTATCTGGCTAAGTAGAGTCTGTGAAAGAGAAGGTCAGAAGATTGGTTGGTAAGACTAATAGTTTTCATTAGAGATCATGATATTATTGATTGAGTTTGATCTAAGGATGTTATAAGATTATTTTCATGCATTTAAATCATTTGAATATATTCAATCATGTGTTAGATGTTCATATTTCCTTGACTATGTTTTGGAATCAGTTGGTAGTTCTAAGTGAACATCTTGCAGAGGAGTGTTTGAGCTTGTTTACCCTGAGTTAAAGCATTAGATGAAGTTAGAGATGACATTGAGGTCATGAATATTTTGAATATATAAATTTTTTCCATATTTTTTTTGTCAAAATTGAGTGTATGCTTCAGTTGTTCAAGATAGAGTTTATGTATATGCATAGGTCTTTTGTAAGTAGTGATTTGAGTAAGGGTTGAAGTGGTAGTTGGACCTAAAAGGTATTATAGACCTAAAGTGAAGTTGGATAAGGGATATTATAGTAGATTATGATGTGTTCCTATAGTTTGAGGTGTTTGAATAAGTTTGAAGACATATCAAAGGGTAATTGCTGTTAAGAAAACCTTTTAGGTCTCCATAAGCCTAAAAGAGGAGTAAGGGCTAATTGATGTATGACCGACCTATTGTAGTGATTGATTCATGATTAAAGAATTATATTTTTAATATGAAAAGACATATTCATGGTTTACCCAATTTATTTTAATATATATATGACCTATGAGGATATGATCAAATGACTTGTACAAAATCAAGATAGTTAAGCCTATTTTAGAAGTGCTTAGAGAGAATGCTAAGAGGGTGCTTAAAGTGAAAGAGAAGAGCAAAATAAGTAAATGATATAGACCATTTTCAAGTATAAATAGGTCATGTGGACTAGTAGAGATGTCATGAATATCTAATAGAGGTTATACATTTGAGGATTAAAGTTAGAAGACCTAATCAAGCCATGAAGAGGGCTAGTTGAGCAAAGAGAGATGAAGGTCAATTTGAGAGGGATAAAGAGAACAAAGAGATAAGAGAGTATATCATCATTTATTATATAAACAAGTATTTGTGAAGGTGATCAAATAATCAGGTCTCTGAGTTGGTGCTAAGTCATCTAGGGGGTTGGTGCCTTCTTGCAAGTTGGAGCTTGTTAAAGCCAAGTGGGTTTTTGTTAAATTAGTGGTTGGTGTTCCTTGCTGATTTGGTATTTGGCTAAAGACTGTTAAGTTGATTCTTGATATATTGGGGTTGGTTCTTGAAGTTGAGTGGGTGCTCAACTAAAGATTGATGTTTGTATTATAGGACTATAGTCCATTTAATTCATCATCAGGTTTTTTGCCCCTAGAATGTGTCCCATGTATATCATGTGTTCATATGTTTCATGATATTTTGATTTACTACTAATAATTTATAATATGTACATGCATGTTAATATGGTTCATACATAGTTAAGTGGAATTGAATAAAAAGTTTTTGAAGATTGATTCACCCCCCTCCCCCTTGTCGCACTCAGTCATCTTGTTTCCAAATAACTATGTTAGCATGTTTCCCTACACTTACATCCATTCTTACCTATCATTACATCCATACTTACCTATAATTACATCCCTTTCACATTATCACATTTTTTTTTGTGATTTGAGGTAGCTCAAATCATTTCATGTTCATTTCCCTTTGAGTTCACTCCCTTTCATTCCACTTTGGATAAAACAAGGTTGAAGTCAAGAAAAAATTTTTATTTAACATGAATAAACAAGAATATTAGACACCATGATATGTAAGCCCTCTTTCTTAGCCACTGAATTTAAAGTTTTCAAATGATAGTCATCTTTAGCACCCATGTTTGGTTCTATGAATATGTATGTAGGAGGAATGGAAAAAACCTTCAAAATGTTAAAATCTAAATAATTTAAACAAAATGCAATGATAAAAAGGCAATATAAAATCAAAAATTCAAAATTACAATAAAATATGTGATTCATAACACCTCTCCTATCCCAGATTTAAGCTCATACTCCATAGTTGTCTTCATAATAGAGTTAAGGTCCATTGGGGTGTAGTAGGCCAGTAGATTAGGATAGAAGAATTCAAAATTATCTATAGTGCTACCTAATTTTTCATGTAATTACCTAATATTCGTAGTATATTGACAACATTGTAAAGGGTCTTAAGGAACAGTGAACATGTTGTGGGATGGTAGTTCCATTTTACTTTTCATGCAAATAACCCTCATGGAATGATATTTAGACTTCATTTTGATAACCCAAGCTTTGTGTGGTTAGGTGAAATTGTTTAGAGTCTTTAATATCAAAAGTCCACTTCTTGTTTTGACAAACTTAATTTTAGTGTCTTGACTTTCATAAAGAGAGATAACTTGATTTTTCCTACATTTCCCCCACCACCCATTTCATTCCCCCCTTGATAGGCAAGTTTGATTCTAAATATGTTTCCACACTTCTATATTCCCTCTTCTTCACATCTTAAAACATGCTATCACTATTTTGTTTTGGTTTTATCTATATCTAAAAAAAATAGTCTACTTGAGTGACTACGTATTAATTTCTTTACACCATTTCTTTACATTTATATACTTACCTTGGTTTCATTTACCCAATTTTAAATATTCGTTATCATTTTTTTAGACAACTGCATTTATTTCTATGTTTTAGTACTTTTTCCATTATTAAGTGAGTTTGAATTGTTACTTATAACTCACCAATGTTGTTTTCACTTTCAATATTTTTTCTATTGTTGAGAAAGTTTGGATTGTTACTTCTCACTCACCAATGTTATTTTCCCTCTCATGTAATTTTTCTATTGATGATTGAGTTTGAATTGTTACTTCTCACTCACCAATGTTGTTTTACCATTTCTCACCCATCTTTGTTTAAATAAAGATTGTTATTGATTTCACATTGATGTTAGATTTTTATTTTTAAGGTATCCTTAATTTTATTTGGTTTATTACCCTTCTTACCTAAGGTATACTTGTTTAAGTCTTTTGATTATTTAGTAGCCTTAGCTTTTTGGTTATCTTATTTACTCTAATTTTTGGACTGGTCATTTGATCCTAACTTAACATTTGTCACCCTAACTTATCAAATGATAAGTAAGTCATGCCTACACATTTAAGGTATCTCGACTTTCCTATGTTTGTTTATTTTTTCTCTTTATTTTTTTATCCTTAGGGGTTTTCAAAAGCAGTCTTTTCACCCTCCATGATCAAAACTAAAAACCCAACAAACAACCATTCAATGATAAAGGTAGGTCAAGGTATGCATATAATACTTATTTATTTCAATGATTTCCTTTTATTCATTTACTTTAATTTATTTTATGCTTTAAAATATCATAATTTACTTAGCTCAACATTGTGTGTTGATGTATTCTTTTCCCGAAGCACCATCCCATCTTATAACTACATGACACATGATGAACTTAGAGTGGGGCATATGTATGCACATAATATTTTTAAACTTTATCAATTACTGATTCTTTCTCTCTTGTAGGAGTCTATCGAGTCTTAATCTCTCTGAGTGCATGCCTTAAAGGGTGCATTGAGAAAGGGATGGGTAGAACATTAGTTCTTCATAAAATTATTGTTCCCTATACCACCAATTAAAATCAACACAAGTATCTCCTATACATTTCTATAAGCTTTAACACCTCCCTTACATGCACCTCCAAGAAATTCACCATCTCAAATAGCCCCTACTGAAGCCAAAATCTATTTTTACCATCCTTCAAACATAGTCAAATATATTGAAAATGTTGTGGTAATTAAGCATATTATGAGACTAAATCAGCCCAACTAACTTAGTTCAGGAGTTAACTACTTTATTTCCTAAAAACTAGGTCAATTGGGCTGACTATGCTGACTAAAACTTCAGAAGGGTTTAGAGTTAGATATGGCTATACAAACACATTTTTGACCCTATTTTCATGAAGAGATAGATATAATCATTAATTTTCACTTCTTTACAATCTAATCTTCCACCATTTTACTTGAGGAGTAATTGCTTAGAGTTTACACTTTGAGAGAAGAATCTTGTCCTGTGTAAATGTCTTGGATGCATAGGATAAGTCTTATAACCTAGATCTAACCTATATTTGTGATCATTATGAACCACAAAAACCTCTTACAAAGAACCATTGACTATGGGAGAGATTAAGCCTCAATGGGTTCATATTCAAGGTAAGTATTCCTTAATATTATTCCTATATTTTGGAAGCTATAATTGCATAAGTAATGGCTTATGAATGTATTTATCTCTCCATGATTAGGATTACCTCTACATTTACTTGAGTATATTTCTTCTTTGCATGTTTATTATCCTCCCTTTGTGCCATACAATTTGGTGAGTAATAGATTATATTTACTTTTACTTTGTTAAAACAATATGACCTTGCTAGGGTTATTGTGTGGTATTAATTGAGTAGAGGCTTTGGAACCCTCTCTAGTGATATTGTATGGTAAGAGACCCCTTCGTTAGGTCTAAAGGATCCATATTATTTATGACCCTAATTATCTAAATGTACCAAAAAGTGGAAGGAATAGTTTGATTTATCTTCTTCGAGCTAGGATTGATTTATAGATCAATTTCAATTTTCCCTATATATAGGTTCTTTCATAGATCTTGCATTTACATAAATAAATTAAAAAATGTCTAAAACAATTATAATTTATGAGGGAAAATTTTGGATGTTTGCCTTGGGGAAAAATGACATGGGAATTGATCTACTACCAATCAAACATCTATAACCCTAATAGAGATACCTTTGGTCCCACTCAAGGCCTTGCTCTATTTCCAAATAGGATGGAAAGCTTGTGATGGAGATTGCCTGAATCACCCTCTGAAAGAAAGAATTGGATTTTGCATTTTATTCAATTTATTTTTGATTTATTTATTTTGAAAATATTTCATTGTTTAGTGCATTGAGGGTTGAAGACCAATCCATGGGTATAATGATATAATAAAAACATTCATAACTATGAAGATAAACTTTAATCAATTAAGTGTCTACATTTTTTTTTAGATATCATATTCGGTGTAGTTTGATAGCTTCAACAAGAAAATGAAATGGTTTTAAAATTCACACATTATGTTTTGAATCATAGGCTTCCAAATTATTGAAATGCATAAATAAAATTACAATAGCCTATGTGGCTATTTAAATATGGTTCACATTCTAATTTACAAAACTAAAAACTCTCATACTTCATTGTCCACCATTTCAAGTTCATGGCTTAGGGGAGCATGAGGACACAACATTACTTTAACATATTTTTGTCTAAATTTTGTTCATTCTTTAAAGTCTAATTGTATTATCGTGTTGATAGTCTATTCTTCATGAAAAGGGAAGAAACAAGATGAAACCGAGAAGATGTAAGAATGCCAAGACTAAACTCTAAGGAATTGACTTCTCATAATGAACACATGAAAAAATAAAATAAAATTTTGAAAGTTACACTACACACCATCAAAGGGTCAAAACATAAACCAACTTTAAACAATTTAGAGGGAAAAACAACAACAAATAAAATAAATAGAAATAAAACAAATAAAAGAAAAGCAAACTATACTAAAACAAGCACAAAAGTAGGAAATACTAGCTACCAAAATAAGAAACTATAGACAATATATATATATATATATATATATATATATATATATATATATATATATATATATATATATAAAGTAACCTTATTATCTTTAAGTGAACACAATATTAAAGTAGTAGCTACGAATTAATGCTTCAAGTATTATACATTAACTGGTAGTGGCAAGTCCTTACCTTGAAGATCTCTTAGTCTGAATGCATTTTATCCCAAAAACTCATATACTTAGTAAGGACCAATCCACAAAGGACTAAATTTAGCATGATGACAGTTTCTCTCGCGTGATTTATCCCATAATATGACCAAATCTAAAATATGAAAGGATTTCACTTATGCTTTATTGTCAAACCATATTTTCACATATACTTGAGATTTGTTAAATTTTTTAAAAGCTTAATCTTGTCTATCTTATAATTGGATTAGGTACAACAATCTGGACTGACTTTTTTATTTGCTTCTATGTATTCTTGTATGAACTGATAATTGGGTTTATTAAGTTGTATTGGAAAAATTGAATCCACTTCCTATAAAATCAAGCAAGGGGAACTATTCAAGCTTTATATATGTCTTGTTCTGTTAGCCCACTATGCATATTTGAGTAGGACATGTCAATAACATGGATTTTGATCCATTACTTTGATTATGGAATTTAAAAAATTCTTATTGGTTGTTTTTTCCAAACCATTTCCCCGAGGATAATAGTTTGTGGAGAATTTTAGTGTGACTCCATTCTAATATGCCCACTCAGTTAACTTAGCTGATTAGAAGGTTTTTCTATTATCAAAAATGAATCCCAGAGGAGTCTTAAATCATGTTACAATGTATTCTTTTAAGAATGCAATAAATTCTTCAATTTTACTATTTTTTATAGCTTTATCTTTAGTCCATCTTATACAATAGTTGATGATGGTGAGAATGAACTTGTGACCCATTGAGAATTGGGATTTATGACCCCAATGAAGTCTAGACCCCATTGGGCAAAGGGGTATTCCTTTATTATTGGATACAGTAGCATGAAATCATGAATTTCACTTTTAGCAAAGATTTGTCATGAATGACAAGTCCTAACATATACTTAAGCATCCTTAAATAATGTTGGCCAATAATAACCAACTCCTATAATTATGTATGTAATCATATTACCAGAGGGATGACCAATTCCTAAATTATCATGAAATGTGTTCATCACTTATTATTCTTCTTCCTTAGCAAACATCTCAAGTAAATCCATTCATGATTGTTGTAGTACATCACTCCTCTTTGCAACATATACCATGCAAATTTCAGTCTTAGTGCTCTTATCCATGTTTTAAGAAAATGGGATGGTGGTATTTCATAAATAAAATAAATAATAATTGAATCATACCATGGACCAAATCAGACATCAGATTTATTAACTTCTATAATGGAGATGTTGGGATCAACTTCTAAAATTAATTTAGACAAGCCTTGACCATGCACCATTTTTCAAGTTTTATTTCAATGTCATATTCCCTAAGCTTAGTAATCAAACATCCTCTTTTTATCCTAGCTCATTTTGTCCTAGCATTTTCTTGACTACAATGTCTCGAAATATGGCATGTACTTTGTTATTCAATATGTAATGATGAAATGTTTTGACTACTTTCACCAATTCATAGGATCGTTTATCTATCATAGGGTACTTTAGTTTAACTTCTTTCAAATATGTGCTCATAAAGGCTGTGGGTTGTTATCTGTCTTCAAATATTTATGTTAACATAGCTACAATTTTATGATTAGAAGTGGAAGAGTAAAGATAAAAGTATTTATCATAATCTAGACTGACCAACACTAGAGCTTTCATAATTGCATTATTGATTTCTTGAAATGCCTTTTTTGAATAAGTATCCCATTCTACCTTAACTCCTTGTTTTAACATGGAATTCAAAGGTTTAGTGATCTCAACAAAACCAAAAATAAACTTTCATATAAAATTGATCTTACCAAAAAATGATTTCAACTCTTTCTTACATTTTGGTAGTTGGATTTTAGAAATAACACTAGCTCATGCTGGGTCAATTGACATACCTTATTTGGTGATAATGTGACCTAAAAGTTTACCTTATATTGCCAAAAGACACATTTTTTTAGGTTGAGTGATATGCCAAACCTTTTATAATGTTTTAATATATTTTCTAAAAAATTAAAATGATCTGATTTACATTTAGAAAATATAGTTAGGTCATCCATGTATACTACAATGCACTTATCAATTAAGATGTTGAAAGTGATGTCCATATCTTATTGAAACGTAACACCACATTAAGTAAACCAAATGAAAAATTTTAAAGTTGTAGGTGCCCCACTTGGTGGCGAATGCTATTTTGATCTATCTAACTTATCCACTAAGATTTTGTTGTAACCCAAGAATCTGTCTAAAAAGGACACCATCTTAGAACTATTGACTTGTTGAATGACTTCATCAAGTGAAGGCAAAGGATAGTTGTCTTTATCTGATGCATGATTGATATTTCTAAAATCTACACAAAGATGGATTTCTCTAATTTTATTCCTCACATGCACTAATTTTGACACCCAAGTTAAATGGCACATTGGGAAGATAATGCCAGATGATAACATCTTTTGGACTTCTTTCAAGATGAGTGATTCCAAGAATGGATTCACTAATTTTTGATGTTACCTGAATGGCCTCTTATTGGGTTTCAAGGAAATGTTATGGGTCATAACACGAGAATAAAACATATTCAAGTCATTGTATATCCATGATATGATATCTTTATAGTGCAATAACATCTTTTTCAATGATTGCATCTCAATTCATATCTAACCACCATGTTTTTAGGCTTGTTTAGAGTTCCCATGTTGAGAATCCATGACTCTTGACTCAGTTGAAGCTTACTTTATGTATTATTTTCTATTATATCTAAGTCATATAATATTTATAATCATAACATCCCTTTTAGAATATGATTATCTTTTAGTTGAAACACTCCATCAGAGTTATATTATTTATCTTTCAAATCGAGTCTCTTTTCTTCATTGATTACCTATGCATTGAAAATGTTAGCGTTAGACAATACATCAAGAATTTGCTTATCATCATCAAAAATTTGAAATGTTTAACATTATCAGGCATATAGGGATAAGAAACTAATTCCACATAAATTTTTTGAAGGTTATTCTTGTCTAATGGTGTGAGGTTTGTGGCTAAGACAACTAATGAATCAACCATTATGTTCTCCACTCTAGAAATGACTAAAATGTTAAAAACATTAAAAAATCAATAAAATACCAAACATGATATTTGTATTTATTCAAATAGAAAATATTACATTGAAATTTAATCTATACATGGTTGATGACCAATTTAGAATCACTAAAAACTTCTAATTGATTGACATCAAACATGATTGTAAACTATAGACCCAAGATTAAGGCTTCATACTTGGACATGTTGTTAATATAAATAAGCTATAATATATGCATTAAAACTTGTCTTTTACTAGTGGTATAAATGAGAAAAATACCAACCCTAGATCCTTGCTTGGAGTGTGCTCCATCTAAATACGGTAACCACATCTTTGAATTTTGATCATGATCAGACCTTTTCTTTTTTGTTGGTTTGGTTGAAAAAGTATAGACACCTACCTTTGTAAAAGTGAAGTTAACTTGTTCATTGATTACATTATACTTTATTATCATCAATTTCATTTGTGGTTCTCTATCAATTATGATTTTATTGGCCATTCCTCTCCATGACAACCACATGTGGGAAAATTTAGTGGCCATATAGCCATTGAGTGATCATGACCAATCTCTACTTAGTATCATGCCATATGCTTATGGTATATCAACTAATTTTATATCTATGAACTGATATAATCTTAGCTCAACATGTGATTACATATGGAAATTTAATAACTCATATATAACCATGACTTCAAGCTTGTCTAACTGAACTACTAATTTATATGATTTTATGGTAACCAATCCTAGCTTATTGAAAACACATGCAGACATAACATTAGTTGATGCACCAGAATATACAAGATAATTTGAATATTATTACCAATTTTTTTGATTTTAAGCAATAATGGAGGGACTTTATCTTTAGTCTTGTGTATTTATAAATTGGTATTAGCAGGGTTCTTTCGTTTGGGCTGACTACTCTTCTCTATAAGAGACTTAAGAAGCAAATACCTTTGTTCAATAGTCTGTACTAATTTATGGAGAGTGATTTTTAATTTTATATTCTTAATGTATTCCATAATGTTGTAACCTATTTTTTTAGTGGATGGCTAATTTTCACTTAACTTTGGTAGAGGTGGATCATTTCTAGCTTTAGGATCAGGTGGTGTAGTAACATTATCTAATGGAGTTGAGGTAGTCAAAGACTAATGTGTTATACTCCTAAGAGTATAGTTTATTATTTAGTACTGTTAGAAATATTGAATATCATTGGTATTATATTTAGGCTCATTGTCCTTGATTTTAAGTAAATCTAAAGTCTCTAAAACCATGGTTGTATTAGAGACTTTGATGAACTAGAAACATATTTACTAGTAGTATTCAGATCATTTGGAACAACTTCATATTCATCAATTTATTTTGTAAAAATGTCAAAAGCTAAAACAAAATCAACATGGTCAAGTTATCCATGTTGGGTGGTGTTATGGACATGACACCAATTGGGCAAGGCAATCTCCATAATATTTATCTCAGGAATTTTTTGGATGAGGATTCAACTTGTTTACTAGCTCTATTAAAGGTTTTATAATTACGTTGATAAGTGAAATTTGGGGTTGTGTTTCCACTACTTGAGCTACCTACTTGTTTATTCTAGTTCAAAAAATCATGACTCAATCTTTGGATCATTATTTGAATTGCATGTAATTCAAGTTTGGCTATATCTTGAGGTGATTTATGAGTATTGTTAGTTTTTATATAAAATAAAGCTTGATTGTAAGATTAGGGTATTGCTTCACTATCAAATAGATTTATAAATCCTAAATTATGATTAGAGGTAGCATGAGCTAATGGTAATTGATTCAGGTCTAAACACTATAATTTTGTACCCTAGAGATGATTAATTAGGTGTCATAAGTCTTATTTAAATCTCGTAAATAAACACTATCCTAAGGTTTAGTTTATTTACCATTTATTAGTTTGATAAATAGTCTTTACTTTTACCTTTTTACCCCTCCTAACCTCCTAATCCATTTATAACCTAAGAATATACCCCCTAACCATTTTACCCGTGTGGAGTCATTACCAATAATTCCACCCATTTTTGAGCTATTCTCACCTATAATTGAAACAAAAGCACTATTTTGGGTGAATCGGTGATGATTCTACTACGATCAGTGCCAATTATTTGGATTGACATCGATCCATAAATACTCAACCTACCTTTGCATTCTAGACCAAAAAACTTAGAGCCTCAAATTACTGTTAGAATTCTTAGATATTTTATGACGTATCTAATGACACTCTAATAGATTTTCATTACTTTTAGTCATATCCTTTGTGAAACATGAGCTACTGCCTCTACCTATGGAATAATTTCATTCTATTCATAATTCAATCAAAGGTAAGTATCACATACCATTTTATCATTCTCTTTCAATTAACATTCTTTTATCTATTTATTTAACCATTAGAATATTATTAGCATCCTTATTTATCTAGTTATCAACCTCTGTTAGTGATTTTGTTTCATTTTAATTTTTTATTTTTTTAAACTCAACCATAGAGAGAATTGACACCAATTCCTTCTGAATCAACACTGATTCTACCAATCAGCATCAATCCTATCAGGCTTGACATCGATCTGCTATGTTTAAATTATAGAATCTGAGACCTTAATCCTTAGCCTCTATTTATAATATTTTTTTATTACTATTATTTGAACATGGCCTTTTACTTGTAGATGAATCTACCTAGTTTAGATTATGATGTAACTAATACCATTGATATCCCCATAGTTTCCCAACCTTTATTTACATATTAGAGCAACATAGCCTCTGAACTATCCCTCTGTGCAATCATTTATTCACCCTCTTGTGAAGCCATTGAAGAATAATTAGCTGTTATCCAAGATGATGTAGATTTTACTTCCACTTATTAGGAGGAATATTTCATTTACATTAATATCTTATTTGAGGACTAAATCTTAATCAGTATTTTAATCATATCATTTATCTATTTATAATTTCATATGCTTTTTATTCACTTAATTGCATAAGTAGTGGAATGACATCCTTCTAAGGAAGTGTACCACTTCCTAGAACTAATCCTGATCAAGTAGTCCATCCATCTCTTATATTAATCTACTTTTGTCAATTATTCACATGTGTGTAGGTTATCCTTTCCAAACAAAAAGGAGCTCTCACTATCATTGGATTCAAAGCGGTGTGTAACATCTTTCAATCCACATGTATTCCCTATAAACCCTATTTTATTTCAAGTTTTTAGTAACATTTAATTAAAAGAAAATGAAAAAACTACTTAAACATCAGGATTGGGAGAGATTATGGCACTGACATATTTTGGTTTGTAGGCGAGATTAAGTTCAACATTGGCATGTTTGGGAAAACATTGGGAATGAGAGCCAAAATGTGCCCTTATATATTGAATTAATTGCTCACTTTTATTACATCTATATATGCAAGAGAAAAGTCAATAATAGTTTGATCTCTCATTAAGAACATGGTAGTCCATGGATCTAAGGCACATTTGAACATTTTAAGGGCTAATTGGGCATTTGGCCTATACAAATCTATTACCCTACTATACATATTTTGAAAAGATGTATTGAAATTATGCATAAGCTCATTGGGTTCCTTTCTCATACAAGAAAATTGCTTGTATAAGATGATTGGATTGACTACTTGACCAGACTGGGCTAAAATCATGTCTACTCAATTGATTCTATACTATGATTGAATTTTCTAGGAGGTTAAGGAACCAATCATAATCTTGATCAAGCAAGGTGAAAGGAAATAACCTACAAGCTACATATTCATGTTCAACATTGAGTAACCTGAAGGATGCTTTGTAATATGTAATGTGATCTTATGTAGTCCTTCTAGTGTTTGGAGTGAACTTTGGAAGATAAAACTTAGGGTTTCTAGGTAAATCATGGATATCACCTGAAACATTTATCATTGATCCAACTTACTAGGATACAACCATTTAGATGGGTCTATTGGTGATAGATTGTGGAGATGATATGGTTGGGTAAACTAACCTCTTAGGTTTGCCTTGATCTGATCTAAGACATATATGAACATGGAGTGAAGAAATAATTAATTTCCTATGTCCTAACTTGACCCCAGATCATGTGATACTTGAAGAAGAATCTAGAGTGACAAACACTAATCTATGTTAGTATGGGTTTTAGGCACATAACAAATGAAAATCATGTGGCTATTCCACTAGTGCTCTATAATAAATGAATAAACTCAAAGTATCTGGAGGTTTAAGCTAGCATCAATTTATATTAGTTATGGTAGGCAAACAATAGGAATTGGGAAGCAAAGAGGAGGGCCATAATACTCAACAAGTTACAAATGCAAATAGGGTTCTAATAATGCCTTCTTAGTTAACTAATTCCAAACACATTCTAATATACAAAAGGTTTAGAATAGAGGTTCAAATAGGATCTCCTTATGGAACCAATTTTTGTTAGGCTAAAATTATGACGCACTCAAACATAGCTATGAACTAATTGATTAAAGTGAAATAAAGTAGTTAATAGATCATGGGACAAAGAGTCCCCCTTTTTTTAGGAACTATTCTTGATCTAAAGGCCGATAAATTTTGAATGATATAACATGGGTAGGCTGTGATTATTTCCATTAAATGTTCAATTGATTTCCTTAGGATATTCAAGATCATAAGGTTGGTATTCTCTACAAATAGATTATTTACAAAGGAATGGGTAGATCACTTCTCAAAAAAAAAGTATGTGAGAGAGAGAGAGAGAGAGAGAGAGAGAGAGAGAGAGAGAGAGAGAGAGAGAGAGAGAGAGAGAGAGAGAGAGAAGAAAAAAGGTTAATCTATTTTTGAGATAGGTCTTCTAGTATTTATAAATTAAATCAATGTTGTTTGTAATAAAATCACTAGGCATTAAGTCTAGCTAATGCAAAAAATAGAATACCATAATGAGCAAGACTCAAAGGAAATAATGTGAACATGAAGTACATAACTCTATTTAAAATAAATTCATTACACAAGCCTATAGACATTTGCACACTATGACTAATGTAAGCCTTAAAATTAATAAAATGAGCTCTCAAATAAAATTAAATAATTTGTTTCATAATTTAATTATATATTCACTTGCACACCAATAACATAAGAAAACTACTTTGCATAGATTACTTCTCAAATCAAGATCTTGGGCAAACCCTCAAGAAAAAACAAAGAGGAATGGCTGGTAGAATTCTAGCTCAATCTCAACAGAGTTATATTGATGTGAATTTTGGCACACCCCAACATTTTAGGCTTGTCTCATGAATCACCTCTCTTAAAAGGATATTTCTGAGAGTATACCCAAGGATTGTATCAACCTGGTCTAGGTGCACTGATATTCACTTAGTGGTTCATTATGACCATTTTGTTCAAGGGGCCTTTGCTTACTCAACCTTCATACTTAAAAATTTCATTTTAGTGGGTTTTGGGTACTTGAACAATGTAAAAAAATAATGCCAATTTGATTTTTTTGTTTGATTTAGTTTTATGTAGGTGCTGAAAATAGATAAACATGCATTTGATTTGGTTTTACCTAATTTTAAATCAGCATGGGGAGGGGTTTGTTTAATGTTTATGCAACTGATTTTTCCATTCATTCCAATTATTATGTATTCTAATGTACAATATCATAATGGAAATTATGTTTAAGCAATAAAAATATACATAAGCATCAAATTTCATACATTCCAACCCTAGACTAACAATTGATAAAGAAATTAAAAAAGAGAAAAGGGAAAAGAGATAAAAATACTGGAGGAAAATGGAGCCAAATCTAGAATCATCTAATCAAATTAAACTCATGAAATTTGTCTCCCACTTGGCCAACATACACACAACCAGTGACAAATCCAATGCAAGAGTTTGGGGATCGAAGAGTTGGGAGAAAAGAATACAACAACATCATATTGCACATTCAAGTAAATGTACAACAAATTATACATGACTTGTATATATTAAATAGAATGTTTGCTTAATAACATGATAGAGTTAAAATGATCATTCAAATATAAATTTTGATAACATCTCCTTAGATAAATAAGAGAAGAAAGAAAATAAAAACAAAATGCAGAAAATAATGACTGGTTCAATGTCCCTTGGGAGAGAAAAAGAGCTAGCCTGTTTATAATGAGAGTAATCCACTAAATAGAGTTTACAGCTTCCATAGGAGCGCAATTTCCATCAAAAATGCCTTACTACCACCATTAATAAACAAAAGTACCTCCTCTTCCAAATCCTATCACTTTCACGATAAACCTACCAAAAGAGACCAAAATCAAGTCAAAGAACACATTTAACTAGATTAAATAGTGCACAGGAATATAAAACATGAACATGTTTCTAACCGAGAAGAATAAAGAAAAAATGATACCACTATTGCATTCATGATAGAACCAAATTTTTGATGACGTAAATGGTTTCAATTTTTGACACCTGAATGAGAAGTTATGGCAAAAAACCATCAATAGGTCAAAAATGGCCTAGGAAGGTCTGTTCATTTTTTTTTATAGCATATGGTCTTCTATTTTAATGTTAATGTTAATTATTACTTCCCTTATTTCTAATCATGATTTGAAATCTTGAATATAATTAGGGTTCAATTTACTTTTAATCAAGACCTGATAGTGGTTTTTAAATCACCATGCATGCATTTAGGCAGGAAACATTAAGTCCAGGGCCCCAAGATGCAATCGGGCTTGGGAACCCCAATTTGGTCTATATGAATTTTTGAGAGTTTATCCATGTTGTATTTGGGTTTACAAGGGCTTAAAATTTTGAAAGGAAATTTTGCAGGGTTCTTAGTGGGAAAAATCCTAATGACAACATTGGCAAGGAAGTAGGGGCCCAAAACCATAGACATGAAGGATTAGGAATTTGGATTGGGAAATCTTTGAATAAAATAGGGAAGGGGGTCCCAACATCCCCAATGACCTAGTCATGGATTGGGACACTAACTAACATTGAAAAATAATTAGGGAATGACTCTCGACCTAGTCAAGGATCCATCCCTGCCTACAACTGGAGGTCCCCAATAGGGAAAACTAAGGTCAAATCCTAATGAAGCTAAGCCAATTACAACAAGACCTAATCTTGGAATTACATCTTGGTTATAACTAAAATGTAAAACCCACCCAAGGCAAGACCAAATTAGACATTTTGCTTTGAATAACAAAGGAATTAAATGAAAACATTCACCAAGACCTATTCAAGCTTTTAAATCTTGGTTAGGTTTTGGGGCCTAAAACCATTTAAAACTAGAAAAATTCCTATCTTAAAAGGTTGAATACAACTAGGAAAGACAATTTTGGACTTAGTAAACTTAAATGTAAAATTTAGTAGGCTTTTTAACCTAGAAAGGCAATATATTTCAAGTACATTATGAGAGTTTGGGAATCAATTTTGAGAGGTGGTCAAAACATGAAACTTGATCAAATAATATTTTAAAAATGATGGAGTAGGTTTTAGATGTTAAAATAGAACCAAAACCAAAATCACCCCCTAGACAAATTGAAAGACTAGAGTAAGGTAGAGAATGCTTGTTTTAGAAACTTGGTACGTGGGATAAGTGTCTTAAAAATGCATTTTTACTTGAAGATCAAAACATGAAACTTATCCACACATGTAAGATAAAGAGGATATGATAGGTATTAGAGGTAAAACATCCATGTAAATAAAAGTGACAACCAAAAGTGGTTATAGGGAGTTGAGAGAGTTGGTAGGTAAAAATGCCACGTAAGTGGAAGTGCAATAAAGTTCTATTTTGGGGGCAGGTGTTATATAATAAACTTTACCATTTAGACTTGGTCATCATAATGGGACATGTTTCATGAGACCAAAGGTCATAGATATCAATATGGCCCATTAGAACATGCTAAAAGAGCTAAGAGATCTGAGAGAGTGAGTTTTCAAATGCAAATTGGGAGGTCATAAGTCCAATTTTACATAAAGTGTAAATGTGAAGTTGACTCGTACAGACGTGGTATTTCTAATGGTGATGGTTTCAAGTCCTATTTTGGCATACAAACTAAGATACACCACCCAAAAAACTTTTGGTTCTGATACCAATAAACTTTGAGTGCAATTGAGAGTAGAGCAAAAGGTGAAAAAAGAGGTTCCTTGATTCTTGAAAAAATTAGGGCATGTTATGAAAACAACAATAAATGGTGACTCTACTAGAAAATACTCCTACATATTTTAAATTAATAGAAACATGTCTACAAACCCATATTCTCTAGTCGAGATTGTGCATGGAACATGAATGGATTCTAGAGAAGAGAAGGAAGGAGTAGTTAAAATACCAAATCAAACATTTTCATTGATCGAATGTGTGCAAATGAGTTAATTTACAACTTCTTAGAACTTATAAAGATGAGCTACTATAGATATGATCATTGTGATGGTGAATCCTACCTTGATAATGCTTGACTAGACATTGATTTATTACCACATAGGTGTCCATATCCCTAACAAAATTGCCTCTGATTCCACTCTAAGCCTTCTTACACTACCAATTAGGTCAGAGAACCCATGGTGGAGTTTCCCGAATCACCCAAAATCATGTTTTCCTTTAAATTTATTTTTTCTTTTTCTTTTCTTGTCTTGATTTATCTTTTCTCTTTTTTATTTAAAATTTTGATTCTAGGTTGGGGACCACTATAGCAAACAAAAGGTAGGAATATAATTTTTTCACCCTAGATCTTCATTATAGCATGTTCATCCAGGCAACCCAAAAACCATTAAGATGTAAATTTTATGCTTGGCTTTGAGATAATGTCTTCATTGACTAGATAGTTTTCTTCAAACATAACCTAACTCAAACAAATTTAGAACACACATGATATCTAGAATTTCAAAACTAATTTGGAAACATAATATGAGATTACAAACGACTCAGAGTAGTGCTAGATCATCACTTGAGATACCTACGTACATGTCTTATGTTCTTCATTTTATTGACCAACAAGAGAACCTATAGAAAAAATAGGCAGGCTAAACCAAAAAGAGACATGCAATGAAGCTAGATTGACATCAAAAAATAGGAAACATAGGAAAAACAAACTAAACTAAAAACAAATCAAGAACAAAATCAATAATAAAGAAAGGGAAAGAAAAAGTATTTACATAAACTTACCAAGATAATTCAATCTTGAAATAAGAATGGGAGAAATGCCTATCAACAAGTAATGAGACATCCTCACTAGTTAGACACTTAATACATAATTCATTCACGTTTAAGATTTTGAGAAGATTAGTAGATATCCTACCAAGGGGGTGTTAGGACTTGTTCCAAAGTCTTAACATTAGGTTATATTTTTGGTAGGTTAATTAATATTATTGTAAATGGGGCATGTATCTTTTAGTAAAGACACCCCCATAAAATAAACTTAGTTTAATTTTAGGTAGTTTTCATGTTTTATATTTATTAATTAGAACTACCTTATGGGTTGTTTTTCCATAAATAGTTGGTTATAGGTTAGTTGTTTTTACCGATCATTTGTAAAAACTATATAAATCAATATTTGCAATGTAAAAGGGTTAACAGAGTAAAGGCACCCTTATGTACTTGATTTTTTTGAATATTAATAAAATACTTGTGCACTCGCACTAAGCGGGGACAAGGTTCAACCTATTTGGTTTAAAGGAGTTATCAGTGGTATCAGAGCAAGGTTATTTTGGGAGCTTGGTGAATTCGAAGGAGCAAGGTGAAAAGTCAATTTCACGTGATTTAATTGGCATGAAATAAGGTATGACATATAAAATGAAAATTTTTATTGGTTTAAATGTTTGAAAAATTATTAAATTATTTTAATTTTTCAAATATTTTTTTTACATTTAAACCTGTGTATTTTTCATATACCACAGTCTAGTCATTTTGGCCATTTGATACTCCATTTTCCTATGTTCAAACTCCTAATTTGGCATAAAAAATAATTTTTTAGCATTTAAATGTCATTAAATTCATTTTTTTTTGTAAAAACCAGATTTGTATGGCCTATTTCTTATTGAAAACCTCAAAATTTTTTCATTCATGGCTGCCATTGTTATTTGCATTCATTTCAGCACTTTTTAAATCCAAAACATCTACCAATATTGATCAAATATTATTAAAACCTTTATTTTTGCATTCTAAATGAAAAATCTAAAAAAATCTAAGTTGTACGGCCTGTTGTATGGCCTTCCAATGCCCTGAGTTCATTTTGAATCCATTCCCTGAAAAACATACCTTGAAAATTTGCCAAAACTCAGTTAAAATCCATTTTATCATGCTTATATAGATTTGTATGGCTTGTAGGAGAGAGAATAGGTGAAAAAAAATTACCAGGAGTAGCAATGGCATCCCAGACAAACATGGCACTGTAATGAAACTCAAATTTTTTTTTGCTATTTCTAAACTTTTTTGGATATGAAAAATTATGCTTTGGGTCCCACAGGAGGAAGCTTGCTTGAGAAGGCTGAAAAAGGAAAAAATTTGAATTTATTTACACACGTGTAATTTTTTTAAAATTTTTCCCTCATACACAAAATCTAGAATAAGTAAAATTTTTTGAGTGTAATGTTCTGAAAATGCTCTTAGAGCAATTGGTTAAGCTTATTTTGTAAGAAGTTTGCAAAGGAGGAGGTCAAGGGTTCAAATCCATTCTTTTTGGAGAAAGTTATTTTTACTTTAGAATATGTTTTTTTTTGTAAAAGATTTTTTTTAAAAAAAAATCTGAATGTTGTAAAACACATACTTATTGTGCTATGTTATTTTAAAAAGGGGGAATTCAATCATATTTCTTTTACATTATTGTGGTGATATAAGGGTTTAATTGGTGGAATAAGGTTGTAATTTGGCAAAATAAAGGTGTAATCATTGATTTTTGGTGAGGTTAAGTGCAAAACCCATTAAAAATATTTGTTTTTTCTTTTGCGCTCTACATGAAGGTTAAGTGCAAAACCCCGTAGAAGCAGTGTCTTATGCAATGAGTGTGATATTTGTTTCATTTATTTTGTATTTTGTCACACTTTTCTCTGCTGCACTTGCTTTCATTTCAAGATGCTAAAAATTTAAAATTTGCTTTCAGATGGTGATAGATTAACAATTTCCAATTATTTAGATTGGAAATGATTGATGGAGGCTTCACTAGTCTTTAATGAGTTATGGGATATTGTTAAGAATGAAAATCTCACATTGCCAACAGAGTAGGCTAAATTATATATATTCAATTTGCATGATTCTAAGGTCTTAGCTCTCATTAAATGATATTGTACTCATGATACTTATGTTCATATTGAAAATTCTCCTCATAGTTACACTGCATGGAAAACATTGTCAAATTTGTATGATAAAAAACTTAAGCATAAGAAGATAAATATTCATATGAAGTTGTTTACTTTGTCATTAGATGAAGATGGGGATATGTGAGAATATATGTCTAAGTTGAAAAATATCACTACTGAGTACACTAAGGCTGGTTTTGAAAAATTAGATGATGACCTCATAGTTACTACTGCTTTGAAAGGACTACTAGGGTCTTATAGGAATTTTGTTGAAATATTGCATGTCTCTGACAAGATCACAGACATCACCTTTGATAAGTTGGCTGAGTTGCTCATCCAACATGACCTCTCTCTACCCAAGCAATCCAAGAAAACTGAAGAAGCCCATGTTTTAGAATCAAAGCCTAGTTCATCTTCATCTGGGCATCAAAACAATAGAGGAAATAGTTATAGAGGGGGTCAAGGTTATAGAGGAGGCAGTTATCAAAATAGAGGTAGGGGTCATTCAAATAATCAACAATCTAATCAATCACATTCACATGAAACAAGTGATCAAGGACATGGTCACAACTCATATAGGTGCAGAGGTCGAGGTAGATCAGACATTCAATGTCATTGATGTGGAAAATTTGGTCACATTGCCTCACAATGTAGGATTCCTTTTGATAAAGTTCAGAGGCCACAAAAAGTGACTAAGTCTAACTCTGCTCAGTATGCTGATCATGACTATGATGAATCTAGTAATGTTGCCCATGAATCTACATTCACTACTTTGGGGCACATTGATTATATTGAATATGAGGCTAGAGATGAGCTCATAGATGTATGGGTTTTAGACACAGGAGAAACCAAACACATTGCATTTAGGAGATGTTTCTTTTGGTCTTTTAAGGAAGATTCTCTCTCTCTAATTGCCTTAGCAGATAAGTATATGCATACACCACTAGGACTTGGATCTATTCAGATTCTTCTTCCTAATGGGTCTATAAAATACCTGGAGGATGTTTTGTATGTTCCCACATTGAAGAAACACTTACTTCCTTTGGTAACTATTCAAAAGAAAGGTTATCAAATTGTGCTTGAAAATGGGCTCATTTACATCAATTCAGTGAAGGATGATTATAAAACAATGTATACAAGATATGAAGATGGAAACTTGGTTAGATTGCATTGTAAGGTGCTTCCTCCCAATATAAAACTTGCTGTAGTTGTTAACATAGGTACAGGTACTATGTCTACACAACGGTTATGGCATATCCACTATGGACATTTGAATATCCACTCTTTAGTGGATTTGTAGAGATATGGTATGGTGAATGGATTGCCCACTTTTTGTAAAGATAGTATTCTTTGTGAGTCATGTGTTTTGGGAAAACAAAATCAAGAAAAATTTCCTAAACAGTCATCTTGGAGAGCTAATAGATGTTTACAGTTATTTCATAGTGATGTATGTGACATGAAAAATTCATCCATTGGTGGGTGTAGATACTTTGTCTTGTTTAGTGATGACTTTTCTCGGATGACTTGGGTATTCTTTATGAAAAATAAATATGAAGTTTTTGCTAAGTTTGTTGATTGGTTACACTTAGTCGAAAAAGAAACAAGTTCACATTTGGCCACTTTTCATTCAGATAATGGAGGTGAGTATACATCTAATGAATTTTTAGATTATTGTCAAGAATATGGCATTCATCGATAATATAGTAATGCTTATATTCCACAACAAAATGGAGTATCTGAACGAATGAATAGAACTTTAGAGGGCACAACATGTGCCATGTTGCACTATAAACAACTTGATGATAAGTTTTGGGTAGAAGCCATTGGTACTACAATGTATTTGAGAAACAGGTTCCCCACAGTTGCACTTTTGGGACAAACTCCATATGAGGCATGGTATGGATTTAAACCAAAAGTTAAACACTTGAAAGTGTTTGGATGTCTTTGTTTTGCTTTGGTTCCTATTAAACATAGAACTAAGTTGGAACCACGAAGTCAAAAATGCATCTTTCTTGGTTATTCTAAAGATAAAAAGGGGTTTTGTTTGCTTGCACAAGATTCAGGCAAATTCATAGTGAGTCGAGATGTAATATTTGATGAGTTTGGGACTATGAACACTACAAAGATTGATTCTCAACTTGATATATTAGAGAGGAAAAATACAAAAAGAGATAAGGGTTTGAATAATGGGGATAACTCTTCAAAGTTATGGTATGAGACTTAAATTCCTTCACTTTCCTCTCCTTCATCTACAAGTTCACAAGTTGATGACTTAGAAATTGTTGAAAATTCTCTAAGTCCCCCTTCGAATAATGCACATAATGATAATTCTAGAGTCCCTGATTTGAATAATTTGACTAAGTATCCAAAATAGGCTCAAAGTACTTTTTTTGACTTAACAACAAATGAATTTGGTTTAATAGGGCCTAGGAATTCTTGAAAATAGGTAAACTATGCTATGGTTGTTACTACTTCTTCCACTGAGCCATCCACTTTTGAGGAGGCATCTATTGAACATGTTTGGCAACAAGCAATGAAATATGAGTATGATTCCATACTTAACAATAATACATGGGTTTTAGTTGATCCTCCTCCACATGTTAAACCCATCAGATGTAAATGGGTTTATAGGACTAACTATAAATCATATGGCTCCATTGATAAACATAAGGCATGACTTGTTGCAAAAGGATATGCACAATAAGAAGGTATTGACTATGAGGAAACATTTGCACCAACTACCAAATGGCACACTATTCATATGGTACTTGCCTTAGCTGCACAAAATAGTTGGAAAGTACATCAATTAGATGTTAAAAGTGATTTTTTAAATGGTGATTTATAGGAAGAAGTCTATATGAAACAACCTCAGGGTTTTGAATAGGTGGGTGCCGAACACAAAGTATGTAAATTGATAAAAGCTTTGTATGGGCTCAAACAAGCACCCAGGGCTTGGTAAGAGAAAATGGATTCATACTTGAAATCCATTGGTTTTCATCATAGTGAATCTGATGATACTCTCTATTTTTGAGTGCAAGGTAATACAATGGTGATACTTGTTCTCTATGTTGATGACTTGTTTATTATAGGAAATGATGAAAACCATAACAAGTCTGTGAAGAAAGAATTAAAAGATGGGTTTGAGATGATAGATCTTGGACTTCTTCACTACTATCTAGGCATGGATGTAACTCAAAAAGAGCATAGTATTTTCATTTCACAAACTAAGTATATTTCTGAGTTATTAGATAGGTTTGGCATGAGTGATTGCAAACCTACCCTCACTCCCATGGAAAGTAACTTGAAATTGTCTAAGGATGATAGCAGTGCCTTTTTTGATGGCACCACATATAGACAATTAGTGGGAGTTTGATATACTTGATGACTACTAGCCCTGATATTTCATTTTAGTTGGAATTTTATCTAGGTTTATGCATGAGCCTAGAGAAATTCATTAGCATGCAACAAAATGAGTACTTCGTTACCTTCAGGGAATGAAAACATATGACCTTGAATACTGCCACAATAAGAACTTTAAAATTTATGGATATTGTGATGCAAATTTTGGCAGATGTGTGGATGACAGTGTCAACCACAGGATACACTATGCATATGGGTTTAGCTGCCATTACTTGGTGTTGTAAGAAGCAGGATATAGTTGCAAATTCATCAGCATAATCAAAGTATATTGTAGCATGGGATGCTTTCAGAGAAATTGTTTACCTTCGTCATATTCTTGAAGATCTTCAAGTTTCTCAGTTTGCTCCTACATAGTTATACATTGATAATCAGAGTGCAATCAAGATGTCCAAGAATTCAGTGTTTCATGCCAAAACAAAACATATGGATGTCAAATACCATTATCTGTGAATGCTGGTGGCAAAGAAAACTCTTGATGTAATATATTTCCCAACTGCCAATCAGACAGCTGATATCTTCACAAAACCCCTTGATAGAATCAAATTTGAAAAATTCAAAAAAATGCTTGGTATGTGTCCAAAGACCTAACTTTGGATCATAGGGGGGTTTGTTAGGACTTGTTCCAAAGTCTTAACATTAGGTTATATTTTTGGTAGGTTAATTAATATTATTGTAAATGGGGCATGCATATTTTAATAAAGACACCTCCATAAAATAAATTTAGTTTAATTTTAGGTAGTTTTCATGTTTTATATTTATTAATTAGAACTACCTTACGGGTTATTTTCTCATAAATAGTTGGTTATAGGTTAGTTGTTTTTACCGATCATTGGTAAAAACTATATAAATTAATGTTTGCAATGTAAAAGGGTTAATGGAGTAAAGGAACCCTTATGTACTTGATTTTTTTGAATATTAATAAAATACTTGTGCACTCACACTAAGCGGGGACAAGGTTCAACCTATTTGGTTCAAAGGAGTTATCAGGGGGCAACATGTGTATACACATAATATTTTCAAAATTTTATCAATCACTGATGTTCTTTATCTTATAGGAACCCATCAAGTCTCAATCTCTCTAAGTGCAGGCCTTAAGGGGTATACCAAGAAATAGGTGGGCAGACCATTGGTACTTTATAGGATTGTTGTCCCTTATTCCACTTGTTATCAATCCAACCAACTCCTAAAAACATTTCCCAAAGCTTTGCCTCCTATTTTTCACCCTGCTCTAGTCATTTTCCACCTTCATTAGCCCTTTTCCTAACCTAAACCCCTTTTTGGTAGTTTACATGACTATGTCGGCCACATCAACCTTGTATTGTTATTTACAAAAGCTTACTAAGAACTAAGTCAGCCATGGCTGACATAGTTCATTATTTAATTATTATTTTTTAATTTCAATATTAGGTCAACTGGGTCAACCTTGTCAGCCAACTTTTTTGGAAGGGTTTAGGGTTAGATCTGTATATATAAACACATTCATTTTTCCATTTCTAAGAGAAGAGAAGAAGTAAGATATATTATAAATCTGCTTATCCACCATTCTACTTGAGGAACAAGCTTAGGGTTTTATACTTTATTTGGTGATATGGATCCTATCTTGTGGAGTAGTCTTTTGGATATATTGATAGGATGTGTAGCCTAGAGCTAATTTATCCTTATCATCCTTACATACCACAACCTTTTGTGAAACACCTTAGCCAAGGGAGAGATTGAGGCTCGGCAGGTTCATCTTCAAAGGTAAGTATTCCTAACTTTGTTCTTTCTTAATAAGAGTAGATAAATATTTATTTGCACTTCTTTTCCATGTATTAGGATTTTGTATACATTGGCATGAGTATATGTCTTCTATACATGTTTTAATTTTTATTATTTTTTACTCCCACTTTGTGCCACAAGATTTGGTGAGCACTAGATTAGAATTTTACTTTACTTGTTATTAATTTAGTGAATATTAAAACATAGGACCTAGTTAGAGTTATTTCATATTTTTGCTTTACTGGAGGATTTGGAACCCTCCCTAGTGATATTATTGTGGTAAGAGATCCATGAATTAGGTCTAGCAGATCCATATTGGTCATGAACCTAATTATATAATGTATCCCCAATTGAAAGTGTAACTAGGATATATCTTATTTGAGATGGGATTGATTTGTAGAATCTATTGCATTTCCCATTGCATATATTCTGGTGAACCCAATGTGAATCTAACCCTTACATATTTTATTTCATGTTTTCATTTCTATAATTTAATTTTTTTTCTTTATTTGTGATACTATGTTGACCAAGCTGATATAGTTATAAATTTTGTGAATAGGTTTAACACAGTCATATCAGAATGACTATATTTTTTCTATGCAAGTCTTCATCAGATATAGGTTACTAGATTAAACAGATCAACACAATACTCTTCTTCAATCCCAAATCTTCAAACTAAGTTCGACAAGTCAACTTAGTCTTTTAATAAGAACACATATCAACAAATTAAGTCAACTAGGTCAACTTAGTCTTTCATTTAACATCCAGAACAACAAACTAAGTTGGGTAGGTTGACTTAGTCTTTAAGTTAGCATCCATATCAACAAATTAAGTCAAACAGGTCAACTTAATCTTTCAATCAACATCTAAATCAATAAACTAAGTTAGGCAGGTCAACTTAGTCTTCTAGTTAGTATCTAAAACAAAAAACTAAGTCATGCAGGTTGACTTAGTCATCTTATCAAGTTTCAACAAATAGTGTTTCATAGAACTAGGTTGAACCAGTCGACGTAGTTAGTAGAACTTGCAAGAATCATTCAAGGTACTAAAATAGAAAATTTGTAATCCTAATCATCTTCTAACCCACCAAGGTTCCTCTTTTTCTCTCTCTGTTAATTTAGTGCTTCATTAAAATTCTATTTCATGCAAGTTTGTAGTCTTTAAAATTGCAATCCTATAACAAACTAAGTTGACATAGTTGATTTAGTTCTGTAGCCTATATTTTATCTAAAAGACTAAGTCAACTTGGTTAACTTAATTTTTAAAGACTCTTGATTTTAAAGAATAATAAAAACCCAGTCAAATATATTCTGTAATATTTGCATATAGTGTCATCTTAAATGACTCTATACCATTCATATTTTCATTTTTAACTATTTACATGCGTAGAGTAACTCACATAGTTTAATTATGTAGTTTTTTAAATTGTTGATTAGTTACACCATTTTTCTCTTTTTTCACACACTACCAAATCACACAATATTCAAAATACATTTAACATTTGTCTTCCCAAGGCCTACCTAATTGGATTTCATCACCAAGGGGGAAGCTAACTTAGTTTTCTGGCCAAGTATAAACACATGGTTAATGGTATATATAAGAAAATAAAATGACACCCTTATCACTATGGGATTGTGAAGTGATGGGGTAGGCCCCAATACCAAGCCATTACTATTGCCAACATAGATCATTTTTAGCCTAAACGTCCTGAAACCATCCATATATTGCTTTCCATTTCTCTATTTTGAGCCAACTTCCCTATCACACTTAAAATAACACTTTATAATAATTTGACAATACTCAAGATGACTACTTAGTTAACATGTAATTTTAAATTGATTGCTTACTCTCTAATCATTGTGTGTTGTATTTCAAAAACTTACATTGGCCAATGTTGGTGTAAGGTTTTGTGTTGTGTGCTCCAATTAGATCATTCTCATTGATCCAATTATTTGTGTACATAATTTTATTTCTTTCTTAAATCACATTACAAATATTTCCTTGTTTTTAGCTCACTATCATTCTATTCAGTATACTCTCTTACAGACTATCATTTTCCCTACATGTAGTACTAAGTCAACCTAGTTGACCCTATACTCTTTTTTGTCATTCAAGTTATAGTACTAAGTTGACCTAGTCAACTCTATATCCTTATCAGATTGTATTTTTCCTTGCCTATAGTAATAAGTTGACTTGGTCAACCCTATACTCTTTCTTATAATTTAAGTTATAGTACTAATTCAACTTGGTTAACTCTATATCCTTATCAGATTGTATTTTTACCTACTTGCACTACTAAATCAACCTAGTTAAATTTTGTAACCCTTTCTACCAATCAAGTTATAGTACTAAATCAGCCTAGTTGACTTTTTAACCTTATAAGGCTCAATTTCATACCTTATTTATAGTACTCAATCAACCTGGTCAATCTTATACTCATATCTATCTCTTGGATTATAGAACATAGTCAACTTGGTTGACTTTGTATCCTTACTATCTATTTGATTTTGCATCAACTTTACCTTCCCTAATGTCATGTCCCCTTTTTAGTTGACATGTGCAGAGTAGATGATTAGCCTATTACGCGACCCTCGTAGGTTGATGAGATGGATAGAGGGTCTTGATGGGCCTAGGCTTGGCTTTCGTTTGGGCTCTTTCGGACATGAATTAAGGGAGATATTAATATTTGATTGATTTAATCAAATATTAATTATTTGGTCCAATTTTAATTAATTATTAATTACTAATTAATTATTAATTATTAATTATTGGGTCTAATTTTAGGATCCTAATTCTAATTTAAGAATTGGTCTAATTTTAAGACCCTAGTTCTAATTTAAGGAATCCCTAAGTCTAATTTAAGGGAATCTAATTTTAGCAAGCACACCTTTGGAGGGGTATAAGGATCTCTCATGGGAGAGAGTTTGTATTCATGATTATTATTGATATTGATTCTTGTTAAGAGATTCTTCTGTGAAGACTGAGCCAAGGGTTCCAGGATTCCATTTACATTGAAGAACATCAACTCTTCATTGTGTGCGATTCAGAGGTTGTGAGAGATCAGCCGATCTATTGCCAAATTGAGAGATAACTTCATACATAAGTTATCACAGGTATTTACAAGTTTGAGAGATAACTTCACACAGAAGCTATCACAAGGGTTTACAGGTATTTCATTATTTTGGGTTTTGATTCAAGAATTATCCAGATATAGATCTTTTGTATTAGCCCATAATTCTACAGATCAGGATCAAACATACAGATTGTGCGATATCAGCGGCCGTACGACTTCCGTACAGATCTGTGAAAATCTGTACGCATCAACAAAAAGTTCAGGCACTGACATCAGTGAACAGAGACCTACTGAGACCGACATCGGTCAACATATCACTGACGTCGACAAGTTAAAGACTACAGGTCGACCGACGATGACAATATAACCGACGTCGGTGACTGTGTTTTTTACACAGCAGGCCGAGACGTACCAGATTCAAATTTCTTTCCCAGTTTGTAGAATATTCAGGCTATTAAGGCCGTACTTTCAATATTCTTTGTATACTTGATAGAGGACCTCTATTGTAAACTAATGAGCAAATAAATAAGAATTTATACTGTGATTTATTTATCTATTTGAAGATATTTTGCAAAAATTCAGATAAGCAATTCAGAGCTTTTGTTTTGATATTCAAAGGGATATTACACCTAATATTTATCCTTCATCATAAAATTCTTTTTTGAAGACAAATTGAGTTGAATTCAACATATATGATGAGTTTTACCAACCCCAATAGGTTCTCCCATAACTAGCTTGTGGCTCATACCCTAGATGAAAGTAATGTGCATGTAGCCACTTACAATACAAACTATGGGATCCTTCCTCATTCCTCTTCACTTTGAAATCCTCTCTTCTCATTTGAGGATAGACATAAATTAGAGTATATCCCAAAAATTATCTTCTTCATTATTAAATTTCCTTAACATCAAGGAAAAGATTCTTATACTATTTGCCATTTCATGATAACTAGTCAAGTCAAGGAGCCCCATTTACCTTCTCCCAAATTCTCACATAGATTTGGTGACACTAGATTCTTTGATTCTCAATCTATTCCCTCTATTTTTACCCCTTATTATACCATGACATATTCATATTTTATTTCCTCTACCTCCATGCCTAGTATCTCTACTAACATGGCAGGTTCTACATCTAGTGGTCCTCTTCCAAGACCCACTCTTCTCAATTATTCCACTAGTGCATTGTTTGATAATCATGGTAATCATGCCTCTAATTCCACTTATTATCATCCTTATACTATTAAATCTTTTCCCACATAAGTAAATCATGATACTAGTGGCTCACTTACCAACAATTCTTGTCAAGCTACTACTAACACCAATAGTGGTACCCAAACCACTACTACTAATTCCAAAGCTTCACACAATGCCAATAATACCACTCAAACCCATCAAATTTTATTAAAAACTCTTAATCAAATGAATTATTTACAAGCTAATAATGCAAATCAAATATTTTAAATGCAAAATCATCTTATCCATCTTCAAACCCACCCTGAACAAGTTCCATGGGGAATGCATAACCAAAATGCTCTCCCACCTCCTCTTCAGGATTCCCATGGTAATCTTATCCCTCAACCTCCTCTTGTTAACAAAAAAATCAAGCACCTTAAAAATGAGCCTCTTACACCTCAAATTACTAACATCAATATAGGAGACATCACCCCTACCAACACTTATAATGGGTCAATCGACCCTACTCTCCACTTAAAAACATTTGGAAATCTATATAAAGATTAGGTCAAGTTAAATACTTTTTCCACTACCAATATTTTAGCATAGACTCTCATAGGTGATGTTTTATATTGGTAAAACCAACTCAAATATCATTTCATCACTAGTTTGGAAGACTTAATTAAATTTTCTTGTCCAAGAGTTCTAAACTAGTGATCTCCCTAAAAATACCTTGGCCCATTTGATCAATTGTAAGCAAATTGAGATCGAAACCACACAAGCTTTCATCAAATGATGGAAGACCTTGTCTAACAAGTGTGAACATAATAAGGTAGATGACAACCTCTTTCATCTATTTACCAATGCTCTTTTTCCCAAGTTACAATATTGGGTCTAGACTCTCTCTCCATGTACTTTGGAAGAAACTATCAACCAAACAAAGCATCAAGATTTCCTCATGCATTAATTCAAGCCATCTCAATCTTCTATGGGTATTCACATGTTAATAAATAATATGAATTATCATGCTATAAATTATGGTCTCATTGACTCTTATGGTACCATTCATATTATTCAATCTATTATTCCCAACCAGGCTCTAGAATAAGATTCCCCTCTCAACCACATCACTAATCCTCATTTATCTTCAAAAAATAACATAAATGTTCATAAACCTTTATCCTTAGTGGAATTAAAAAAATTTATACCAAGGCCTCTTCCACAATAACTTGATCCCACTCACCCCATGAAATCTCGGTATGATCCCAATAAATTTTGTTGGTTTCATGCTAGTTGTGGTCATTTTCATGAGACTTGTAGACACCTTAATAATTTGGCTATGGATTTCCTTCTTAGTACTAATTTTGACCATGATTCTATCATTCATAAACATCAATAATCCTATGACATTGCCTTCAAATCCTGTGAAACACAAACTAAATATCAAGCTTTAAACCAGAATAATGCTCATTTGGCCATCTATAAAGATCCTCTTCTGAATCACCAAGACAACCCAAATAAGCCTACCCCTTATACTAATAATTTCAATAGTATTATTAAGATAAATCCTAAATATAATGTGGTCAATATGAATATTATGTGAAGGGTGGTTTCCTTCATTGATCCTCATCCCATCCACACTCCTCAATTGTCTCACATTTTTTTCTTTATCCAAGACCCTTCTCTGACTCACTTAATAGAGTTGGGGTAAGAAGAACTTATATATTTTGATGAACCAATTCCAAAACCTCCATTGGATAACACTTCTCATACCATTTATACCATTCCTCCAACCTCTCTACCCATCACCAATGATACTCAAACTTTTATAAACACTTCTTCTCAAACCAAACTTGCATCTACTACCCCATCTTCACAAGACAATCAACAAATTTTTCCTCAAACTAAACCTTCCACATATTATCAACATAAATTCACATGCACTTCAAATCCTCCTTCTGAGGACCTCCTTAAACACTATGCACCTCTTTCCAATAATCCTCTTATGGGTTATGATGAGTGGGATCCTATCACAAAGCTTACTAATCTCCCATCTCAAATCCCATTTCTTGAACTTATGTAAAGCTCTCTACATTATCATAATTTTCTTATGTATCTTTTATTCAAAATGAACATCTCTCATCCTCCCCTAGCAAGATGCAAAGTCACCTTATTCAGATTAGAAGATATCATTTTATGATGATGCAAAGAGATGTCCATACATGTTGATGAAATAATGTACACTTCTCTTTCCCTCAAATTCCCCATTTTTTCTATGATCCTCGATGAGATTTTGCGTGATGTGGATGATCCTCATCTCTTTATCAATGTCTAAATTGGTGATATCCAAGTCAAGCATGTCTTTATTGATGAGGGTTTTGGAACTTGTTTTACCTCTCTTAATTTTATCAAAACCCTTGGATATTCTGAATGTAATCTTAAATCCACATGTAGTACATGTCAAGGTTATGAACGAAGGCAAATGCCTCCCATAGGCTATGTGTGACTCCCTATCACCATCCCACTTGTCATAATTTTCATGAAAGTGATGATCTTAAGCTTTCCTCTATCTTATAACATTTTACTTGGTAGACCATGGACTCATTACATGAGAGCAATTGCCTCTTTAACTTGCCAATGTGTCAAATTTCCTTATAATAAAGCCATATATAGGATTCAAGGTGTCACTAACTCTTGGAATTTGGAATAATTCTAAGACCATGGTGTATTCAATATTCATACCCTTGAACCCTTTCAAAGCATTCCATTTAATGAATCTCAACAGTTTAACTTTCCTGCCAATTCTACTCGAGGTTACAATGGTCACCCCGAGTTCATCAAGAATATACCCCCTAACCTCCTAGATTCTTGATGATGATGAGATTTATTAGATAAATCTAAATATTCAAACCTCAGATATCTCACCTCATCTCATTTATTAGCTTCTTCTTCTTTGCAACCTTCCTTTTGTCAACCACCTAGTGATGACATATCTGTTGTCTTAACTAAGACTCGACATTCCATTCATCACACCACATTAAACGATAAGGTCATCCCTACCTATGCCATTGATCTTCATAAACTTGATTATGACAATGTTTATACCTTAGATGATCCATTCTTAAGAGGTCTTGTTCAGGCTCGAGCTGCTAAAATTATTCGTTATCATTCCTCTTTGTTTTATAATTTTAGTATTTATTCTAGCATTCCATCCTTTATCATTCCTAATTTTATCATTTTCCCTCTTGATCGTAGGGTAGAGATGGTGCACATACATCCAATTTTTGAAGAGACTCATAGTTGTTTACTTATGAATTATGCTATGAATAGTCCCTATCTCTTTGTTAAATATTAGGATCTTTATAGCTACCTTATCCCTAAGATGATTGTGACTATCCTTTAGCCTTTATTGCATCCTACCCCTCCCTCAATAGAGCCTAGTTTGGATCCTATTCCCACTCCCTCTCTAGATGAGTCTCTTCATAGTTTAGATCCTCTTACTCATTTAGTCAAGACTTGCCCAATCTCTCTATCAGCCCCACCTTCCTTTGGTGATGGTTTTCTCTCTTTATTGTAGCTTGCTCCTTTATCCACAAAATGGGAGGATCAACCATATTATGATATTCATAAAGTTGATAATCATTAGACTAGAGATTATTTATTATACCAACCTTCCTTAGCTTTCATTTCCACTCCTATTAGTACACTTTCAAAGTCTATTGACAAACATATCTATTTCTTTGATGACACAAATAATCATTCATCCACACAGTATTGTAAGTTATGGTAATATATCAACACCTTATGTCCCACTACTCCTTAAACCACAAACAAAGCTATACCTCCTCTAAAAGTATTACCTAAATATCTTTCCAAATATGGAGAGGTATATTATCTCTGGCACCAATGTACTACTCATCATACTGGTCATTTCCACATCCTTCAGTAGCATCTCAAGGATTACCTCATGACCATTATTTCACCTACTACCCTTATTCCCATAAGATGACCTCATAAGAAGGCTTCCCATTCTTCCCCCATGGCTCCACCACTTATGTCCCCTTCTTCACCTACCATTTCTCCACCTATGAATCCCTCACCCATGGATCCTTCCCCACCGATGACCCCTTCATCTCCTATAGAGTCCACTTCCGTTCCTTCTTCTAAGAATCCCTTGCATGATATCCCTCATTAGTATAATCCTTCCCACATTCATACATTTTATATCAAAGAGATTTTATGTGAAGTTTTTTCTCAACTTTCCCTGAAGATCTATGAGACTTTGGTTGTAGTTCGAGTTCAACTTCATAGAGACTTATTAGATGTTATGGATAATATGTGTGGATAAATATATTAGTATTTATGAACATAAACATGATAGTATTTCATTTCTTTATTCATTTTAGATTGGATGTGTGCTCCAACTTTACATTCATCTATTTTTTATTATTTGACATTGTGTCAAATTCTTATCTATCGTACATGATGACCTTTATTTCACACTACATGTCATTTATGATGTCATTATTTTTCTTATGTTATCTTATGTAATTTTTTTACATAATACTTCTTCATGAGTTTCTTTTCTAGGGTTATTTTGTTTTCTTCTATGATCATTTTCTATCTTATCTCTATAAACATGGATAATTGTCATTATGACTTGGTTATACACACTTTTCTCCCTTTATTCATTCCTTATTTACCATGTGATTAGTTAGTAAATAATTTATCCCATTATAATCTCCTTTTAGAAGTCAAATTTGGATCTCACCTTATTCTCCTTTATTCCCTCTCACAAATTAAGCATACACATGGTTGAAACTTGAGATAACATGCTGGTTCATAGTTAAGCCTAAGCATTCTAGTCAGTCATATATTTAGATACTTAGCTTCCTTTAGCCTAAGCATAAAGATCACTCAGGTGTATAAATTTATCTATCATGATTGGTCATTCTAAGTCCATATGGAGGAGGAATATTAATAGCCATAAACATTCAAAATCCAAATCATTTAACAAAAGGCAATGATCTAAAAGGCAACATTCAAAATTTTTAAAATTCAAATCACACTAAAAGACATGATTCTAAGCACATCTTATTTTTCTAATCAAATCTCAAACTCCACATTTGGACTCATGATAAATTTTAGATCCGTTAGGGTATAGTAGGCCAATATATTAGAAAAGGACAATTTTTTTAGTGTTAATTTCTTATGCAAGTACCTAATATTCATAGTAGATCGACGACTTTGTAAGGGGTCCTACGAAATAGGGAACATGTCATGGGAAGGTAGGTCCATTTTAATTTAATTTTTGAAAACTACAAACATGATTTGGTCTTAGTACCACACTTAGTTTCCTACATAGCATTGTGCTTATAGTGAACATATATCTTTTATATATTGATCGTCACTAGTCACTTAGTGTCTTTTCATGTACTTAGTATGCTTCATGTCTCCTAAGGTCTTCTCATTAGATGCCTACATTATGGTTATTAAATTATTTATTTCACTCCCTATTATATTAGTATTTACCCTTGAGATATATTGTTTTGTTTATTGATCACTCCCCCTAGGGATTCCATTTACGAGTTACAGTGTAAGACCTTGGAAAGGACTAGGCCTTACAAATTATCAAATTTTCACATTACCATTCCAAACATCCCCTTTTTACCCTATTTTAACATTTTTTTCCACCTCATTGGTGTTTCCATTTATGAGTTGTAGTGTAAGACCATGGATAGGACTTGGCCTTCCTCACAAATTTTTTGAATACCTAGGTCACAGTGAAATTACATGTATCAAATATGAGATAAGATGTGATTGAATATGAATTACACATAATTGACATGCTTCCCATATTGATTTAGTATGTTTTATGCTTGATTAATTAATATTTCACTTTTATCTTCTTATTTTTTGACTTCATGTAAGAATCCAACCATTTTTCTTAAGTTTTTCATACTTCCCAACTCAAATTAGTGTGATTAACTTAAGACCATTTTGCCAATTTTGTTCTCTTTTATACTTTCCAACATGATTTAATATTATTGATTAAAATTAATTGATTTACCATTGGTATTTCACATGCTTTCCATTTTATTACATTATTTTAATATTTCTCAATGTGATTTAGTGTGATTTTACTTATTTTAATTTGGTACCAATCTTTGTCATGGTTTAAAAACATTTTTCCATCTTGTTTACCTCTTTTTGGTTTATTAGACTTAGTTATATTTTTTTATTACACATTTTCCATTGTGATATAGTGTGTAGTGCATTTTTTTTGATTAATTATACTTTTCCAAATCTTTATCACCAGCTTCTTTTTAAGCCATGAATGTGTACTACCTAATGATAGAAAAAAAACATCCCACATCTATTTCCTATAATATATACCACAAAATCAAAATACATGTTTTAGAAAGAAATATATCCATGCATAAACAAACACAATGAAAATATAACTCATAAGATCAACATCCAATTATCAAAACAATAATTCTCTATATCTCATGTGTTTTTTTTTACAAAATATAAAAACACATTGCTCCAGCTCTATGGTTGTCCTCCATCATACCTATCTCATGGGCTAGCCATGCTACATATAGATGATTTAGACTATCCCATCTACACAATACACTATAATGAGTTTATTTGATATCTCAACCCTACTACCTATCCCTGTAGGTGGGCCACTTGGGCATGTACCTATCCTAGCTAGATCATGGTAGCCATATGTGCAACTCTCTCCTAAGCCAAGGCTTACCAAGATTGTGTATCTCCTAATCCCACCCCTATTAGTTTTGGTAATCCATCCCCTCATGCCTATATTTATCTTTTTGCCTCCCCCACTAGTCTAAACCAACTCACCTGAGCTGGAGTAGATGGTACCACATGATCATCTAGCATGGTGAGGTTGTATGGTGCCAGTACTCCATCCAAAATGTCATGGATCATCACCATAAATAAGGACCCCCATCTGGTCTCCTCTACCACAAAGTCTACATAAACCAAAACCCAAATAGATATTAGATCACATATAAATCTCAAAATATATCTATTTATAATCATATACAACTAGTATTCTATTTCAAAGACTAATAAATCCAACATTTATTATCTATTTTGGTGTCACCTACCACCATCTCCTCATCTATTTATGTGCCAATCACATTCTCTCCATTATTCTATCCCTTGATCACCTCATCTGTGGGACACCTCCCAATCATCATAAAACCTAGAGTCACCACCTATGCACATCTAGAGTCTTTCCTTAAAGATGCTTCTATCGACAAGCTCTACCCTATGTTGATTGTTGGTTCATCCCATATGACAAATCATATCTATGATCAATCCTATAGATAACATCTCTATCACTAGTGTGCTTGAGTTAGTCACTACTCCTCCTACTGTGGTGCCTACTATGGTACCTATTACACCCATGCGTCCACATTTATTCCCTCTCCTTCATTGGATAATAGCTATCATGATCAGAAAATCCATGGTCTCACATGTCATGATATGATATCTAATCTCTTGATTGGTTCTCCTCCTCCTCCTATCCCCCTTGGTTCTCTTGCATGTCATGCCCAAAATTTAGGCACTACTATAAGAGATATTGAGTATGGGAGTTCAAATTGACATGGAAAATGTGCCACTAGATATGGATCTACCCATTAGGTATAGTATCCTATGATCCACTCTAGAGTTATTCATTGTACCATGGTCAACCAACTCAACCAAATCATAGCAAAATGCATAAGGCTGGCACATGATCTCTCTTTGTGTGACTGTTTGTAATGCTAACATGCAGGGCATAACCTACGCTACTTGGTATTATCTCCATATTGTAAGTTAACCTATCATCAACCACATGGGGCAATCTAGCTAGATGATACATTAGGAACCTCTCATATATCTATATACTTAGCAAAACCAGTGGTCCCATGGTCTTCTACCTTTCAAATATTTACCATCAGATTTCTTATTTTGCTCATATATTTGTCTATACCTACTTTTTTCCAAATCATAAAATGTTTTAGAATCTTGATGTCATAGAGAATATTTGTAACTATTATATGCCTATGTTACAATATTTTTGAATTTTTGCCCTTTTTCACTAATCTCTACAGGTTTGCCTAATGTTTCTCACATTGGACACATTCACATTTCTCACATATCCTTTTTATCTACAACACTAAGTTAAGAAAAGGTATGTGTTTTTCAATTCTATCCTTTCATTTATATTATTTGCTCTTTATTATAATTTAATCAGATTCAACAGTATGTGTTGCTATGTTCTTTCTTGAAGCACCATCCCATGTTGCACCTATGTGACACATGATGAGATTCAAGTGGGGAATACATATACATGTAATATTTTCAAATTTTTTTCAATCACTAATGCTCTTTATCTTATAAAAAACCATGAAGTCTCAATATCTCTAAATGCACACCTTAAGGGGTGTACTAGGAAAGGTGCGGGTAGACCATTGGTGCTTCACAAGATTATTATCCCTTATTACCACTTGTTATCAATCCAACCAGATCATAAAAACATTCCCCTAAGCTTTGCCTCCTATTTTTCACCCTCTTCTAGTCATTTTCCACCTTCATTATCCTTTTCCATAACTTAAACCCCTTTTTGGAAGTTCACATGACTATGTTAGCCATAATGACCCTATATTGTTATTTACAAAAACTTACTAAGAACTAAGTCAACCATGACTGACATAGTTCATTATCTAGTTAATTTTTTTTATCAATTTCAATACTATGATGATTGGGTTGACCTTGTCAACCAAAACATTTGGAAGGGTTTAGGGTTATATCCACCTATATAAACAAATTCATTTTTCCATTTCTAAGAGAAGAGAATAATAAGTAAGATATATTATGCATCTACTTATCCACCATTATAATTGAGAAAGCTTAGGGTTTCATATTTTCTTTAGAGATACAGATCTTATCTGATGGAGAAGTCTTTTGGATGCATTGATAGGTTGTGTAGTATAGAGTTGATTTATCCTTATCATCCTTACATACCACAACAACCTCTTGTGAAACACCTTGGCTAAGGGAGATATTGAGGCTTGATGGGTTTGTCTTTAAAGGTAAGTATTCATAAATTTGTTCATCTTTTGTAAGAGTATATAGATATGCATTTGTACTTCTATTCCATGCACTAGGATTCTATATATATTGACATGAGTATATGTCTTCTATGCATGTTTTTCTTTTTATTATTTATTACTCCCACTTTGTGCCACAAAATTTGGTGAGAACTAGATTAGACTTTTACTTTACTTGTTATTAGTTTAGTGGATATGAAAACATAGGACATAGTTAGGGTTATTGCATAGTTTTGATTGACTAGAGGCTTTGTAACCCTCCCTAGTGATATTATTATGGTAAGAGATCTCTTAATTAGGTCTCTTAGATCCATATTGATCATGACCCCAATTATATAATGTATCCCTAATCGGAAGTGTAAGTAAGATCTATCTTCTCCGAGCTAGGATAGATTTGTAGAATCTATTATATTTTCCATTGCATACAACATGTACTTATTCCTATGCTGACCTCTATACTCATGGACACTATCCCAAAGAGTCATATCTATATTGTTTTCATGCAACTTAAGTAAATTAATATTTTTCAATTTAGTTACATAATTACATTTAATTTATAAAAAGCATTTGGGATAGGTCTGGATAAATACCTATGCCCATACATTAAATTGTAATGAAGGGTAAGGGTGGGTATCAATACATATTATAATAATATACATACCCAACCTAATAGATACAGGTTCTTGATGGTATCCCATTGGTGAATCCATTATTGGCTGCTCCTTGATTGAAATGGGTGCTTTGGTAGAATCCTCTTTATCATCTTATTCATACCAAAAGCTTGGGAATGGTTCTTCCCAAGTCAAAGATATTCTATACTTGTCATCTATGGTAAAATTATGTAGGGATCTACATCAAATCAAGGTATCTTTAGCTCCAACTTATACTGGTCCCAAATTTTCATTGTTAGGGTAGCCATGCTCATAATCAAGCCTTTATATCTTGGCTATCTACACTACTACAAGGATCACATGGATACTACAATATTCTTTCTTAGGATACTCCAATTGGTCTAACTCTTCAATTATAAGGATAATAACTTGATTTTCTTATGCTTTCCACCTATCATCAATAATGTGTATGTGCTAATATTTTAGGGAAAGGACCATCATGACTTCACCATCTAGGTTTAGGAAAATGAAATCAAAGGTAGGGATATATAAAGGTGAGATACCTATCATTTTTAACTCATTCAATTCACCTTCTTTAGAGGGTCAACCAATTTCATCATTATTTTCTTCTATTTCATTCATTTCCAATGATGGTATGGGTGTTACAGTACTGTAAATGATCCATTTATCATCTTGAATCATCTTATCAAGTGTAGTAATGACATCATATGGAAAGAATGTATCAGATGCATAACATGCATCCTCTTCATCTAACAGTTCTAATTCTTCCAATTCTTCTTCTAGATAATTGTAAGAGATTTCTATTTCTTTTCCTTATATGGGTAGCTCAAATTTATTTTAATTTTTAGCCAATAGGTCACATGAGACAACTGTTACTTTTTTGTCATCAGACTCATCCTCATCACTACTCTCAGAGACCAATTCAAGCTTATAGAATGGTATATTATTACTTAAGAGGATTATTTTAGAACTTATTTCATTCCCATATCCATATATGCCAAATTGTGAACTTTGGACTATGGTCTCATAAACCAGTTTGCACATTACTTGTTGGGGATATCCTATAACAAATGGCATTAGATTATAAAAATCATTGAAAAACACTTGATCACTAAAGAAAGGAAAAATAAATTGTTGTCCACATGAAGAGTTATCATAAATGCATGTATTAAAAGCAAAAACGAGGTTTTCATTTGTTACAAGGAAGTTTGGCTAATTATACACTTAAGGAAATGATTCATTATAAGTTGTAGGTTGGCCAATGGGATGACTTATAGGCAAGTGAATCCAAAGATTTTGGGTGTAAACACCTAGCTATCCAAGTGAATAAAATGGATTTTCACAATAGCTTTGTGACATTGATTGTTGTTCAATTGTGAAAGCCTCTTGTTAGGTTAATGACAGAGATGTGAGAGTGGATAGAGTCCTCCAAATTAACATAAAAAAATAGGTGATCCAACATTTTGAGATAAAATTCAATATCCACTACTTCTGTTTGGAGGAATGTGTCTTTCAAGCTCTTATATAACTCATGAAAGCAATAATTAAATATGATAATGGATTCATTGGGATCCCTATGGGCTGTAGAAATTAGTAGTATATAGAAACAAGGTCAATGGGCACACTAAAAATAAAGTTTTTGAAGATTTCCCATGAGGTGGTGCATCCATTCGACAAGCTGAGGTACCAACTATATGCTTCCTTATCTAGATAGTAAGGAAACAAATGGTAGGGAACATCTTCATGTTGAATTTGAGTCCTAATTATGTCATATTTGAATACTTGAATGCGTTATTCTACCATCCAAATCCCACCATGTATGTATTTTTGACAAAACTCGTCAGGATATTTGGGTAGGTCATGAGCATGCCCTAAAATTTTCATAAGGAAGCCACCTCCACCTAGCTAGGAAAAATTCATAGTTGGCTCTAAAATTTAGTTTCCTAGTATTAGAACTTGGGATATTACTTGGACAAATCTTTGAAATGTTTAAGTTTAAAATATTTTTCTAAAATTTCAATTTAAGGTTCATCAGTTAAATTAAGGTTAACATTCTCTCCTTCTAATGCCAATTCTATTGACATGTTTTTTAAGCACACAACAAGATGGGAAAAGTGTAAAAGAGAGGGTGACAAGATTAAAATCAATGATAAGTTTGAAATACTCTAGCTTAGGCCCTCCTTCTAGCACAAATTTTTTTGATGGTCATCTTGGCACAACTAAAAATAAATAGGCTCATCTCATGACTCCCCTCTCTTGAAAGGAGATTCTAGGGAATCTCCACAAGGTTTGTATCTACCTAGTTTAGGTACACTAATCTTCACTTAATGGCTTGTTGTGTACTTTACTAGTTCAACCTTCATACTTTAGACTTTCATTTGAGTGGGTTTTGGGTACTTGAAAAATGTAAAATAAGAATGCCAATTTACTATTTTTATTTGATTAAGTTTCATGTAGGTTCTGAAAATAGATAAACATGCATTTGACATGGTTTTACTCAAATTCAAATCAGCATATGTATGGATTTGTTTAATGTTTGTGTGGCTGATTTTTCCATTCATTAGATTGATTAAGTATTCAATAGTGAAATATCATAATGGAATGATGTTTAAGCAATCAAGATATACATAAGAAATATATTACATATATTCAAACCCTAGACTAATAACTGATAAATAAAAAAATAGAAAAGGGAAAAGAGAGAAAAATCTTGGAGGAAAATGGAGCCAATTTTTATTTGATTAAATTTTGTGTAGGTGCTGAAAATAGATAAATATTCATTCGAAATGGTTTTTCCAAATTTAAATCAACATATGTAAGGTTTTCTTAAATGTTTATGTGGCTATTTTTTCCATTCATTAGATTGATTAAGTATTCAAAAGTGCAATATCATAATGGAAAGGATGTTTAAGCAATCAAGATATACATGAATAATGGATTACATGCATTCAAACCCTAGACTAACAACTGATAAAGAAAAAAATATAAAAGGGAAAAGAGAGAAAAATATTGGAGGAAAATGGAGCCAATTTTTGTTTGATTAAGTTTCATGTAGGTACTGAAAATAGATAAACATGCATTCGAAATGGTTTTCTCAAATTCAAATTAGCATGTGTAGGGTTTTGTTTAATGTTTGTGTGGCTGATTTTTCCATTCATTAGATTGATTACATATTAAAAAATTCAATATCATTGTAGACACCGAAATCATGTTTACCCCTTGGTCCTTTCTCCCCCTCTTAGTCTCCTTTGGTCCACTTAACCACTCCTAACCCATGTCTTATTAATTTGAAATAATTATCTTATTTTAAGTTAATAATTCCCTCTCCCTTGCCACCTCGCCACCCTTGGATACCCTTCTTTGGATTCCCTTCATTCTCCACATGGCCAATATTAATGCCTAGACTCCCATTTCATCCTCTCACATCCATTTAGCCACCTTCGACCGTTTCTTCCTCAGACTCGCTGACCTGACAGTTGGGAAAACGAATGAAAGGCTATTTTTAGTCTTTTTCCTACCTTCCAGCCACCGACGTTAGTCAACTGTCGATCGACGTCGACGATATTGCTGGCATCGACAGCATTCATAATGGTTTTCTGCATCTGTTATCTTCCCTTCACCTCGGCTCTTCATCAGACTCTGGAATCCTTCAGCCTTCAGCAATTTGACCCTTGAATCTGCCACTCAGCCAATCAATCTGCCAATCTTCAAACCAGGTCTCTCACTCTCTCTCCCTCAGGTATACACATCAGGATTCTACACCAGCAATAGGTCCTCCACATAGGCTACATCAACAACAGGCACAAGCAATCTGCAACATTCCTTCTCCAACAGATATGAGGTAAGTATTTGTTACTCTTTTGATTTTTGTATTTCTGTTAATTCATCTATCATTCAGCCTTCTGCCCATTTGCAACCTCTGTTAGCCTAGACCCAACCTGCTCTTCTCAAATATACTGAGAGGCCTCCTTTGCCCCTCTATCCCTTTTCAACACTCTGCCCATTCAACCAGACTCTCAGACCCAGACCCCCAGACCATTCAACCAAACCCATAGCCTTTCTCAGACCCGTCCACAGACCAAAAGCTTGTCCCGACTTCATCCACAGACTACTACCCCAACCGACACCAGCTGCAGAGACCACTGCCCCAACCGACATCGGCAGACTAACCGACGTCGGTAGACTTTGACAATCGACGCCGGTAGGACCACCGACATCGACGACTGTGACCAGGCCAACAACATCATTCAGGTAAGCATTGTCTTCTATTTCCTTTTCAGTCTTTAATCATTTCAATATTTTATCATTCTGCTATTTATCAGACATCCTTTTATCGACTAGTGGGTTGACATTCCTCAAGCTTTTGCTTTTGGGACACTTGGCAACCCACCATCTCCTCATCTAACGCCTTCTTTGTCTTAGTCTCTTTCTTTTGCAGGTGTCATCCTCCACAACCAAAGAGGAGTTCTCACGACGTCTGGATAACGGTGCACACGACTTCATCCAGGTACACACAAGCCTTAGACCATTCTTCTTAGTTTCTTATTTGTCTCTTTGAATGTAGAAAGCGAAAATAGCGTAGAAACATTCTGGCACACCTGGTGGGACCTTAGGGTCTTCCTTGGGTTCCTTTTCTTTCTGTTCATATAGGTGCATTAGGTTTCTCCCTTTTCACCTCTTTCTTCTCTTCTAAACAACATCATAAGTGGGATTAAAAAGAACCTTTCTTTTCTTTCTTGCATCATTAGACTAGTCAAAAATCATATCCTTCAACCCTTTCTCAACTTGTTTTCATTCAAACTCACATTTCGACTTGGGCATTAAAACACATTGCATTTCACTTCTGCTTGCTTACATTTCTTAGTCCACACCTAGTAATTAATAACCGCATATTGAATTAATCGTAGTCCACTTTATGTTACACAATCGAACCACTTGCACCAAATCAAACATCAAAACTTACCTGAGACAAGGCCCGACTGGGATTTCATCCCCTAGCGGATACCTTACCCGTCCCGGCGATCCTACTTGGATTTCATCACCAAGGGGAAAGCCCACTCTGTTCTCTAGCAGAGTCTAATCTCTAGGAAAAGTATATTTTGGCTAAGCGAGACCAGCTTACCACTGGACTCGTGAAGTGAGGGGAGCTTGCTCCTTAGCACCAGGCCATGTACGGAACCTAATCCAGACTCTTGAGTGCCTAAACAAGCCTGAAACCATCCATAGACTACCTCTTCTAGGACCCTTCTACCAGCCAACCTCCCAAACATCACTTTAAGGCATAAGCCACAGGATTCTAAAAGTTGATTCTTAGGATTTAACGCTTAGGGCCTGTCTGTCTCTATCTCTATTTTTCTGTTCCTATCTAGTTTTTTGAGCTAGTGAGGATGTTCTCTTCCTTTTTTCCAAGAATCTTCAATTTTTTTGAGTTTTTGGAAACCACAGTCACCGGCATCGGTTTTATCACTGACGTCGGCAACCCTCCTCACCGGCATCGGTTATCTGACCGACGTCGGCCATATTTTCTCATCGACATCAGTTTTCCATCCGACGTCGGTCACTGTCACAGTCCTTTTTTCAAAATAGTAGCCTAAAACCTGACCCTTTTTCTACCAAAATCACATTTTGATTTTCTAAAACTGAAAAAACACAGTTTCTAGAACCTGACCCCCTTCTTGCCTTGAATGGTTTTGACACGCAGTCAAACCAAGGCTCTTCTTGACCAAGTGAGGCAACAACCACTTCCTTCTTCCCCATCCATAACCAGTCCTATAATGGAGTTCCACTCAGAGACTGAAAGAACTCCTACCTCGACTCATACCCCCATTATCTCTGAAGGGGACCAAGATTTTAAGAGATTCTTGGACCTCAGTGTCACAGCCCTCCAAAACTATCTCACAAGAAACCCAACGCGAGACCTTTCGGGTGAAGTGGCGATGACATTAACACCATCCGCTACCTAGCCTTTTGCCTCAACCATTAACCCGACCATGGCCAATACACAAGGTTTGGCCTCCCCATCTATTTTTAGACCAACCTCCATCAGAGTTCCATTACCCCCTCAACCACCCATAATTCAACCAGGTTCTACATCATACTAGAACTTGATTATCTCAACCCCTCACACTCTTGCACCCATAAATGTAGGAGTGTCTACCTCCCCTTTTACCAGTGCTACCATTCAACCACCTTTGGTGGTATCTAATCAACTTATACCCTCTACTTCCATGACTCAACCACCTTTGGCCTCCACTTCTATCCCTGCAACTAGTTACACATATGTTGCGCCTCTACAATCACAACCAACTACGTCGTATGCCCCTTCTAGCACCTTTCAAGCGCCCTACAACCTAGGGGGTGCCACATCCACTAATTCATCAGTAGATCTCATTAAAATGCTGATGGACAAAATGTCCAGTCTCGAGACCTCTATCTCTGGTTCACGTAATGCTCTCTCGTATGAGCAAATTTGCAATGATCCCATTCATCCTTCTGTCCCTATCCGACCATACCCTAACCATTGGGAGCTTCTTAAATTTACATGTTTCCAGAGTAAGGAAGACCCACAACAGCACCTACGGGCATTTAGACATCCCTGCTATCTCATAGTGCATGACGATGCGTTACTTTTATGCACGTTCCCCATGTCACTTTCTGGCCCCACCCTTGACTGGTATAGCTCTCTTACCAGACATTCTATCTTTTCATTCATTCAACTTGCCCAATTATTTTTCAACCATTTTTCTATCAACATCACCAAACAAGTCTCAATCACGGACCTTTACTCCATCAGGCAATTTGATGACGAATCTATAGTCAATTTTGTCGCCCGTTGGAGAGGCTTGATTAACTAGCTCTCCTTCTCCTTGCCTCAACCTGAACACATCGAGATCTTTTCTCGAGCATGTGCCAAGCACATCTATTCTACCTTGCAGATTCAGACATTTCATACTTTTGATGAAGCTTTCACTATGGCCCGAAAGCTTGAACTCTATGCCATTGAAGAAGATAAGGTCAAATTGCATAATACTAATGCAAGAACCAATGACCCTTCTTCTTCCAGACCTTTTTATTCTACCAACTCCAAGTCCAAAGGAGTGGCCAACACTATGGTCGTTAGATCACCATCTTCGACAACAACTAATCAATCTCAACCTTTAACATCTCCAAGCATTACCAACTAATTCCAACAACGGTACATCCAGTGTTCATACACTCCACTTGGAGAATCATATGCTTCCGTTTTGGAAAAACTTGTCAAACAGGGGGTTCTCAATCTCCCTCCAATCTGACCACCTCAATTCAACCCTTCAAAAGCCCTCCCTACATGGTATAGGGAGGCCAACTTCTGTCACTATCATCGCGTCCACGGCCATGACATCGATAATTGCCGAACCTTCAAAAACATCACCCAAGACATGATCGACAAGGGGATCTTGTTTTAGATAACCTGAACGCCCCACCCAACCAACACATCGATATCTTCAAGCAACCCTTTCCTAATCATTTGCCTACCCAAAACCATGTCCAGACCATGATCAATGACCCCCAAGACCATAATATTCACACAGTCAACACTGTCTTGCCTCTTGTCCCTGACCAACCTCCTTCACAAGTGGAAGACCCTTCTTCCCCTATTTCTCCTCCATAGGATGAAGAACTTTCTTCTCCTATTAGTCCTCCATCCACCTCTTTTATACTAGAGGATGCCTTGACCATACCTATGCCATTAGCCACACCTTCATTTTCCCTCCTACCAATGGAGGACCATACCTTGCCTACTCCTCAACCACAAGTAAAAGGCACCATCATCCCTGCCTTCTGCCCTCTTGAGGAGCCACACTCTCCTATTTCTTCTCCACCAAGAGAAGAATCAGTTTCTCTGCCCATTTTGACCAAGAAAGACCCAGTCACGGTTTTCTCTTGCCTTTTGTTTGAGATTGCTACATCTCACTCACATCCGTCCACATCTGAAATCAAACTCGTATCTAATCTCACCTCGCACAATGGTGGACCTCAACCCAAATCTAAGAAGGCCACTAAACCACACCGGAGGACTCCTCCCCCACCTTCATCATTACCCTCAATTTTAGGCCCGCATCCGTCCACCCTAATAGGAGTGCTTCCCACTCCCATACTTCACAGAGGCAAGTCATCTCCATTACTCTCTCAACCCATCAAACATATATCTCCTCCAATCCATCGACCAACGCCTCTTATGCCTCTCAAACAAAAGTCACCAACCCTCACTGCAACAAAACATCCAGACCCATTAGCAGGTTCTTATGCCTTGCTATTATGGCAATTGTTGCAGTCTTCTTGCATCAACCTCCCACCTCTTAAACCATATCAATCTCTCAAACCAAAACCACCTTGGCTCGATGAGACTCAGATTTATGCATATCATCACACGCCTGGGCACGACACCGAGCATTGTTGTGCCCTCAAGGTTGTCATTCGCCAATGTCTGGGGAATGACACCTTTCTTCTCGACCATGTTATCAATAAGCCTTCAACACCGCCCCACTCATCGACTCTCGAATCAAGGCCATCTTGGTTCGACAACTCTAAATTTTGCCACTATCATCAAACTTCGAGACATGACACTGAGCGTTGTTACGCTCTTAAAGCTATCATTCGTCAACACCGAAAAAAGGATTCCCTTCTCATCAAGGATCCTCTTGACCACCCCTTTGACAAATCATCAACACCGACCCATGCTTCTCAAACCTCATCACCTAAATTAGGATCTTCATGCTAGACTATGGTCCCTTTGCCACCTTTAACCCCCTTATTCGACATCAACACAGTTAATTTAACCACCAAGCCTCAACTGATCTTGACCAATCTGTTAAACATTCTCTCTAGCCACTGGAGGAATTCAACCTTCATCCAAGCCTCAATCAATCTTTCAACCCAGTCTCGACCAAATATCAATCACTCTTTTAATCCTAAACCTCGACCAAGTGTCCATTGACCTGACTCTCGACCAAACATTCGACCAGTCTCGACCAATCAACAACCAAATATCAATCAACCAATCATCGCCCAAATAATTCAATAATATATCAACCAATTTCACATCCAACATCAATCAACACTTGACCAATCTGGAAAGAGGCAAATGGGGCAAGTTTGCTCCTAATTGACTCGGACCTTATCATAACGCACAAGCATGGCCCAGGGACTTATCAAAACCTGAGCCCCTTTTATGCTTTGCATATGCAACCATTTTATTGTCAGTCGAGTACTCGATCACTTGACATTTTATTTGAGCTCGTCCCTTGAGCAATCCCTATCATTGTCATTCCTATTCCTATCAACCCTATTTTTTAACACTTGTCACCCCTTTTGTCAAGCAATAGTGCTTTGTCCTAATAAAAGGGAACTCTTAAACCTCTAGAGGCTGGTTCATGGCTAAAAACTTCAGTCAACAAAAACACATATCAAAAATGGGATACCTATCATATCAAAGGTCATAAAACTCTAAATGTAGACTGCTGCCTGGAAGGACAGCTACATAATTGTTGTATTTACTAGACTGCTCCCTTGAAGGACAGCTAGGCCCAAGTCATATCAAAAACATATAAAGCAAAAGTATAGACCACTCCCTCGAAGGATGGCTATGACTAAATATTGCTACAGACATCACTCTTTTTCTGAAGCTTCCCGCATCGATCAGCTTGACATATATGACCACCAAGCAAAACAACATCCCCTCACAGACTTCCCGCATCGATCAGTCTGCACCCAAAAAAAAAAAAAAAAATGACTGACAAGCTATAAAGTCATGGACATGCCTATAGTCGTTCTTGGGTCACCTATAAAAGGGGCAAGGTTCTTCCTGCCACAAAAAGGGTTACCCCATCCTCTCATCTCACATATCCTACCTATCACCCCAACATACTTAAGGGACTTCAAGCTCACTTAACGTCAAGTGATTCGATTACTTCTCTAGCACAACCATGGTCAACGATGTAATGCATGAACGGGGCTTTTGTTCTAACAACCCCTATCCATGCCATCATTTTGATCCTTGTCAATGAAAGAGCAATTTGCCTTTCACTTTATCTTTCACACTTTGGTCACATTCAACCAAACCTTTTTCTACCCAACCAAGCTCACCCAAACATTTTTAGACCAACAACATGACAACATGACAACATGACATCATGACATCAAACATCATCCTAGTCCATTTCACATAGTTTCTATGGACACCAATACACATGGAAACTATCGACCAGACACAATTTATGTTAAGCATAAACCAATACTTGCTGAAGCATAAATAGACCTCAATTCATTTTTAGCATACATCCATCATGAATATGGACAATTGCTAGAGATGAAAGACTCCTCGACCAATGTTACAAAATACACCATCACACAATATGGAAAAGGCTGTAACATCTTCTTTCTCTTCATCATTTCGACACATGACCACACCCATCATTGACCATTTTGCCTCTCAGTTTGAACTACATTGGTTTGAGGCCCTTAAGACAAGGGCTATGTAGGCAGCACTCAGTTGACATGATGTTTTCTGGGGTTAGCTCGGCCATCCCATTTGTTCGTCTCTTAGATGGACAAACCCCTTGTTTTCTTCATCACTCGACCTTGACCTTGATCAAGACCAATCTATCGACCACTTTGACCACCTGTCTACCACTCGGACCCTTGCTCTGAACTACATTGGTCTGAGGCTCTAAGACCAGGCCTATGTAGGCAGCACTCAGAGGACACGACATCCTCTGGGGTTAGCTCGACCACCCTCATTTATTCATCTCCCTGATGGACAAACCTTCTTTTCTTTGACCATGACCTTGACCTCGACCAAGACCAAGACCAATCCATACCTTTGACCCTTCCTCCCTTTTAGAGAGAACTACATTGGCTTGAGGCCCTTCACACAAGGGCTATGTAGGCAGGACTCAGTCTTCTGAGGTTAGCTCAGCCACATTCTTTTATCCATCCATCCACCTCAACCGATGACCCATGGAGATCATGCCTATCTCCTCCGACCTTGACCACTTCCAAGACCACGTTGCCTTGGTTGTTTTTGCATGTATGCTACCACACGACTGGTTAGCAACATTGTCTGTAGACCACATTTTGACCCTCACAAGTATAGGATCGCAAGCCAGTTGATCCGCATTACTTGTGACATTTTCATGTTTTTGGGAGCACTTCCTGAGCCCGGGATACCTGGAACATGATGACCATTGGAGCTTCAGCTTCGATTGAATAACCCAATCAGTAGATGACTAAATGTTGGGGCCTGGATATTTCAATTTTGGCACTCTTCGACCCTCGACCTGCGACAATTTGACCCGACCATCTCGTGAAGTGGTATACACACAATCACGATTTTTGCAGCATTCACCCTCACCCTTTTTCATCCACTCTTTGTCAAATCGGCACCCGATTCCAGGTTCCCTTCCCTCGAATCCTACTTTGAGGGGGAATACCTCATCCATAATCAGGGCAACCAATCCCCTCCTGTTTTTGTCTTGCAGTTCATTCGAATAACCAACAAGACAAAATCAACCTTATCCCACACTTGGGGCAATCAACTCCTATTTTTGTCTTGCAGTTCATCTAAAACAACTAACAAGACAAAAATGGGCAAATGTAGACACCAAAATCATGTCTACCCCTTGGTCCTTTCTCCCCCTCTTAGTCCCCTTTGGTCCCCTTAACCACTCCTAACCCATGTCTTATTAATTTGAAATAATTATCTTATTTTATGTTAATAATTCCCTCTCCCTTACCACCTCGCCACCCTTGGATACCCTTCTTTGGATTCCCTTCATTCCCCACATGGTCAATATTAATGCCTAGACTCCCATTTCATCCTCTCACATCCATTTAGCCACCTTTGACCGTTTCTTCCTCAGACTCGCTGATCTGGCAGTTGAGAAAATAGACAAAAGGCTATTTTTAGCCTTTTTCTTGCCTTCCAACCGTCGACATTGGTCAACTGTCGACCAACGTCAGTGATATTGCTAGCGTCGATAGCCTTCATAACAATTTTTTGTGTCTGTTATCTTCCCTTCACCCTGGCTCTTCATCAGACTCTGGAATCCTTCAGCCTTCAGCAATCTGACCCTTGAATCTACCACTCAGCCAATCAATTTTCCAATCTTCAAACCAGGCCTCTCACTCTCTCTCCCTCAGGTATACACAATAGGCTTCTACACCAGCAACAGGTCCTCCACACAGGCTACATCAACAACATGCACAAGCAATCTGCAACATTCCTTCTCCAGCAGATATGAGGTAAGTATTTGTTACTCTTTTTATTTTTATATTTCTATTATTTCATCTGTCATTCAGCCTTCTGCCCATTTGCAACCTCTGTTAGCCCAGACCCAACCTTCTCTTCTTGAATACGCTGAAAGGCCTCCTCTACCCCTCTGTCCCTTTTCAACACTCTGTCCATTCAAACAGACTCTCAGACCCAGACCCCCAGACCATTCAACCAGACTCTCAGACCTAGACCCCCAGACCATTCAACCAAACCCATAGCCTTTTTCAGACCCGTCCACAGACTACTGCCCCAATCGACGCCGGCCACAGAGACCACTGCCCCAACCGACATCGGCAGACTAACCGACGTCGGCAGACTAACCAACGTCGACAGACTAACCGACGTCGACAGACTTTGACAACCAACGCTGGTAGGACCACTGACGTCGGTGACTGTGACCAGGCTGATAACATCATTCAGGTAAGCATTGTCTTCTATTTCCTTTTGAGTCTTTAATCACTTCAATATTTTATCATTCTGCTATTTATCGGACATCCTTTTATTGACTAGTGGGTTGACATTCCTCAAGCTTTTGCTTCTGGGATCAAGCTTTTGCTTGGCAACCCACCATCTCCTCATCTAACACCTTCTTTGTCTTAGTCTCTTTCTTTTGCAGGTGTCATCCTCCACAACCAAAGAGGAGTTCTCATGACGTCTGGATAACGGTGTGCACGACTTCATCTAGGTACACACAAGCCTTAGACCATTCTTCTTAGTTTCTTATTTCTCTCTTTGAATGTAGAAAGCGAAAATAGCATAGAAATAATCATAATGGAAAGGATGTTTAAGAAATCAATATATACATGAACAATAGATTACATACATTCAAACCCTAGACTAATAACTGATAAATAAAAAATAGAAAAGGGAAAGAGAAAAATCTTGGAGGAAAATGGAGCCAAATATAGAATCATCTGATTGAATGTACCACATGAAATTGGTCTCCCATTTGGCTAGTATACACACAACCAATGACGCATCTAATGTAAGAGTCTAGGGATTGAAGAGATGGGAGAAAATAATATAATACAATCATATTACACACAAAATTAAATGTAAAAAAAAATCATCCACAACTTGTATATATTTAATATAATGTTTGTTTGATAAAATAATAGAGTTATAATGATCATTCAAATACAAATTTCTATAGCATCTCCCTAGGGAAATAAGAGAGTGAGGAAAATAAAAGAAAAATGCAGAAAATAATGACTAGTTCAATGTCACTTAGACGAGAAAAAAGATCCAACATTTTTGTAATGAGAATCATCCAATAAATATAGGTTACAGCTTCCAAAGGATGTATTTTTCCCTCTAAAATGCCCAGTTACCACCATTAATGATCCCAACTAACTCCTCCTCTTCTAAATCTCATCACTTTAACTATTCACCTATAAAAAGAGACCAAAATCAAGTCAAATAACACATTTAACTAGCTTAAAAAATGCACATGCATATAAAACATGAACATGTTTCTAACCAAGAAGAATCAATAAAAACTAAGACCACCATTGTGTCTATGTTAGAACCAACTTGTTGATGATGCAAATAGTTTCAATTTTTGACACCAAAGTGAGAAGTTATGGTAAAAAAGCCATCAGTAGTTCAAAAATACCCTAGATAGACCTATTCAAGTTTTTTATAGCACCAGGTCTTCTATTTTAATGTTACTATTCATTATTAATCCCCTAGTTCTATTCAGGGTTTGAAAGTCCAAGTAGAACTAGGGGTCAATTTAATTTTAATCAAGACCTAATCATGGGTTTTAAATCACCATTCATGTATTTAGGTGGGAAAAATTAAGTTTGGGGGCCCCAAGACCCAATCAGGATTAACCATATTATATTCAGGGTTATAGTGGATTAAAAGCCCAAAAGGTAGTTTCAGGGTTATTTTAATGAAATTACTTAGATATTCACACATAATGATTTTATATTGCACAAAATAAGAAAATATGAGAGATTACACAACAATACTTGACAGTAGAACAAAATAATGGATAATATAGCAAAGCCACTTCAAGGGGGAAACCTCCACAACAATGCACTAATAACAGAATACTTCACATGATGATTAAAGACTAACCACTACCTCTTATATATAGTCTACTAAGCCAAGATTATTATATAGGCCAACCTATCTAAGAACATAGAGAAAAGTAACAAATAAATAAAAGAGGTAGGTAAGCCACAAGTCGGCCACACATATCCCTAGACACACCAATGGTTAAGGGCATAAAAAGCCCTTTCCTTAAAAATAACATTGTCCTCAACATTGTGGTAACTCTGGATGCTGCTGCATAAATACTTCATCCATCTAAGTGGCATCTTCACATGGCAGATTCTTCCATTTGATTAGGTATTCTATAATTACTCTAGAACATAGTTTCTTGGTGTGCCATTGAAGTATCACCTCAGGATCAAAAATAACTCTACCTTCCTCATCCAATTTTGGTAATTCTATTTGAATGGTAACACTATGTCCAATGATTTTCTTTAGGCATGATACATGAAATACTAGATGTATGTGAGTAGATGAAGGAAAATCTAACTTATAGGTCACCCTGCCAATTTTATGCAAGATCTGATAAGGCCCATAATATTTAGGGGACAACTTGTTATCCTTTTTTTATTTATTCAATGGCATCTATTTAAATGACTATAAGTGAACAAAGACCCAATCACCAATGTAAAAATGCCTCTCACTTTTATGTTTATCTACTTGTTGCTTCATGTGATTCTGGGCCATAGCTAAATTTTCATGCAAACTTGCAAGGACCTCCTATTGATGGTGAATATGTTCTTCAACTGCACGAACCTTAGAATGGACCTTCACGGTTGAAGTAATAGATGGAGGGTGGTATCCATATAGTGTCACAAAAGGAGACATTTTGGAAGTATTATGAACAAAATTATTATATCACCATTCACCAACTAGTAGCCAATGAACCCATTTATCTTGTTTATCAGAAACAAAACAATAGAGATATCCTTCTAGACATTTGTTGACTACCTCAATTTATCTATCAAATTGAGTATGATAGGATGAACTATGAGCCAATTGAGTGCTTAAACATGTAAATAACTCAGTCTAAAAATTACTAGTAAAAATGGGATCTCTATCACTAACAATGATCTTAGGGGTCCCATGCAGTTTCTAAACTATATTTAGAAAATCAAAAGCTACTGTACTAACAACAAATGGCTAGGATAATGAACAAAAATGAGCATACTTACTGAGATGATCTATAATAACCATGATAACATTTTGACCATTAGATCTTGGTAACCCTATAATGAAATCCATAGATACCTCGTCCCAACATTGGCTAGGGATAGATAAATGCTATAAAATACTTGGAGTTTTGATGGTTTCGCCTTTGTTTTGTTGATAGATCATACATTCAGCCACATATTTTTGGACATTCCCCTTAAGATCCTCCTAAAAAAAATCTTGCTTGATCCTGTGATAGATTTTCACTAATCCTGAATGACCCCCAATTAGAGTTGCATGAATTTCTTGAAGGATTTTTTGTTTAAGAAGAGAATTCTTACATAAGTACAATCTATTTTTGTACCATAATGCATTACCTTTCCATGTGAATTTTTCAAATCCATCTAAACCTTTATGAATATTTTGAATCAAATCATGAGTAGTACTATCATGTTCCACTTCTTCTAGCCAATCTACCTACAAAATGGTTATGGCACATAGCAATGCCTCAACTGATTCATCTTTTTTGGATAGTGCACCTACCACCACATTGTCCTTGCTTTTTTTGTAGACTATTTCAAAATCATAGCCTAGCATCTTAGTTACCCATTTTTGTTATTCTTCAGATGAAAACCTTTATTCTAAAAAATATTTAAGACTATCATGATCAATTTTTACCTGAAAGTGATGACCCATCAAATAAGGTCTCCATTGTTTGACTACATGCAAAATGGCCATCATTTCCTTCTCATAGATGGGTTTGTGCTGATTTTTATCATTGAGTTCATGAATTTCAAAAGGCAGTGGTATACCTTCTTGCATGAGTACAACACCCATACCATACCCAAATGCATCGCATTCAATGATATAAGTCCTAGAAAAATTAGGAGTGGCCAATACTGGAGTAGTGCACATAGCTAATTTCAATTGTTCAAATGGTCGGGTAGCTACATCAGTCCACTAAAAGGAGTCCTTCTCTAACAAAGAGGTAAGTGGGGCTACAATACTATCATCATTTTTGACAAATCTATGATAGTAACCAGTAAGCCCCAAAAATCCTCAAAGTTAGTTGAGTGTCTTAGGAATTGGCTAGTCCACCATTGCTTGAATTTTTTTAGGATCCACTTTCACTCCTTCATAAGACACCAAATGACCCAAATATTTAACCTCACCAGCTCCAAAAGTATATTTGGAAGGTTTGGCATACCATTGATTTTGATCTAAAATGGAGTACCTATTTCACATGTTGCAAATGGTCTTCCCAATTCTTACTATAAATGAGGATATCATTAAAGAATACCAGAACAAATTTCTTCAAAAATGTCTTAAAAATAGTATTCATCAAACTCTACAAATTAGATGGTGTATTTGTTAGGCCAAAAGGCATAACCAAAAACTCATAATGGCCCTCATGAGTCCAGAAAGTGGTTTTTGGTACGTCTTCATCACGGATCTTGATTTGATGATACCCAAAATATAGATCTAACTTGGTAAAATAAAGAGCACCATTCAATTCATCAATGATAGGAATTGGAAACTTATCTTTGATAGTGTACTTGTTGAGTTATCTATAGTCAGGGACATCCTCCAAGTGTCATCTTTCTTTCTCACCATGAAAACTAGTGAAGAGTATTCACTTTGGCTATGGTGAATGATTCTTGCATCCAATATTTCTTGTACCATCTTTTCAATTTCACTTTTTTGGGCATAAGGATACCTATATGGCTTGATTTTAGGTGGTGTACTACCAAGAATAAGTGTGATAGCATGATCATGTGTGCAGCTAGGTGGAAGTCCTTTTGGCATGTCTCCAAAAATAATTTAATGAGCATCAATTATTTGTTGTAGATCAAGAGGTGGAGATGGTTGAGTTAGATGTAATTCCATAGAAAAAAAGTGAGATACAAATCCCTTAGAACCCTTATAGAGAATCTTTGTCATTTTATGGGAGCTAACAAGTTGGGGAGATTTATTTTTTAATCCTCTTAGATCAAATGTCCTTTCTTCAGAATGAAAATGCATGAATAATTATCGAAAATTTATCTCAATAGTGCCTAAAGTGGTGAGCAGCTAGACTCCCAAAACAATATCAACTCCACCCATAAGAATAGCAAACAGAGGAGAATCCAATAAGTAGTCTCCCATGGCCAACTTAATACTATGACATTTTCTTGAACAACTAACTATACCACCATCTATAATCATAACCTAAAATTATGGAGCTAAATAAATGAAATAGTTCAAATGAGCAACCAATTTACTGTGGATGAAGTTGTGTGTGCTCCCAAAATCAATCAAGATAATGACCTTCTATTTATTAAGAAAACTCATCACCTTTAGCATTTGGGGAATACTAATACCTGACAAGGAATGACATGAAATAGTAGGTTGAGAGTATTCAGATTCCTCCTCAGAAACTTCTACCTCTGCATCATGTACTTCTGCATCATCTTCATCATCATTGGAACCTTCAATGTAAAATAGCTTCTTTTGAGCACAATGATGGTATTTGCTCCATTTTTTATCACAACCACAACACAAACCTTTGGATCTATTCTCCTCAATTTTTCATGTTAATTTGGTGGGATATGGAAATGATGGTGCTAGAAAGTTACGATCATGACCAATAGTGAAAGTTTACTATTTGACCATATCTTTTTCTTCTATCATGCATGCCTTAGGGATAACTTCTAAGATAGATGTTAGGCCAAACATTCAAACATCATATTGGATGCTATATTTGAGTCCACCCAAAAATAAATCCATCAAATTTCTCTCAGTGATATTTTCCACCCATAAAGAGAGATTCTAAATTTGTTGAATATAATCTTTCACAAATCTTGTTTGCCGCAGCTTGGTTAATTGGCTGAAATAGTTCTCAGAGACATTATTATAATAATGAGTTGTCAACTTCTTAGTAAAAATAGTCCATGTAATAGGAGCACCTATCTTTTTATTTTGAGCACACAACCAATGATACCAAATGAATTACACAGGTTCCATTTATAGCGATGCCACCATCACCCTCTAAGATTAAGGGGTTTGATGCAGCTCAAATAAATTCTCAATTTGGTTAAATATAAGTGAGAGGATCTTTACCATCAAACTTATGCATGTCCACTTTTGGAAACATCAGTTCATACCATTATGGGAGTTGTTGAGAGGAGGATTTGGATGCTGAAGTGGAGGGTTGTTAGGTTAAAACTAAGATGTGAGGGTAGTCAATTGTGTAGTGATATACTACCATTTACTGTAAACTCCATTAATATCTCTATGTATCCTTGAAATATTAGCTTGGAATAAAATAAAGCCATCATGTCTCACCAAGTTTTTTATGTCCTCTTGAAGCTAAGAAATAATCAGATCTAAAGTTCTAGATTCCATGTCATTGATAGAAGGAGTCTTAGTAGTTTTTGGTGTTGCTTTTCTTCCTTGAGTTGAAGGACCTACCATAAAAAAACCCTAAGAGGGTTTTGAACCCCAAAAAAAAGTGTGTCAGAAAATGGTACCATTATGATCACCTTGTCAAGATGAATCTAATGATTACCTTTACACACTAGAGTAAAATTTTTGGTACCAAAAAAGTATACCGATAGAATATACCATTATGATCATCTCATCGAGATGAATAAAATGACTACAAGTGTGCAAGGGAATTTTTTCCTAGACTTAAAAAAAAAATGATTCAAGCAATACTAAGTTCATAGAAAAAAGTAATTCTTCCTAGATTACAAGTTATGTTTTGTCACTTTCACTGCTCCCAAAAGCCACACCTCACCAAATCCAAAAAAACACCATAGAAAACTTGCCCAAATCAAAGCTCTAATACCACTTGTAATGAAATTACTTATATATTCACACAAAATGATTTTATATTACGTAGAATAAGAAAATATGAGAGATTACATAGTGATAATTGATAGTAGAACAAAATACTGGATAATATAGTAACACCACTTCGAGGGGGCAACCTCCACAACAATGCACTAATAGTAGAATACTTCACATGATGATTAAAGACTAACAACTACCTCATATATATAGTCTACTAAGCCAAGGTTATTCCATAGGCTGACCTATCTAAGAACATAGAGAAAAAGTAACAAGTAAATAAAAGAGGTATGTAAGCCACAAGTCAGCCACACATATCCATAGACACACTAATGGTTAAGGGCATAACAATTCTTGGTGGGCAAAATCATGATGAAAACATTGGAAAAGAAATGAGGGACCAAAACTCTAAAATGTGAAGGATCAAAGAGTTAGATATGGAAATACTTGAATAGAATAGGGAAGGGGGTTCTAATATCCTAGATGATAGAGTTAGGGATCGAGACCTTGACTAACATTGAAAAATAAGTAGGGGATGGCCCTCGACCTAGTCAGGGATCCATCCCCAACTAAAACTGCATGTCCTTGGTAGGGAAAGCTAAGGCCAAATAATAATGAAGCTAAGTTGACTACCAAAAATACCTAATTGGGGAATTGCATCATGTTTATAACTACAATGTGAAACCTGCACAAGGCATGACCAAATCAAATATTTTTCTCTAAATAACAAAGGAATTGAATGAAAACATTACCCAAGACCTATTCAAGATTTCAAAACCCTAATAGGTCTTGAGGCCTAACACCATTTAAAACTTAGATAAATTTCTATCTTAAAAGCTTAATTACAACTAGGCAAGCCAATTTTGGACTTAGACCTAGATGGAAAATTTAGTAGGATTTTTAACCTGGAAAGGCAAGATTTTACAAGTACATTATGAGAGTCTAGAAGAAAATTTTGAAAGATGGTCAAAACATGAAACTTGCTCAAATAATCTTGATGAAGAGGATGGAGTAGTTTTGGAGGCTAAAATGGCATGGAAACAAAAATTAACCCCTAGGATAAACTAAGAGACTGGAGCAAGGCAAAAAACACCTATTTTGAAAACTTGAAAAGTGGGATAAGTTCCTTGAAAATGCATTTTCATGCAAAACATGAAACTTATCCACATGAGTAAGATGGAGAGGATATGATAAGTATTATATTTCTAATAAGAATAAAAATCAAAGTGACCCCTTGAAGCAATTGTAGGAAGCTGAGAGAGATGGCAGGCAAGAATGTTATGTGAGTAGAAGTGAAACAAAGCTCTATTTTAGGGGAAAGTGTTATATATGAAACTTTAACATTCATACTTGGTCATAAAAATGGGACAAGTTTTGGAATCCTTAAGGGCATGGATATCAATATTCCCCCTAGAGCAGGCTAAGAACACTAAGAAAGCTGAAAGAATGAGTCTTTAAATGTAAATTAGGAGGTCATACCTCCACTTTTATGTGAAGTGTAGAATACAAATTTGACTCATAAATACATCATATTTACAAAGATGATGGTTTTGAGTCTTAGTTTGACACTTAAATCAAGATAAACCACCTAGGAAACTTATGATGTTGATATCAATCAACTGTGAGTGCAAGCGGGAGAAAAGAAAAAAGTAACAAATGAGGTTCCTTGATTCTTGAAAGAATTAAAACATGTTGTGAAAGAAAACAAAAGTTTTTGAACTTAAATGTGTCAACCCTTGAAAATAATCAAAAATTAAAATCAAGATAGAATAATAGGTAAAATCCTAGCATAAATTTGGTAGCATTTTGGGATCAAATTTGTCAATCCTTTATAATAACAAGCAATGTTGCCTATATAGAAAATGCTATTCCATCATGGATATGATGCTAAAACATAAATTAAGTTATCTTGGTATAAATATTTAATGAAATAACTGATTATAACTCAGTCTTATTTGATAACACATCAAGAAAAGATAATGATCTAGTCTTGACATAATTTTAGATATAGTTTGCAAGATAAAGTGGATTCAAAATCCAATGAACAATAATCACTTTGTAATATTTAATTTCTTATATTGAATAATCATTGACCCAAATAGGAAAATACACCTCATTACAAACCAATCCTAATGATTGATTAACTGGTTCATGCTCATGTTTGTCTATTCCCAATTTCATATACTTATCTCAAAAGAACAACATTGCTTCTAGATGCATGATTTCTTTATTGAATACTTAGAAACTGAGCAGTATTGGAATAATAAATTATTATAGTCTATATATAGGTGCATCCTTTATTCTTTAATAACTTATTTTTTCCTCTAATTAGTGAAGAAAAAACATGCTACACACATTTTTTGTGATTTCATTTTCTCCTTAATCTAGGTCTAATTTCAATTTATTCTACCTTTCGCTTTCTTTACACATGTTGCCATGATTGCCTCTCTATGTTCCCTATGAAATTAGATCAAAATATCTCCATATTCAATCTCTCACTTCTCTTTTTGATTTCTATGCTTTGATTACTTCAAAAATTTGTCTAAGCTCAAGTCTTCTACTTGGCTTTGGTCAATTTCAAGCCATGCAATTGGGCAAACTACTCTCTTGAATAACCCGTTCTTGGTCTTCTCTTTTAAATTTTGATAATCCATCAAATTTCATCTCATTTCATGTTGAGAGGAATGCTTTCATGTTTTCTTCATTTCCACTTTTCATCCTTTCAACGCTTCACTGCTCTACTTTGGTTAGACTTTATGTATTTTCCCACTAGGTCCTACTTTGCCACTCGGTAGTCTATTGGCATTCACGATCTTTATCTTATTATCTGCTTCAGTTCCATGTGTCACCTTTTCAACTTTTCATTGCTTTGACTTCTCAACATTACTAATGTTTTGAGCTTATAGGTTAATGTTGTCAATCCTTTAAGCTTTAGGGCTTCTGATATTATGCCATGTGGTAAAGTCTCAGGGCCTCAAGGGCATGAAGATTTAAATTTTTGGTTAATGCCTTAATTTTTCCAAGGTTCTAAGGTTATGGGATTTTAAGATCATACCAAGTTCACAATCTTAGGGCCTCGAGGATTTACAAGGATTTAGTTAATTTTTAAAAAGAATTGATTGTGGAGCTCTCCAATTTGATGGGATTTTGACACATGGATGGAGATAGATGGATTTGGGAGATTTATGAAAACAAAACAAATCAAAATTAGACTCAAGAATAATTAATAGGAAAATTTTCTAAGTATGATAAAGAAACATGAATAAAGCATGTAATGAATTAGTCTAGACTGGGTGAAAACATGAATTAGCCTTGATCAAACATGAAATTTTCCAAAATTAAATCCCACAAACAAGAAAATAAAGAAAAATATCAATGTAAACTTTGAACTAACAAGCACTAGTCCAAGTGAAATAATTCACTTAAATAATTGAATGGAAATTTCAAAGTATGAGGTATAAGACATGCTTCTAGGCTAGGCCGATAGATAATAGAATGATCATGCAAGACTCCACATTTTACTTAACATTTAGAATCACTTGAATAATATACCTTGATGATTCACAAAAAAACTAAAATGTGATAAATAAGTCAGGGTCATGAGTCAACAACTATAAATGAAACCTTATTAGTATTTAAGAATATGAAAATCAAATAGATATGCTAAAGCAAGAGGGTCCCCATGTGAGAAATATGAGTATGGGGAATTTTGGACCCAACATAACCATTCTAAATCTATGAACATTTTAATATAATATTAGTTTATATTCATGGAGGCTTATGTCTGCATGACAAGCCCACTTTAATGCCTCCATTCTAAGATGAGGGATATGTCATGTAAATCACTCATCTTAAAAAAGGTGTTATATATATATATATATATATATATATATATGAACATGTGGAGAGTATGTGATCATAGTAAGGTATATGCCAATCAAGGCATGTATGTAACATATGTAATGCAAGGAATATAAGTTTAATGTCTAGATATATGTATTAATTTAAGAACTTAGTAGTAATATCATTGAATAATATGACGTAGTAAAAGTGCATGATTTATATCATTGCATCACTTAAGTATCAAAAATTACAATAAGATCAATTTTTATTATCATACATAAGGCCAAAATATACATAAGGATGACATAAATATGCCAAAACAAAAAATGCCAAGGGCCACACAAGGGGGACATAAAGATGTCACATACAATGGACATCAAAGATGTTACATAAAACAAGCCAAGTGATAAATCAAAGGGACATAAATATTTTTAAGTTAAGGCCAAATGGAAACACACAATAGAGAAACACAAAGTAGCCTATTATGTAATAATCTAACAAAATCAATGGAGCAAAGAAAAAATAAACTAGTTATCACCATTCACATGTGTCAAAGTTACATCATAGTATAATAAATATACATGTATAACTATATAATATATGAATAAATTATAACACATTTGAAATTAATCTCGATAGCTCAACTTGGTATAAAGGTCATAGAAAGATATAACCTCTCATAGTTAAAAATATGGAATAATATGTTCCTAGTATTGGCATAGCCACTGGGTATAGGCATGTCCAACATCTATATGTCCATGTGTAACTTATATTTCCTATATTACACTCATATATGATTAAATGTATTTGTATGAAAAAAATAATTCATCTATGAAATTTTTGATTAATGACATATTTAAATAGTGTAATCTAGTAATCACGTCATGCTTAGGCCTTATTTTTTAAATATTTTGAATGTCTTTGTATTTTATTATTTTTTAAATCTATTTTTGTATTTTTACAATATTTGAGGCTTGGAATAGATAAATCATTATTGCTTGAGTGTAAGGATCAAAATAAGTTTTTATATCAAATAGTGTAAGGATCCTTTATCATGTACGGGAGATAAAAGATATGGGTGTTTCATAATATGATATGAAATCTCATGTTGTGTCATAAATTTCATGATCACTACATAAAATTTTATTTATTATGGGTAGCTTTAGATGATCAAGTACTCTATGGGGTCCAATATAAAGTAGGATAATTTATCACTTTCTCTGTTCACTATGGAACACATTGAAATGTGTGTGGTACTACCTTATGATGTTCTATAGGACATGATGGATTCCATGAGATTAAATAAATATTTGATGTGATGGAAACTGAATAACCATATGTATAGTAGGTCTAAATATGTTCCTTTGAAATAGGTACAAAAAATATCCTACATATGTGTAAACATTGGTTCTATATATTGATCATGTGTGGGTGTATCAACCAACTATGGTGGTGGTGGGGAGAAAAAGTATATAACATTGGATGCAGAGGGTTCTCATAACTTACACCTATTATCGTGACACCTTGTTACATTATATGCAATTTATACATCATTGTATTATACATGGTACTTCATGTATCTCTTTCATCTATGGGTGTCCTAACAACATGTCTAAGACCCTGTTACTTTATATAAATAGGACTATGATAGTTAATATCTAAAAACCTATCTAAATAGGTAACAATATGTGTCATAAGGTTTTTTTCCCCATAGAATATCTTAACTATTCTTGATGTATCTTATAAATCTTATTGTGTGTACCTAAGCGATTGAAGAAGTGCCATCACACAAATGTTATCTCTTAAACTATTATTGATCACGACACTATGTACATGTTGTTCATTGATATAGGATGATATGAAGATTACATGAAAATCATAATTATCATAAAAAATATTACTATCATCAAATGTGATCATAATTTTATCCAAAAACTAGGTTTTCCTTTTTGACAAATCAAACAGTTTTTAAAAATTAGATACTGAAAATCTCAATTCCTCAATATTAAATAGAGGATGAAAAATTCTCAATTTAAAAATTAAAACAAATATAAATTTGATTTATTATTCTATAAATAAATATGAGTGAATGAAAACTCATTTTTGAATCAAAACTCTTATTTTCAAATTGATCCATGAATAGTAATTAGCTTCCAGCTAATAAACACTATTTTATTTAAAATAGATTGTAAAAATATAATAAGTAATTTTCCAATATTTAATTAAAATAAATTTAATTTTAAACTCTAAATGTGAATTTGTCTGAACAATTCTGATTATGAGTATTTTATAAAATCATAAATTTATTATTCAGTGAAAAACATTCAATTCACATTTTTATCTCTCAAACAGTCTCTTAATTAATTTTCATTAATTAAATTCTAAATATAAATAATAATTAAAAATTGATATATTGATGTAAAACTAAAATAAAATAGAGACCAGATATTATTTATGGGGTTCATCAATTGGCTATTGTTTCTATCTAATTTTTGCTTTTTCAAGTGTGAAAAGAAGAAACTAGTTAAGAAGGGTGTGTAGAAGAATACCTACTGGATGCACACACATTGAATCTCGACTTTATGAGAAATCCTCTTTATCTAGAGAATAATGATCTATAATAATAAATCACTATCATAAAACTCATTAGTTTGACAAGTAGTTGGGTGGATTGCCTAGCATGAGCTAGATCCTAGAAGTGAAAGCTTTCTAAGAGGCTGTTAATCCACCTAATTTTAGCACTTAAGTTGAAATGATAAAATAAATATATTTGAATTAAATTAATATAAAACTAAAATAAAATATAGTAAATGATAGCAAATTAATTGAAAAAATTAGATGCTTTGATAAGTTAATCAAAATGAAGCAACTAGTTTGATTATACTAATGCTAAAAATTGGTTAAGGCAAGGTTGTGGTTTTGGGTTTGGTAATTTGATAAGGGTAAAAAGAATGGTTTGGTTGGGGTTGATTGAGATAATAAAATGAGAGGGATGGATGGTTGAAAAATATAAAAGAATAAGTAACTAAGGTAGCAAAAGGATGAGGGAGCAAAGAGGGTGGACGTGGTAAAGGTGCAAAGAGGGCAAAGGAGGTAAATGGAATTACAATGGTAAAGGTGGTAAAGGAGGTCAATATATGAAGGTATAAACTAGATTAAAGGTTAAAGGTAAAGGTAATAAAAGGAAGGACTTAATTAAATAACTAAAAAACAAATAAGATTACCTTGAGGCTTGTTGATGTGATTGATGTTGTTGATGATGTGATGAAGGAATCCCATGGTAATTTTGACAGAGCTTCATTTCTTTGAATTATTTTCCTCCAAGATGTGGATGACCTAAAAAATGATGACCTCATTCAAAGACATAAAACAAGATGTTAATAACTAAAGACTAACTTCCAACTTAACCTTGGGTGAAGGAGAGGGGGGTATTTATAGTATTTGTTGTTAAGAACCATGCCAAAAGAGGGAATAGTAGAAGTATGGTGCCATTTACCATGTGGTGCATGAATGATTCAAATATGAGGTTGGTGGGGATTCTTATTTGGTTTGGTGAGTATCCCACCTTGCACATGAGTCTAATTTTGAATGGAAATCATGCACATGGGTCTAAATGTGGCCAAAGACTTTTCACCACACTTTCTTGTCTTCATTTAAGCACGTAAAGAGATAACACATAAAATGTGGCACCATTTTTTATGTGGTGCATGAATGAGTCAAATATGAGGTTGGTGGGGATTCTCATTTGGGTTGATGAGTCTTCCACTTTGCACATGAGTCTAATTTTGAATGGAAATCATGCACATGGGTCTAAATGAGGCCAAAAACTTTTCACCACCATTTCTTATCTTCATCCAAGCACTTAAAGAGATGGCACATAAAATGTGGCACCATTTTCCATTTGGTGTATTAATGAGTCAAAATATGGGGTTGGTGAGATTCCCACCTTGATCATGGGTCTCCCATTTGGCTTAAAAAGTAAAAAATGGGTGCCCTTTGTCTTTTCCAAAGCACTAAAGAGGTAGGTATCTCATTTTGAAGTCCACTTTCATGTGTGAAGAAAAAATGCATGTTTAATGATGGCCTCTTAAGGGGGAATTCACAATATTTTAAGGGGGGACCTTGTGATGCTTAAATGAGGTCATTAAACACCTTGGGAAAGGGTCCCAGGTGGGGTATGATGTGCCACATCAAGCCACCTCACTTCTAAGCCATGTCACTTGCCATATCACCTTCCATGTCACTTGCCATGTCACTTACCATGTCACATGCCATGTCACTTTCCATGTCACTTACCATGTCACTTACTATGTCACATGCCATGTCACTTGCAATGTCACTTACCATGTCACTTGCCATGTCACATGCCATGTCATCATGAACGGTGATAGTGGGTCCCATAGTGAATAGTAATTTAAAATAGTATGTTTGAATAAGAGAATAGTGATTTGGTTAGGTTAAGAAGGGTTGGTTAAGGGTCAATAAGGTTTAGGGGTTCTTTAGGGGGTCCTAAGGCATTTAGTCATTGAAAACTATAAGTGTGAAATTTTATAGTGTCTACATTTTGCCCCTTTTTATTATGAAGCTTTGAATTAACAAGATGTAAAACAAAAATGAATCACTTGGTTGAAGGTTAGGGTACCTAAAGTATGGGAGGATGTGTTCCCTCTTAAACTAAGAGTCAATGAGGAAAGGCTAAATTAGGTGTAGGTTTGAGAAGCAGTTAGTGGCAAGGCACTAGGTGGTGCCGCAAGGTAGTTGGGCATGTGAAATAGAAATGGGTTCATAAAATGTGACTAAGCATAATAGTCAAGATTCCATAGAGACTAAAGCTACCAATATTGATAAAAATAAGGTCAGGTTCTAGATGGACATGCAACAGGGTAACCGGTCTATAACGTTAGTCATAGTTGATCAGATTAAGCTTATCGAGTCATCTAGACAAGGTCAGTGTTGTTCATAGGTATCTAGGGTAGTAAGTGCTCTTGTAGAACAATATAAATGGTATGATTGTACATGAGGTGGGGTATAAAAAGTGTAACATAGAAAGCATAGTTTTTGTGATCAAAATGACCAAGGCAAGGTCATCACAAAACATGTAAAGAGGTTAGGTTAAAAATGGCCAACATAAAGGTTGGTTGGAATGGGGTGGCTGATTGGACTCCATATGCACTAGGAAAGTGAGCATTACCTACATAGTTCCTTGGACATAATGTCCAAAATGAACTTCAAGCCTAATGTAGTTCTTCTGAGGTGGGTAGTATTGGCTAACATGGTTGCCCCAATTTGAGATCATGCAGTTAGGTGTAGTTGAAGGATGTTGGAGAAAAAAAAGCTCCAAAGCATGGAAAAGATGGATATCAAATAGTTTTTTATTGGTTTGGTAGAAATGGTGGGTGAGATTACCTATGATGTAATTAGATGATTGCTTCAACTATGTAAAAGGAATTTGTAACCATGGATAAGTAGATTAAAGCATGAAATTTCTATCACCATTTAAAGAAAGGGAGAATATGCTTTACCAAGTTTTAGAAAATCTAACATTGCTCGAATTGCCATAGTGACTCAATGGGTTTGTTCATCACCATCTAAATAAGATGATATTGTACACACTTCACAACAATGTGATTAAAAGGATATGGAAGGGTATTATGTAATGATTTGGGGAAGAAAAGTAGTAGAGTGGGTAAACAAGAGGTGGTAAAGATTTGAAACCTTGACCCTTGAGCCAGTGGGGCCCCAAAATAAGTAAGCATTGACTTTTGAGGGAATTTAGAGAAAGACTCTAAGAGATTTTAAAATATGGAGCAAGGTGAATAATAACAATATTAATTAAATGAGGGAGTAGGTTGAAATAGGAAGAAAAATAAATGGAAAATCAAGAGGGAAAATAGAAGAAGGATGTACGAAGATAGACAGATTGGGGAGTTGAAAAGGAAGGTGGGAAAAATAGGTTTAAGGAGAAAATAGTTTGGTGAAAGAAGTGACTTTTAGAAAATGTTACTAGGTGGAATACAATTATAGAGTAGGGATGTTATAGTGTATAAGAGGACGTAAGCTAGGTATGGAGAATCAAGGGAAATTATTAGTTGGGAGGTAGGTCATGTGAGAGAATATAGCTAGAATCCACATACGAGTACCCCAAATCTTCTAGTTGAAGGTGGTTTTAGTGTTGATTCTAACATCTCCAAAGGTTAAAGTAAAAGGGGTTTGAAATAGGTAAGACTAAAGGGGGTGGGGAAGGAATCTTCATCCCAATGGCTTAGCAGTGCTCAGGCTTGCTTGTTGGTTGTATGAGCCTGTGGGCTTGGCCAATTGTGTTATAGATTTGTAGGATTGGTATATATTTCATAGTAAACCAAAGTTTAATGGAAGACCATCGAGGCCTTATCATGCTATATGCTGTGATCAAATAAGAGAAAAATGGGTAGAGGGTTTAAAAGGGAAAAAGGTGATAGGTAGGTTGAAGGGAGTAGCTAGAGAGGGACAAAAAAGAGGATATATGATCAACATGTAAAGGCATTAAAGGAAGAAAGGGATGAACCTAAAGTAACTAATCTAACTAGATTTTATGCATTAAAGCAAGGGCATAAAGGACACAGGGAAGTAGACAAGGAGATGTACGTAAAAGTAGTACAATTGGTGACTGTACTCTAAGGAGCTAGAGGTTGAATGGGAGAAAATAAGGGAGATCCAACAAGGGATGAGGTGAAGGTGGACTAGCAGATAGATAAAGAGATAGGTAGAGAACATAATGAGGTTGTAGATAAAGATGAAGGTGGAGAAGAATGGAAGGAGCTAAGCATGGACATATAGGTCAGGAAGAATAAGGAATGTCATCAAGGGAGATGAAAAAAATGAAATGAAACAAAGAAAAGAGAAGAAAATTAAAAGGTAGAAGATGGGGGGTGAAGGATGCACTAAAAACTAATAGATTGGAGAATTGAAAAGGATGGGGAGAGAAGTGTAATAATTGTGAAGGGTAAGGGGAGGATGAGAAATATGGGATGCCATGAAAGGTTTGAAAATAAGTCTAAGAAAAGGACAAAGGAGAAAATAGTTTGGTGAGGAGAATGAAAAATAAAGAAATACATGGAAGAAAAGGAAATAGGAGGAAAAAAGGAGTGAAACAAGGACACAAAAAGCATGATAGGAGAGTGAAGAAGCAGGTGGTATCTTGACCAGGTAAGCATGAATAATGATAATCAAGAAAAGGAATAATGAAGCAAATTGGGGGTGGTTTTGGAGATGAGAATAGGATGGAAAATGGGAAAGGGGTTAATAAAAACAAGGGGAAGTGAAGGATGGGTGAATAAGAATCTGAAGAGATAAGGTATGCATCAATTAACTTGTTAGAAGAGATTGACAAGCCAAAAAGTGGTGAGGTGGTGAATAAATAGGGGAACATAATGAAAGGGCATGAGATGAAAATAAGGGATGAAGATCAGGGATGATAAGAATAAAAAGGAAGAATTGAAGCAAGGATATAAAGCATGGATACTCACACAGATGCAAAAGACAAGTGAATACTGAGATGGAAAGAGGAATGCGAAAGGCAAAAGGCAAGAACTGATAAGAAGAAAAGGGGAAATTATGGTAGGCTTTTCAAAGGATAAATACCTAGGTATAAACTAGTTGTAGAGGAAAAAAGAATACAAAAGAGATGAAAGGATGAAAATAAATCAAGCAAGAAGAATGGAAAATGGGAAAGGTAGGAAGAGTGGAAAAATGACAAAGAATGGTGGTACATGTAAATTTTTTTTGTATCAATAGAAGAAAAATAAAGATTGTAAGATGCATAATATGATGTGGAATTGGTGAGGAAAAGAGAGTGATAAAGAGGGTATAAAAAATAGCAAAGGGTGAGAGGAGATGATGAAGATGGTGAAAGAAGATAAAGGGGATAAAGGTCAAGGTTGGTAAGAAGTGGAGAGAGGGACAAAAAACATAAAATGTGGGTGAGAGAGTGAGTTATGGAGCATGCATAAGGAAAGGTGATGGGGAAGTTAGTGAATTAGAGTAGGTAGTGACTTTATGGGAGATAAGAGGGGCCAATGAAGAAGGCTATCAATCCTTGTGTTAAAAGAGATTAAAAATCTAGAAAAGTGGTTAAAAGAGATTGACAAGATGAAGGGAGGGAGGTGGTGAGGAGATAAGCAGAGAAGTGGAGGAAGAGATTTCAGGTGATAAGGGAAAATAAAATAAAGGGTGCAGCTTGACCTCAGTGACTAAGCATTGCCTACATAATTAAAAAAACCTTAGACCAATGTATTTCTCCTAGCAAGTAGGGAAAAATAAAGAGGAAGTATTAGGTGATGTTAAAATACAAGGATGTTTAGGAAAAATACAAAGCTTCCCTAATATAGGATGCCCTAGGCAAGATGGCATTGTTAGTAATGAAAGTTAATGAGAAGGAAAGGGGGAGGGTGATTAGTTGTTAGTGGCTAAACTACCCTAAGAAGTCAAGAAACACCTACATAGTCAATGGACATCAAACCAATGTAGTTCAACGAGATTTGGGTGAGTGGTTTTCAAATTGGCTACCCCAATTTGATGGACCACATGGGTTGGTTTGGGCTGATGAAGAAGGTTTTGTAAAATAGCAGTTTTGGGTTTTGGTAAAGGTGATGGTGAAAGTGTATGGTGTAGATTGGTGAATAGTTACCATAATGATCCCACATTTAGTAGGATGAGAGACACAGATGGGTAAGGTAGGATAAATAAGAAGGCAACATAATGCTAAGCACCATAAATAACCTTAAATGGAGTTAATCCAAAGAAGAGGTGCCTTTGTAAGGAAGTTGCACCTTCTAAAATTTTATAAAGGTATAAGCATAGTGTTAGTAGTTATCACTATGAGCCAAGTTTTAGGAGGTGGGTGTCTATCAGGATCTGCATAGTCATGTTAGTGAAAGGTCGTCATCACTACGAGTTGAGTTTTAAGAGCAGAAGTGAAGTGATGACCTATAAAGAATTTTTTTGATAGTCAAGTAGATTTTAAAAGGTATAAAATTGGTAGGGTGGTGAGTGATAGAGGATGGATCATGCCTAGCCTAAGAGCTACATGAGTAGGTTAGATGAAAGGTAGCCATGTCTACATCCTTTATCTTAGTTCCTTGAAATTGATGACTTGGGGTTCTGCTAGGTTGGGCCTAACCAATAAGAAGCTATGTGTCCCAGGAGATTGGTTACATAGTTGGATAAGGTGATCATTCTTTGGCTATGGATGAACTTTCAACTAGCATAAAAGAAAAAAAATGCCATGCTAGAATAGGTACTACCAATGATTAGGGTTTGATGTTCAGATCCTATAACAATGGGATGGTAGTAATAGGAGGGTAGAGGGGATAGGAAGGTGAATGTATTATTGTGAATTCACGGTGACCTATCTCTGATGGAAGAGTTTCAATAATAGCCAAGATTTAGAAGCTACCATTACCAACAATAGTGGCAGTTTTGAAGGTGTGACCGATATGGTGGCACATGGATAACAACCAATTTATGTCAATTGAGGTAAAGGTGAAAATGATTAGGTCCATAATGAGTGCAAGATTTAATATAATCAAAGACATTGAATGTGGATTGGATGACAAGGGTGACAAAGGGAAATTATGATGACACATGATAACTTTATTGAAATGGCTAGGTGGATCGAGGGGTACGTGTCTACACAAAAAGAAAGTAGACATGATCATTTCAAGTGGGAATACTATTCAAGGTAATCAATGACATAATATGACCTTCCCCATCGGTGGAATGAAGAATCATGTCGACAAAGAAGAATGGTCAAGTATTCTATTTAAATAATCATGATAAGGATGAATGTCTATCATTGAGTTATTTGGGTTTTTAGTTTATAGAGAGTGTAGAGAACTACAGAAGGTTGAAGATGATGAACAATGAGAATAATGGTGGAGATAATCAACAACCCCCATGACTTGAAATAATCAATATGGTGAATGTGTGGATCTATTAGATACTATAACATGTAATGGTGATAATGGATGACTGCTAGATCAACAATAAGAGGAAAGGTACCCACAACCTGAGATTGAGCTAAAATCTTACCTAGAAAACAATGAAGGAAATAATTTCACTATGTAAGATGTAGGGTTAGAGAACATGACCATCAACCTATCTATGGAAGGAACCCTCATTGTCTAAGGGGATGTGCATTGAGGCAAAAACTGATGGTACCTATGCAAGAAGAACAAATAGAGTAGAGAGATACAATGGATGAGATAGGTGAGCAAGGTGAAATACCCAGAGTATAATATGATTCTTTCCTTATGGGGATGAATGCGAAAGAGGAAAACAAAGTACACCCTTTAGCAACTATTGAGATAGGGAATGGTATGAATGTTAGTTTAGGGATTAATCAAGTAGAAGGATAGTGAAAACATATCCAGAGTCACTAGACAATAAACCTAGTGCTTAGGTAGGAAAATAATGTATTTAGGGGCCTTAGGTGGAGTGTGGATAGTTTGAAAACTTTGTATGTGCCATGTGACTCCTCGTACCCTAAATAAAATATTGCATAGTTTACTATAAATATGTATAAAATGTTGTTGGACTAATCACCAATGTCTCCCTTAGGGATTTGTGACATGGACTAACAACTCTCGTGGTTAATTATCTAGTGTTTGTATTGGGAATTAAGAGGTCAACCTTTTGGTGCAATGACAAGCATTCCTTTCTAACAATTGGTATCAGAGATATGGTCACAGGTTTGAATCCCCTTAGGTAACACTGAGGGGGGGATTATTAGACTAATCACTAGCATCCCCCTTAGGTATTTGTGACATGGACTAACATCCTCTCGTGGGTACTTATCTAGTGTTTGTATTGGGTGTTAAGAGGTCAACCTTTTGGCGTAATGGCAAGCACTCCTTTCTAACAAATGTGTTGGATGTTGTTGGTCAAATGTTATTATGCTTAAGGTTATGTGGATAATTATGAATGCTATGGTTATGGTTATGATTGGTATGGTTATGGTTGTTTTAATCTCATTTAATGTAAAAATAATGATTATTATTGTTGTAACATTGGATGGTAAAAGTTGTGATGAAAACATCAACCAAGCATATTAAGAATAGGGCATGATACTTTATTTTTGACAAGGATTGAAAATATACCTAAAGTGGGATCGAATTAATAAATATAAGCCCTTAAAATACTATGCATGAGTGGTTGTTAGTCGATAAAAAAAGTTTTCTTGATCACAGGGTGTCAAGTAATCTCTAAATCCCTTGATTTACAGATAGTCTAAAGGGAAGATGGGTGATAGGTGTTGTGAAGGATAATGGGTGATATGTATGATAACCTCATTTGAATTAATTTTCCCTTTCTATAGGTGACCTAAGAATGGTAATAGATAGTTTTATGTCATATGTTAGATGTAGACTGATCAATGCGGGAAGTCTACATGTGAAAGCCAATTATGACTTCCAACTTATTAAGCTACTTGAGAGTCGATTATGGCTTTAGATTTTTTTTGTGATAGTGGGTTTTTTTCTTTATTGATGTATGTGGGAAGTTTATCTATGCGGGAAGATTTTAATAAATTGCTATTATTTTGACAAAGTTAACTTAGCCATCCTTCAAAGGAGTGGTCTAAACTTATTGGATTTATTTAATGTTCTTGATAGCTGTCCTTCAAGGGAGTAGTCTACCTTATATTTGATAATTTTTATTTTGTTTTTGGGTAGCTATCCTTTGAGGGAATAGTCTAAAATGCTTAAGATATTGACCTAAGTAGTATTTTGGTATCCAAATTATTTTTGGATGCAATGTTTTTAGACATAGACAAGTCTAATTAGGTTCAAAGGTTAACCTTTATGAGGGTAAAATTTTAACACAAGAAGGTTAATGATATGAAAAGGTATGGTTTTTTTTAGAGACAATGACCATGGGATTCCATCTTGCTAGAGATAAAAAGTATCCATGAGAACCATGCTATGGGTAGAGCCATGGTACCCATATTTAGGATTAGGTTATGATTGTGATGGTTAATCACATGGTTCTATAATGTAATCAATTGTCCTCAAAAGGATAGGAAAAATATGGGTGAAGGTTAAAATATTGTAATCAAGGGATGAGCTTAAGTTAGACAAAAGGAGTGAGCTTGATCCTTCTTTAATAGAAAAATGGATGCAGATACGAAGCGTTGAGGGGCTCAAGTTTTGGTTTGCCTTTAGGAGAGGATGAATTATAAGATTCTGATCTATACTTATGGGTAATGATGTAGGGTGCAAACTAAATGAATGTAAACTTTCCCCAATTACTCTTCTCCATGTTGGTCATGTGTTGGTTTTATTTTAGGATGAGGTCTCTGATATTGAATTCCCATTGTTTGAGGTGCTTGTTATAAACACATTTGATATGTTCTTGATAGATACGAAGGTGGGTGAGGGATGCTAAATGATCTAATCAAGTAGCTCAAGTTGAGCTAAATGGTGATGATGAAAATCTTCCTAAAAAATAAGCTCTTGCAAATATATGTGAAGAGAGGGAATTTGGACTTTATGAGGCAAGACTGCCTCTGCTCTGAAGACCAGAGAGAAAGGAGTAGCACCCATAGAGTTTCAAATGCTAGTGCAATAGGCTCATAAAGTGAATGGGATGTGTAAGTACCAATCCTGACCTAAAGCATTGACAACTTTAGTTAGTATTTTGGTGAGGGTTGTAGACATCCAATTCCTAACATCATTTGTGTTGAAATTGTCAATCTTACTCAAATTGCACTCAAATGCACATTTTAGGTCAAAATCCATAAAATGTGCTAAATGGTTCGAACTTGTCATTTACAAGTTCCAATTTAGGTCAAAGTATCCCTAAATGGGGCAATAAAATTTATGGGCTAGCTAACTTTGATCACTTCATTTCGAGTCAAAATGATGATTTTGCCTTTTATGCTCTAGATCACTCTTTTCTCCTAAATTTATTGGTATATGCCACATACCTTTGTTATTTTGTGTTAGAAACATCCTAAATGGAAATATGGTTCTAGTGCATCTAACATCACCTTCTAATTCTTTTTCAATCAAATTATGATCTAGTAATATGACTTTCTGACCATTTTGATTAATTGAGGGCTAATTTTCAAATAATTGCACAAATGTTGATTAACCTTATTTAAGACTAATTAATCCAAATCAAGAGCTTAAGTGGATTTTCCATGAGAGTTGTTTAATATTTATTTTTGAAAATTGATTCTTATTATATACATCATTAGGTGACATCATTTCTTGGGAAGACATCCCTAGGTCATAAATGCCACAAATATCAAGATTATGTGTCACTCATGCCTAGTTAATGCCTCCCATGCCTCTTAAATGCCCCTTATTCCAAGGTCATGATGAAGATAATTATGGATTTAATTTCAAATATTAAGATTATCCATGGCCACACATCTCAATCTTGAGATGGATGGTCATGGTTGATCTTGACCAATCTCAAAAATCTACAAATAGAGAGACCATGGACATAAATTTTAAGCTTGAATATTGCAAAGTTATAATGTTAAATTGTTTCCACAATCCTTTGCATTTGATCATTGATTTTGTTTTCAAGCTTCATTGAGAGGCTAGTTTAGTGATTTGGAATCATGAGCCTAGGTTTTATGGAGTGTTTTTGAGACACTAGAGGAGTTTGCCACCTTTGTTGACTAAGACAAAGATGCTTGATCAAGGGAAAACATGCTTTTGAGCCACATGGTTATGGTGAATCTATTTGAGAAGGTAATATGATGTTTGCTTTCTTTCATTTATTTCTTTTTATCCTTTGTAATTCCCATAGGAATAGATAGGTTTAGTTAGTTAGTTTTTTATGCATTTTTCATTATTTATGGATTAATGATTGACTAACTTGCTTTGTAATCCTCTTTACATCTTGGCATGCCCAGTGGGATTAGACGCATCTCATACCTAAATAAGATCATTTTTTAGCTTTAGAATATTCATTTGGACCCTTAAAACTCTTGTAAATTAATTTTCTAACTTTATTTTATCATTTTTGTTTGTCATGGATTTACACAGTAATCAACATCAGCTAGTAAAACTGACATCGATTGGATAGCTTAACCGATGTCAGTTAGTAAAAATGACATCAATTGGTTACCTATCAATGGTCACATTAGTATAACTGATGTTGGTTAGATAACCAACATCGATTAGCAAAAGTAACCATCGTTGGTTGTATATAACCGATGTCGGTCACTGTGTTTTTCTTAAAACACAGTCCTGAGAGCTCTTTTTTTAAAGTTTATTATTTCAAACCTAAAAGAGCTTCAAGGCTAAAGGACATGATAACATTTTTATTGCAAGACCAAGCTTGAAATTTTCTAAAAACATGTTTTAGATCACCTTTTGCATGCTTAAAAATCAATTAAGAACCTTGTTTTGATGTTTAACAAAAGAATTTAGAAGTTTATGGTGAATGTTATTAAAGTCACAACTAAGACCAAGGGGTCAAATGAACACCACCTCATTTTAATTTGGGCTTAAAAATGAACTCATATTTCCAAGCTTTTTATCTTCAATAGTTGCTTGATCTAATTTTTTTGGCAAAAAAGGGATGTTACATGTGTGCTCTTCCATTTGTCCCCTTTAAGGAAACCTTGGAATCAAAAGCACCATTCCTATTGCAAATAGCCTAGTCCAAGGCTTAGAAACAAATTCATCTAAAGCATTCTCCAAAAACTCATCAAAGTTTGGGTGACCTTGAAAATGACCTTAAAGTCTTTTTATTTTATGCTTTCTTTATTTTTATGAAAACTTGGCTTGCAAGGTGGATGACATTACCTCCCATGAGTTTTTTATGGAATTTTTAACCTAGGGTTTCACCTCCTAACATTGAATTCATTTGGCTCATAATTGGAGTTGCACATGGGACGTATCTACATTTGGATATCACACTACATTGAGAGAATAATAGGATGTAGTGGTTGTAAAAAGGACTAGACCTTTTTACAACTAGTCAATACCATGGTCACCCAATTTCCGTGCTTGTCTTTTACATCATTTGATGTGAAAGTCATTGTGTAATTGATTCCCCTAAAATGATAAAAAACTTGTTAGTTTAGTAAATGCCACTTTGCCATACCTTGTCAGTTTAGACTTAAGATAGTTTTTTTGTCATTAGCTTACTTGGTCTTGATTTGTGTCTAAAACTGCTTGTTAACCCAATGAATTTAACCAAAACACATTGTCCTTAATTTTCTTGAGAAAGGGAGGTGTTATGCTGTCCAATGGGAAATTTCACATTTTCCTTATTTAAATTGTTTAAAAAAAACTTTGTGTCATGTCATCCACTTTGGTGCAGTCATGCTACCCAATTGAGTTTAGATATTTTACCCAATTTTTTTAAATCCTTCATTTATAATCCACATTCAAAATTGAATCTTTCTGAGTTCTAAGGGTTGGTGTGTCAAAGTGGGTTCACCATTTTTGCACTAAGCTTGTTCTAACTTGGGTTTAATTTTCCATTTAGATTGAAGGTCATTTATTAAGATTCAAAATCACATTATCATCTTAGTGGACTCAATTCATCTTGTGTATCACTCATGCTTTGAGTCTTAGAACATATTTTATCCTACTAGAATCATGTGGTGATGTTGTGCTACCCATTTGGTCTTAGCTTTATACTTAGTGATCACGTATGTTTTTACATCTTGAGTTGCTTAGTCCATTTTGTCTTCTTTTTAATATAAAGATATTTCTTCTAAACTTCTAGGGTCAACTTGTCAAAGTTGAAGCTAGCTTTTACAGTACAAATGTATCAGAAAGATATAGGCTTTGGTGTACTAGTTTTCACCTTGGGTCTTTGAATTACCTTACCCTCTTCCAATCTATATGATTTCAACCTTACCAAAGGTTGAGTAAATTCATGAACCAAACTTCTAAAATTATTCATGGTTTCAAACCACCTTCCCTTATAGTCTCATTGGTACCTTGCTTATTTGTTTAAAAGAGAGCCAAAACATACTTTGTTTGGTTTCCAATCATTGGTCCAAAGTTAGTCAAACACACAGAACCGCTCTTTTAGACATGACTCAAAAGTTCAATCATAGTGGGGCCTCTTATGACCTTAGTTATGAAGATGAGCAATTTTATGATGGTTAAGATAACCCTATTATTTTTGATGATATCCTCACAATAGTAGAATCTGAAGATGATTATAATGAATATGAAACCTAAGAAGATCAAGATGAAACCCTTCTTAGATTGATAGAATCAGGTGCTAAACTACCTTCTGACTTTCCTACAGAACAATTGCAAACCTTAGTTAGAGAAGGAGAATAACGATGGCAAGAGAAAGCTTTTGCATGAATAACATACCTTCTTCCTCTAACAAAGGGAATGAAATACAAACAAAGTTAAAACCCACAAATCTAGATCTTCTAGCTAAGATCAAGATAATAAACCAATGATATGCAGATCAACTTGTCACAGACTTAATTTACTCCTTAATTGCCACTTCAATTCATAATATTGCTTTGAAAGAATAAGGAAATGTGGTTGAAAGTATGCAACAAATATTAGATGAGGACATTACCATAGTGGATCAAGTTAACTGAATGAATAGTTAAAGTCCCAAGAGACCTTACAAAGTATTCCATTTGACACAAAACATACATTCTTCAGTCATTAAAAACCTCTTGTTACTTTACAAACTCAAAAACCCAAACATTCAGTTCGAATTGAGGTAATCTCTCCAGATAATTTAGGAAGTTTTTCAACCACCAAAAACATTGGTAAATAAACATAGAAATTTCCAAACTCAACAAAGTACAACACAACCAAATTCAAGGAATGTTTTACAATCCAAGAATCAATAGACTATATTATTAAATCAAAGAGCAAATCTGAACCAAGTCATGGATCAAAAGAAATACACTCTCTATAGATCCACACAAAACCAGGGGCACATTCCATGATCTGTAAACTGAAAATACAAGTGTATTACATTCAAAAATCACTTGTTCATGTTTATGAGATCTTTTAAATTTTCACTTTCTTGTGTTTAATTTGCATAAAAAATTAAAATCAGAATTAAAATGAAGATCAGAATGCAATAATAATTAGAGAAAATTAAAGACAACACCAACAATTTGATAACAGAGTTCGGCTTCAATAGCCTACATCTCCGAGTCCGCCCAATAGTGAGGACCATTCTATTAAAATGCTGCAACAAATGGCTTCAAAAACCTTTACAAATCTTCAATTTTGCCTTCTTTGATCTTTATTTTCCTACAAATATTTCTCTTAGACCTGAAAACAAAAGCCCAAGGCTGTTACAATGCAAAAACAAGGCTCTAATCCTCTTCATTCTCTTTACACAGTCAAAAATCCATGTCAATACAAGTAAATATTACTCCCTTTTATAACATTTCAGCCACTGTGGCTGAAGCGGTCAAGACCTTAGCCTTTTAGGCACTAGGTCTCAAGTTCCAAACTCTCCTCCTCCTTTTTAGGTCCTTAGGGAAGTGGGTAAGGGCATCCTTCCTCCATGAGCACGCATTGACCAAGGATTTAGTCCCACATTTGCTAGGAGTGGTTGTTTTATTGCCTTAAATAGAAAGTTTTCTGAAGATTTCAAATGAGAAAGATTTGGGTGCCAACTTTGGATGCCACCTAGCCTATTCAAATGCCTAATAATGAGGGATGCACTTAATATTTTGTGGCATGGAGGTTTGGCACCTATTTGGATTTGAAAATGTCAAATATCATGTGCATCCAATAAAACACCTAACAATTTTTATTTTTTTTTGCCCCCTAATTATTTGCCATGTGTCAAATGGAGATTGGTCCACTTTGCATTCCTCAACTATGCCACGTCACATTTGACATCCCTAGCACTTGATTTCTTCAACTGGCTATATCTTGAGCATTCGGACTACATTTTTTGAATAGCAAAAAGCGCTAAAAAACTCTTGACGAGTACTACAATGTGAAAATGATTTGAACTAAATTTGAAGACTTTTGAAAAATAGAACGGTACATGGATCCACCTGGATCATTCCTCCCCACTGAGAACTTTTGGACCTCTAAAAGTTGAAATTAATTGGTAATGAGGTGAGGGTATTTTTCCCTCACCTTTTCGACTTCCATCCATTTGGCCTTACTTGGGTGCATCCCTTTAAGACCAACACAAATATATTCAACATTACCTCTTCATGAAGTCCACATATTCCTATCAAGTATAGTATCTTCCTAGAATTCTATTAGATATTCAGGAGAAAAATCATCAACAGAAGGAATGGATACACTTTCATCATGATCAATGATCATTGGAGGCTCATACAATTTCAAAATTTCCACATTTACAACTGAATAAATCTGCATGTAAGATGGTAAATCTAATTGAAAAGCATTTGTGCCAATTTTTTTTGTTATCTGAAAAGGACCATACTGGATTGGTTTCAAATTTTTACCTTCACCTGTCAGTCTTTCCTTACTAATGTGAAGCCATACCATATCACCTACAACAAATTGGTGATCAATACGATGTTTGTCATGCCTGGCTTTGTACTTGGCTTGACTTTTCTCCAATTGAGTATGAACAATCTGATGAATGATCTATATTTGTTCAATGAATTTCTTGGCTCGAATGGCTTCTTTTGGTTCACCAACAGCTGTATCCTATCCATAGAAAACATCTAGAGGAGATTTAGGCAAGTATCCATAACAAACTTCAAATGGAGATTTCATAGTAGAAGAATGAAGTGCCCAGTTATATGCATGATGTATGTAACACAATTGTTCATCCCATAACTTTGGATTTTTATTGCTATAACCCCTAAGAAAATGTACCATAGTGTGGTTCACAACCTCTATTTGTCCGTCAATTTGTGGATGAAATGCAGTGCTCTTTTTTAATTTAGTGTCCATTAGTCACCACAAAGTTGACCAAAACTCCCCAATAAATTGAGAATCCTGATCAGAAATAATTGAAGTAGGCAAACCAAAATGAACCCATACATGTTTAAAGAAAAAATATGTAGTGCCTTCACCAGTAATCTGCTTAGTGCAAGGAATCAAAACACACATTTTGCTCAATCTATCCATAACCACATATAAATAGTCATGTTTTCTTTGTGTCATAGGGAATCCCCCCAAAAAATCCATAGAGATACTTTCCCAGGGGCGAGTAAGAACAGGTAGAGGAGTGTAAAGTCCCAATTTCCTGTTACTAGGTTTACTTGTGACACAAATAGTACATCCCCTTACATATTTAGCAACATTTTCCTGCATACGAGGCCAATAACAATACATTTTTAAATGTGCAACCATTTTAGCAACTCCAAAATGACTAGAAATAAGAGAAGTATGTGCTTCTCTAATCATGTGCACCCTCTCATTTTGAGAAATACATAGTTTACCCAAATGATACAAAAGATCATTGTGTACATGATAGTCCAATTCTTCTACTTGTCTACTACTCATCAAGTCTTTATAAACATCCTAAAAATCAAGATCTTTCACATATTATTCTTTATAACTTTCATGAGACAAAGAACTATGTTGTAAAAGAATAGATGCAACAACCATAGGAGGCCTAGATAGCATATCTGCAACCTTATTCTGAATTCCTTTTTTATACTTGATCACAAGATGAAATTTTTGTAAGAAACCCATCCAACGAAAATGTCTAAACTGTTGTAGCTTAGTTTGTGATTGGAGATATTGTAAGGGCTGATGGTTTGTATGTAGTATTGTTTCTTTGCCCATTAAGTAATGTTTCTATTTTTTAACACTTTGAACCAACGCATACAATTCCTTATCATAAGTTGGATATTTTCTTACTACACTTGTGAAGGTTTCAGAATGATAACAAACTGGTTTCTTACCTTGCATTAAAATAGCTCCCATAGCATACTCACTTGCATCCGTCTCGATCTCAAATGGTTGTTGTATATTAAGAAGTGCCAAGACTGGAGTAGTACTTATCTTTTCTTTCAAAGTATTGAAGGCTTTTTGATGTTTGCCTCCCCACTGAAAGACCTATTTCACACTTATCAAAGAATGCAAAGGTGATGCAATATATGAAAATTGAGCAATAAACTTCCTCCAAAACTATACTGCACCAAGAAAACTCCTAACCTCAATTGTGTTAGTGGGTGTAGGCCAATTAACAATGACTGCCACTTTTGCAGGATCAATTTCTAATTCACCATGTCCTACAATGTAACCCAAGTATATCAAAGAGGTCTTGCCAAATTCACATTTTGACATTTTCAAATAAAGTTTTTCCCTTCGTAATGCATCCATGACTTTCTTAATGTGGATCACATGCTCTTCCCATGACTTGATGAAAATCAATATATCATCTAAGTCAACTATAACAAAATCATCAAGGAACTGTCTAAAAACATCATTCATCAATCTCATGAATGTAGCCGGGGCATTACACAACCCGAAAGGCATAACAAGCCATTCAAACAATTCCTGTTTTATCTTAAAGGTAGTTTTCAATACATCACCTTCATTAATTCTTACTTGATGATATCCACTTCTCAAATCCAGCTTAGTGAAATAAATAACATGTTTTAATTGATCCAATAAATCATCTATACAAGGAAGAGGGTAACGATTCTTAATAGTAATTTTGTTTAAAGCACGAAAATCAACACACATTCACCAAGTGCCATCTTTCTTTGGCACCAAAATAATTGGTGAACCAACAGGAGATGGACTTGGATGAATAACACCTCTATCTAATAGATCCATTAACTGTTTCTTGATTTCCTCATTTTCCACCACTGATAACCTATACATGCCAATGTTTGGGAGAGGAGAATCCTGCAATAGCTGAATTTCATGTTGAACTCCCCTTTCAGGAGGTAAGCCCTTAGGATCCTGAAATACATCATCATAAGTAGAAATGATTTCAACCAATTCATTCTTGTGTCTAGGATCACACTTTTCCAAAGCTTGAGAATATTCTTTTTCCTTAGACTTAATCAACATGAGACAAAAAGTCTTGCTTGAATTAACTAGTCTTTTCATTTGCCCTGCTATAACCAAGGAAAGACTTATTCTAATGTGATGTGCTCTAACTATATATTCAATTCCATCCTTAACAAGTAAGTACTTATTCTCCTCTCTATAGAAGATTGATTTTCTATCATAAAGATATGGGATTCCCAAAACAATCCCACATATGTCCAATGGAACAACATCCAACTCAACCTCATCTACGAACTTGGATGTGATGACAAACCTTAGCCTACAAGTTTGTGAGACTTGTAGCTTTGCATTGTCACACACACAACCTAGTGGATAAGGCTTCGGATGGGGATTGGTTTGTAAGCCTAGCTTCTTAACAACCTCTTTAGAAATTAAATTTGCTTGTGAGCCACTATCAAATAGAGTGTCAATCTTAGTATGCTTTGAAACAACTCTAATGTGGAACAATTCATTTATTTTCTTATCAACATGCACATAATTCTGTCTAGAAGAAGATGCATCATTTGATGACTTAGTGCTAGAAAGTGAAAGAGAAAAATCATTATGTAAATCCATAGCTGTGATCTTAGTTTCATCACCTGAATCTGATCCTAAGTCTTGAACCATATCATTAGCCTTCTTTTCTTTCTTTTGAAACTTTTTAGGCCTTAACTCAGGATGTAGTTTCCAACACTTAGACTCATCATGATTTTTCTTGCAATGATTACAAAATGGTTTTCCTTCTTCTTTTTTAACAATATAAGTGGATTTCTATTTACCCTTTCCTGATGAAATTTCCCCTTTGGAATGCTTAACATTATATTGCTTACTTTTACTTTAGGAAAAGATTCTTTTGATTGTTTTCCTCTAGCCTCTAAATGAGTGGCTTGAACACATACTACATCTAAATTAGTGGGATTGAACATAAGAATCATATGTCTTAAGTAACTATGTAACCCACCTATATATTTGAGCAGTGTTTCTTGTGTGTATAGAGGAACATTCAAAATTAAATCTTTTTTCCTAAAATCTTGTGTATAATCTTGAACACTTTAGCCTTTTCCTTGTCTGAAACTTTGCCAATCCATCATGGCCTTTTGTATATAGCCTAACGGATAGAATTGCTTTCTGAGTTCTTCAATAAATTCATTCCAAGTAGAAATCGAGTTACCTTTTTGAAGCTTGGTGTCCTTCAACTTACTCTCCCACCAGATGAGAGTTGTACCTCCCATACAAAGAGTAGCCAAATGAATTTTTGACTCATCCCCTGCAATCTTTTGGACCTTGCAATAAACTTCAATTTGCTTGACCCAATTATCCAACTTTTTGGCATTAACTTTGCCATTAAACATTGGTAATTCAAACTTAATATCCAATTTTGGTGAAGGGAGAGATTCCACAATTTTTTTACCATCATCCGATGGAGAAGGTTTTTCAGCTTCTTTACCTTTTGATTCTCGTGAATCACCTTCTTTTTCATTCTCAGATTTCCTTTGTTTGTCACGGTATAGTTCCTCAACCATGCTTCTCATGTCCATGAAAGCTCAACGAAAAGCTTGTTTGAATTCCATCTCTTCTTCGGCCATCCTTAAAGTACGCCTTGAACCAATATTTAGATTATACTCAACAAGTTTTCCTTCACCCTTTTGGGATTTAGACCTTGTCAACATACACTAGTAATCACTGTTAAATAACAACCACTTTGATACCAAAAATCTAATCTATAAACTGAAAATACAAGTGTATTACATTCAAAAATCACTTGTTCATGTTTATGCGATCCTTTAAATTTTCACTTTCTTGTGTTTAATTTGCATAAAGAAATTAAAATCAGAATTAAAATGAAGATCAAAATGTAATAATAATTAGAGAAAATGAAAGACAACACCAACAAATTGATAACGGAGTTCGGCTTTAATAGCCTACATCTCTGGGTGCGCCCAATAGTGAGGACCATTCTATTAAAATGCTACAACAAATGGCTTCAAAAACCTTTACAAATCTTCAATTTTACCTTCTCTGATATTTATTTGCCTACAAATATTTCTCTTAGACCTGAAAACAAAAGCCCAAGGCCGTACAAGGCAAAAGCAAGGCTCTAATCCTCTTAATTCTCTTTACACAGTCAGAAATCTATGTCAATACAAGTAAATATTACTCCCTTTTATAACATTTTAGCCACTGTGGCTGAAGCGATCAGGGCCTTAGCCTTTTAGGTTCTAGGTCTCAAGTTCCAAACTCTCCTCCTCCTTTCTAGGTGCCTAGGGAAGCGGGCAAGGGCGTCCTTCCTCCATGAGCGCGCTTTGACCAAGGATTTAGTCCCACAATTGCTAGGAGTGGTTGTTTTATTGCCTTAAATAGAAAGTTTATTGAATATTTCAAATGAGAAATATTTGGGTGCCAACTTTGGATGCCACCTAGCCTGTTCAAATGCCTAATAATGAGGGATGCACTTAATATTTTGTGGCATGGAGGTTTGGCGCCTATTTGGATTTGAAAATGTCAAATATCATGTGCATCCAATAAAACACCTAATTTTTTTTTGCCCCCTAATTATTTTCCATGTGTCAAATGGAGATTGGTCCACTTTGCATTCCTCAACTGTGCCACGTCACTTTTGACATCCCTGTCCCATGATTTCTTCAACTGGCTATATCTTGAGCATTCAGACTCTATTTTTCAAACCGTGAAAAGTGCTAGAAAGCTCTCAATGAGTACTACAATGTGCAGATGATTTGAACTAAATTTGATTACTTTTGAAAAATATAATGGTACATGGATCCACTTGGATCATTCCAACCCAATAAAAACAAAACTAGGGGCACATTCCACTCCAACAAAAACAAAACTAGGGGCACATTCCAATCCAGCAAAAAAAAAAACTTGGGGCACATTCCAACCCAACAAAAACAAAACTATGGGCACATTCCACCCCAATAACAACAAAACTAGGGGCACATTCCATCCCAACAACAACAAAACTAGGGTCATATTCCACCCCAACAACAACAAAACCAGGGGCACATTCCACCCCAATAATAATGAAACTAGGGGTACATTCCACCCTAAAAAAATCTTATTAAATCCACAAATGCACCAAAAATTCAAGAATGGAATTCTATGAAGGAAATTATTCAAAGATTGGAAATGAATAATAGAGTCAAAAAGTACAAATTCAATGAGATATGCCCATATCCATTTGATTTATCTATTATCCAAAACCCCTTTCCATCTCATTTTGAGGCACCCAAATTTGACAAGTACAAAGGAAAAGGAGATCCATATGAACACATATACGTATTCTTCATATTATGTCAAGAGGTTGCTTATAGTAGTGAGCATTTACTATGACTATTTCCATGAAGTTTAATAGGACAAGCTCTTGAATGGCTACTTAAACTACCCAAGGGATCAGTTGCAGATTGAAATGACTTGTCAAATATTTTTGTTAACCATTTTTCATATAACATAGAACATGAATTAACTATTATTGACTTATGCAAAGCCAAGAAACGTGATGGTGAAAGTTTCACTACATATCTATAAAAGTGGAGAGTATTGGCAGGCCACTTTCAACATAATTTAGTAGACAAATAATTGGCTGATATCTTTGCATAGAATTTACATCCTAAAGTTGTACATAATCTACGGTTAGCTTGTGCTAACTCATTTGAATAAATTATTGACAAAGGAGTGTAGATTGAGAAGGCTCTTATTGCTGAGGGCCTTGTTAAGATTTTTACGCAAGGTCAAGCATCTAATTAGACTAAATAACTAGTTCAAACAATTATGCAAGATAAGCCTAAGGGCTTTAGCAAAAATAAGAACATGATTGGAAATGGGATGACTAAAACAAGACATGTATAAATGGTACATGCTATGCCTCCTTCAAATGTACAATTAATTCCCCCAAATCCACTACCTATTTTACAAAGACAACCTCCATGAAGGACATTTTATAATAATTTTAGAGTCTTTAGCAAGTTAGGAGGATCAATTGAAATAGTGTTACAAAAGCTCATTGCAATTAATTTAATTATATGGCCAATATCAAGGCCATTTCCTCAAGATCAACCAAAACTAGATTGGTACAAAGAGAATGAATGGTGTAACTTTCATCATGTTTCTGGTCACGGTGCATATCATTGCATTTAATTATGACATATTATTGAGGACTTTATTGAAAGTGGTAAACTAGAAATTAAGTTGGCCCCTAATCAAGACACAAATTAGGATATGAGAATCTAAAAAGACCCCTTTCCTTGACATGATCCACCACCACCAAGAATAATCAAATTGATCATAATCAAGGTTAGAGGTAGAATCAGAACCAACAACAAGGTCAAAATCTTAATGAGCATAATCAAGATCATAATGCCCATACTAATAATGTACCTTACAACTATGATAATATTGTGGGATGCATTTTTATAACCCAAATTACCACTATTATTATTATAAAACCATGTGGCCAATCTCATGTTCCTTGCAACATAGGACCCATCATTATAGGGTCAACACCCTCTCCCCTAGTAATACCATGTTGGGTTCATAACATCATGTTGCTACTCCATTTACACAGGTTACTAATCCTGAACAATAGCACCTTTCTTATTAATTATAAAGGCTCCTTGCTGACCCAAAATTGTAGCAATATAGTTAGTTACACGTAAGTCACCATCCAAGGTCCTTTGCCTTCCTCTTCTAATTATAGTAACTCCTTGCCACCTCTAAGTTATGAAGTCTCAACTAGACACCCATGAGTTATCATCTAGGGCCCTTCACCCACTTTTTTTATAAAACCCAATGAGAACATTTTGCCAATGGTTTCAAAGCCAAATATTATCCCAAGAAAAATTAAAATAGTTCAATCCATAATTCAAATGCCTTATAGTCTAATGGATCAATTAGATAAAACCCCTGTATAGATTTCCATATTAAAACTCTTGCAGACATTTGATGTCCATAGAACCATCTTCAAAAAACTTTTGAAAGAGTCTATTGTGCCTAATGATATAAACCTTGTTCAGTTCCAGAACCTAGTTAGACACTTGTCTTCATTTTTACAAATCACATTTGATCAAAAGGACATGTCTACCCTCAGCCCAAACTGTAATAACCCACTATACATTAAGATAATCGTTGTGGATCACAAGATCAAGTGGGTTCTTATAGATAATGGTTCAGGGTTGAACATCATATCTCTTAAATTGATGTGATGATTGGGCTACATGGATAAGGACATTCATCCAAAAACTATTACAATCAAGGCTTACGACAACACCAAAAGGGAGTCATTTAGTACAATTTGGTTGCTAGTAATAGTTGGGTCTATTTTTCATCACAAATTATTCCATATTATGGATATTGAGCTTCCTTATAACATACTTCTTGGCTATCCTTGGATCTATGAAGTACAAATGATTCTATCTACTCTTCACTAATGCCTTAAGTTTCCCCATGATGGGATCGTGGTTACTATTCTTGTTGATCATCAGCCATATCAATACTGTAAACATCTTTAAGCAGAGTTTCATAATTATAACTATTGCCTAGGCTCTGAATTCATTACAAATAAGAACAAAGCCATCATTTCTCATCCATCTTCATCTAATTATATAGACCTTGGTGATCTAGCCTCCACTTCAACTGATCTATTTCATGTAGCTTTGGCCAAGCAGGTTTTTATTAAAGACATAGGTATTTCTATGTACCATCTAAAGGAAATCCTCCATATTTTAAAATTACCAAAATCCCCTAAAACATTTGGTAAGCCTATAACTTCCTAGACTCCTAACAGACCCAATTAGATTTGGCAACCAAAGAAGAAACAACCAAAACCTCCTATGGATTTTGTACCTGTAATTGCATCAAAGAAAGATTGAGAGGCTTTTACTGAGGGAGATTGGTTATGTTCTGAAGGCCTTGATGATTATTTTCAAAATCTAAAGTATCCTATCCCTAACAAGATAATGGACCATCTTGACTATATAGGGAAAGGCCTTGACACATAGACACAAGGAATTTTAGAACCCTTATCAGCTGGAGTTGTCAATTAGAATCATGGTCTCAGATTTAAACCACCATAGGATGACCTCATGACATTTGATAGTGACTCTTTTGAAGTGATTAATAATGAGACTCTTATTAGTGACATAATGTAACATTATAGCCTTTTTGATGAGCTTACTGACTCAGATTTGTTTGATTTAAATGCCATATTGACCATAACACATATTGGAGCTTCCTGTCCTAAAAGTAAAAAACTCATCCTAGTGGTGCTTCCCTTCCTAAAGTAGGACATTATATCTTTACCATTGGCACTTCCCATCCTAAAGCAAACCCTTACTGTAACCTATGCCTTTGCCATCCTGAACTCATAGATTGGGATCAACAAAATTTGGTCATATGCCTTGATGAGTTTCAAAATGAAGAATTGATTACATAATACATGGGCCTACAAGATGCATTCCATATTGGTGATCATAAGAAGGGTTTTGTTTTTTCATTGAATTCTTCTACCTACTTTGAAGAGCAGGAAAACTTTCTTGGTCATAATAAAGAACAAACATCAAGATCTTTAGGTGAAAACCTCTTTGAGGCACTTGTCGATCAGGAAAAAAGTAAAGAAAAAGACAAGCCTTTGAGTGAAAACCTATTTTAGGTGCTCCAAGGTGAGAAAGTTTGCTCATCCCCATAGGATGTAAAAATCCCATCTATCCCAAGTTCCATAGCTAGTACAAGCATCTCTTTAGAACAACATCAAATATTTGAGTGTCTTGTTCTTGAGTTTTTAGAGGGTTTTGCCAATTGGCCTTTACATGAGAAGGTAGATTTTGATTCCTCATATTATCCAGATATTTGGGAGGAACAATAAGAAGATATATCATAGAAAAATGATCATGACCATACATTGTCTATAAGTCTAGAAGATAGATCCACTCTCCTTATTAAAAGCACAATAGAAGTGAATTTGGGAACCCATGAGGATCCCAAAATTTTTTATCTTGGAGCTTCCCTTACTGAAGTAGAATGTGAACATATTATATCCATTCTTAAAGATTATAGACATATTTGCATGGGCATACTCTGACATACCAGGCTTGGACCTAGATTTAGTTGTGTATCATCTTATTGTTGACCCTGGTACTAAAATAGTCAAGCAAAATTGAGAAAGATGCATCCATGCATTACCATTTTGGTTAAGGCCGAGTTGGAAAATTTTTTAGGAGCTAATTTTATCATACCATTGGAATAATTTGAATGAGTTTCTAACATAGTACCCGTGAGCAAAAAGACTTTGGGCATACATGTTTATACTGATTTTCATGATATCAATAAAGCATGCCCCAAAGATGATTTTCCTCTACCCAACATTGACATGATCATCAAATCAACTAATGGGTATGAGATTCTATCCTTAATGGATATATTTTTTGATTACAATTACATTAAGATAGCCATTAAAAATCAGCATAAGACTATGTTCATCACTCCATGGGGGAAAATCTGTTAACAAATGATCTGAATTTTAGTTCAAAAAAGGTCCCAAGTTGTGATGAAACCAATTGCACATCATAGAGCTCATCAAGAGCTTTCCAGTGTTTTTTTTGATTTGCAAAATGGATACTGTATACCCAAGTTATAGGCTACTAAAGTTATTTTGTAATAGGAAAAATAAGGTGTTACAATGCATGGTGCAATTTACATGCAACAAGTGGACCAATCAGAGGTTGACATGTGGCAGTTAATTTTGTACATTCATGAAAAAATTTGGTTGGTGTTTGGTTTGGTTTCAACCTTTGGTCTTTGACAGGTGGTTATATGGATAACCATGGGCCCCACTATTGGTTCACTGGGGGCCCTTAGCGAGGGTCAACACACATGGTTAAGGAGGGGTGCCTTGGCCTCCATCTCACATTGGATTGTATTTTCATTTAATTTTAAGCTATCATTTCATGCCCATTGGATGCATGTGGGACAAATCAATTGTATGTTTTAAATAGCTTTGTAATATTCCTTGGTAATAATTTGCAATTTAAACTTACCAAGCCCCATTAAGCCACATGGGAGAACCAACACTTACCATGAAGGCCCTGCCAACTTATATTGTTGAGTCAAGATCGAAGATTGAAGGCTGAGTTAATACATTTCCACCATTGGTTCGAGACCAAATGGACCAGATGCCAAGTTAACCATGCCATGTCTAAGTATCATGTTCAGTCTCAAAGATTGGCTTGAGGCCTCAGTTTGGATATGGCCCAGACAAAAAGGCGTGTGGCGTGACTGAAGCCATAACCATCTATCCTCATCTTAGGCTATATTAAGCCTATTCTATCATCTTCTTTGATGAATGTAGGATAAAGGATGTGGCTAAGCTCACAAGTATAGGCAAAGGTTGGAATAAAAGACTTTTTAACGCATGGTGACCTTTCCCACTCACCATATGTGGGATAAAATATATCATTGGCATTTCAAAATAGACATTCAAGTCTATTAAGAACCCAATGGCTTTCATAATCCCATCGATGTGGGATTAAATGGATAAGCTTGACCACCAAAAACAAAGGTCAAAGACTTGAACTCAAGACTCGCTGTGTAAAAGTGATAAGCCTTGACCACTTATGTCATAGGTTTCTAAGTGGTATAAAAGGCACAAACTTGTATTTGAAGGGAAGTGTTTAGCTGACTGTGTATTTTTTATTAAGAGGTTGAGAGCTAGATGAAAGCTTAGAGAAAGCTAGCAAATGGATTTTGATCCACTATCTAACCTGGTACATAGTAAGTAAGCCTTTTTAATTATGTTTTGTCATTAAAAAGAGAATGTTATTATTATTATTTGGATAGATCAATAGTTTAAGTGAAGGGACTTAAGTAGATTCGAAAGGGGATTGAAGACTGAGGAAGAATTTTGTGTTGCCAAGCTTGAGTATATCAGGGTAGGTGGAATTCTTGGATAGAGATTAGACATGAGGGAAGTTGTGCAGTGTTTTTCCAAATTTGTAAGTCATTTGTTAAACAAATTTAATAGAAATGGTCCTCACTATTGGGTAGACTCAGAGATGTAGGCGAGAGATGCCAAACTCTGTTATCAATGTTGGATGGTAATTTGTCATTTGATTGCATGTTTTAATTCAATTTTTTTATTTTTAATTATAAATGCATGAAAAGTTTAAAAATTGACATTTTATGACATTTTAAAAAACAAACTGGTTTAATTAGTGAATGGAAGTTAAAAGTCTTATGATGGTTCCAATCCAATTTGATAATCAAGAATACATAAAATGCCAAAAATTTTGCAAGTTCTTTTGAGTATTTCGAGAATTTATTAAGTTTGAGAAATTCAAAATCCATAGTTTATAACTTCACTTTGAGTTTATCAGTGTAGTTTACAGATCAAATTGGTATTAGAGCAGTTAGAAAGCATGGTTAGCTTCTGATTATGTGATTTGATAGTTGCTTTCAATTTATTGGTTATCACTATCACTTGATTAGATTGTAGTGTGCAGTTGTGGTATTAGTGTATTTATAGGGAACCATGGGCAAGTTATCACATAAAGCCAAGATGGAAGAGCTTGAAGCCATCAACACCCAGATTTAGGATGAGAATGCATTCCTGAGATGCAAGCTCTTAGCTCTTGAAGAACAAGTTGCAAGTTTGAAATTAGAGCTTGAATCTAAGGATGAGATCTTGATCAAATTGTAGTGTGGTGAACCAGAGAAGGTAATACCTTTTACTTCAGATGCAGAGACTATGACTCAGTGCACTATAAGTTATTCACCAAATAATTCATCTTCTTCTTTCCATTTAGATTCAGATTCATGTAATGATGCTTTTGATAGTTTTGAACAACACACTAAGGGTATAGAATCCAAATTTTTGAAGAAAATGGGATTTAATGGAAGAGGTCTTGGTTGAAATGGCCAAGGAATTACTAACCCAATATAGGTAGAGCATAGATCTCTTCATGCAAGTTTGGGTTACATTAGTGAGCAGGTGGATATTGAAGAAACTTCCTCCACAACTAAAAAAAGGCAAGCTTCTGATAGAAAAGGTTTGAAGCCACTAGTAGAGCATGTGCAGTGTAATAGAATAGGAAAATAAGGTATTGAGATTCCACCTCTTATTTCTTACACTAGAGTTAGCACTAAATCTTCTCATCCACTTTTTATGTTTAAGAAATTTGGATTTAACATTTGGAAGATGATGCAATCATTTCCTTTCACTTTTTATGGGATGCATAACCAAAGTGTTGCATTTTTTTGGAAAAGACATGTTTTGATTAAGTAGATTACATGTGTTAAAAATCATTCTCGTCATGGCAAAGCGATAAGAGGTAAAAGGGAGACCTCACCTAAGAAGGTTTTATGCACTCATTGCCATATGAGTGGACATCAAATTGATCATTGTTTTAAACCTCAATCATCTTCTCATTCTAGAAATGGTAAAAATAATATGATTTATCAACCTATTAATAAGGTCAATGAAGTTAAATCAATCCTTAATGATGTTAAGGAATCCACTAAGGAAATCAAGTTAACTAGGTAGAAAATTTGATTACGTGGATTTATAATGCATTTATTTTTCAAAGTATTGTTAATAATTATATTAAGAGAAAGAAAAAACTTTGATGATGCATTAGTAGAGTTTGTGAGAATAATTTGAGACAGGTTTATCATTCGAAGTATTTCAATTCTCACCTTTTTGATGAATAGCTCTATGTTTTGGAATCTCCTATTTATGCTGAGTGAGTTATTTGTAGGACTTGAACTCATATGATCAGTTGGAGATAATAGCATAATTCATGTTGTGGGTTGAGTTAATTCCCTTACAACACTTGTCTCATATTTGACTACTATTTGGAGAATGTATCTATTTTGGCACATGGATGTATAGATGCATTGTAAGACCCTATGGGTATGTTTCGATGTTAGGCAATATACACTGTATGTTGTTTGCATTTGATTAGAATTGTAAGTCCCATACCAGGGCATTGTATTTCAACATGTATACAACATTTATTATATGTTTCTAGCATTAACAAACTTGTTTTTATAGTCACATTGGGAATTATTTTAGTTTATTGATAGTTCACTGCTTTACATGATGTGACATGGGCAGACAATTTTGGTATGCTATGATTAGTTTATTGGCAGTTGAATATTCCTTTACTCATGCCATGTTGTAGGCATTTTCACTTGAGATGTGAATCATTTATTTTTTTCAATGTTTATCTCTTGCTATGATTGGGTTCTATCTGATGTGATGCAGTAGACTAGTTATCAGTTTTCAGGAGATAATAGACTTTAAGAGAATAAAAGCCTCTTTTACAGGGAAGTGTGATCCAAATTTTGACAGTTCACTACTTTACATGATGTGACATGGGCAGACAGTTTTGATATGTTATGATTAGTTTATTGGTAGTTGAAGATTCCTTTACTCATGCCATGTTGTAGGCATTTTCACTTGAGATGTGAATCATTTATTTTTTCAATGTTTATCTCTTGCTATGATTGGGTTCTATTTGATGTGATGCAGTAGACTAGTTATCAGTTTTCAGGAGATAGTAGACTTTTAGAGACTAAAATCCTCTTTTATAGGGAGGTGTGATCCAACTTTTGACAGTTCACTGCTTTACATGATGTGACATGGGCAGACAATTTTGGTATGTTATGATTAGTTTATTGGCAGTTGAAGATTCCTTTACTCATGCCATGTTGTAGGCATTTTCACTTGAGATGTGAATCATTTATTTTTTCAATGTTTACCTCTTGCTATGATTGGGTTCTATTTGATGTGATGCAGTAGACTAGTTATCAGTTTTCAGGAGATAGTATACTTTTAGAGACTAAAAGCCTCTTTTATAGGGAGGTGTGATCCAAATTTTAGTTTGGAAAAAGGTCCCAAGTCATGATGAAAACAATTGCATAGTGTATAGCTCATCGAGAGCTTCCCAGTGATTTTTGTGGTTTGAAAAATGGACATCATATGCCCAAGTTATAGGCTGCTGAAGTTATTTTGTGACAGTCAAAATAAGGAGGTGTCATAATGCATGGTGCAATTTACATGTGACAAGTGGACCAATCATAGGTTGACATGTGGAAATTAGTTTTGTACATTCTTTTAAAAATTTGGTTGGTGTTTGGTTTGGTTTCAGCCTTTGATCTTTGATAGGTGATCATATGGAGAACCATGGGCCCTGCTATTGGCTCACTGGGGGCCTGCTATTGGCTCGCTGGGGGCCCTCAATGAGGGTCGACACACTTGGTTAAGGAGGGGTGCCTTAGCCTCCATCTCACATTGCATTATATTTTCATTTGCATTTAAGTTATCATTTCATGCCCATCAGATGCATGTGGGATAAATCAATTGTATGTTTTAAATAACTTTGTAATATTCCTTGGTAATGATTTGCAATTTAAACTTACCCAGCCCCATTAAGCCACATGGGAGAACCAACACTTACCATGAAGGCCCTACCAACTCATATTGCCAAGTCAAGCTCAAAGATTGAAGGCTGAGTTAATACATTGCCACCATTGGTTCGAGACTGAATGGATCGGATGCCAAGTTAACCATGCCATGCCTAAGTATCATGTTTAATCTCCAAGATCAGCTCGAGGCCTTAGTTTGGATATGGTCCAGACAAAAAGGTGTGTGGCGTGACCGAAGCCATAACCATATATCCTCATCTTAGGCTATATTAAGCCTATTTTATCATCTTCTTTGATGAATGTGAGATAAAGGATACGGCTAAGCTCAAAAGCGTAGGCAATGGTTAGAGGGAAATAATTTTTAAAGAATGATGACCTTTCCCACCCACCGTATGTGGGATAAAATATATCATTGGCATTTAAAAATAGACATTCAAGTCTATTAAGAACTCTATGGCTTTCATAATCCCATCGATGTGGGACTAAATGGATAAGCTTGACCGCTAAAAACAAAAGCCAAAGACTTGAACTCAAGACCCGCCATGTAAAAGTGATAGGCCTTGACTGCTTATGCCATGGTTTTCTAAGTGGTATAAAAGGCACAAACTTGTATTTGAAGGGAAGCGTTCAATTGACTATGTATTTTTTATTAAGAGACTGAGAGCTAGATGGAAGCTTGGAGAAAGGTAGCAAATGGATTTTGATCCACTATCCGACCTGGTACATAGTAAGTAAGCCTTTTTAATTAAAAAGAGAATGTTATTATTATTGTTTGGATAGACCAATAATTTAAGTGAAGGGACTTAAGCACATTCAGAAGGGGATTGAAGACTGAAGAAGGATTCTATGTTGCCAAGCTTGAGTATATCAGTGTAGGTGAAATTCTTGGATAGAGATCAGACCTGAGGGAAGTTGTGCAACATTTTGAAAAATTTGTAAGCCATTTGTTGCACAAATTTAATAAAAATGGTCCTCACTATTGGGTAGACCCAGAGACGTAGGCAAGAGATGCCAAACTCTGTTATCAATGTTGGATGGTAATTTATCATTTGATTGCATGTTTTAATTCAGTTTTCTAATTTTTAATTATAAATGCATGCAAAGTTTAAAAATTGACATTTTACGACATTTTTAAAAACAAACTGGTTTAATTGGTGAATGGAAGTTAAAAGTCTTGTGATGGTTCCAATCCAATTTGATAACCAAGAATACATAAAATGCCAAATAATTTGCAAGTTCTTTTGAGTATTTTGAGAATTTGTTAATTTTGAGAAATTTAGAATCCATAGTTTTAAACTTCACTTTGAGTTTATCAGTGTAGTTTATGGATCAATAAGTCATGCCATTTAGTTTGGAAAATGCTGGAGCCACATATCAACATGTAATGACTATCATTTTTCATGACATGATGCATGACATTGTTAAGGACTATGTTGATGATATACTAACAAAATAAAGAACAAGAGCTGGACATCCTGACATTTTACGAAGGATATTTGAGAGGCTTCATGCATATAAAGTCTACTTGAATCCTAAGAAATTTACCTTTGGAGTCACATCAAGAAAATTTATAGGCTTCATTGTATCACAATGAGGGATCAAATTCAACCCTACAAAGGTCAGCACTATTAGGGAAATGCTTCCACCAAACAATCTTAAATACTTGTGAGGTCTACAAGGAAAGATCTAGTCTATATGTAGGTTCATTTCTCAATTAGAAGACAAGTGCCACCCATTTACCCATTTATTAAAGAAAGGGGTAACATTTCAATGGGATAAAGATTATCAGATAGCATTTGAAAAACTTAAAACATACTTGGCCAAACCACTAGTCTTACGACCTCCAACACAGGGAAATCCACTGCTTCTTTATATATCAACCACAGAACATGCACTAGGGGCACTTTTGGCTCAACATGATGATCATGGTAAGGAACATGTTGTTTATTATTTAAACCACACATTGGTATCCTATGAACATAATTATATGCCTATTGAGAAGGCATGTTTAGCTATGGTGTTTGCCACTTAGAAATGATGACATTGTATGCTAAATAACAAAACTATTTTTATTGCCAAGGTAGATCCTCTCAAGTTCCTATTATCTAAAATAACTCTTGAAGGATGCATGGCTAAATGGATTATGCTCTTCAATGAGTTTGATATTGAGTACCAGAATCAAAAGGCAATCAAAGGACAAGTTTTTGCTAACAAACTTACATAAGCTCCTATTATGACCACTCAACCTCTCAACTTTGACCTTCTAGATGATTCTATCATGATGATAAAATAAGCATCACAAGAACCTGAATAGTGGATTCTCTATTTTGATGGATCCTTCACATCCTAAGGGTTTAGAGCTGGCATATTTTTGATCATGCCATAGGGGAATTTGATCCCCAAAGTATTTCATATACAATTTCAATGTACAAATAATATGGCTAAATATGAGGCATTAGTTATAGGGCTCCATCTTGCTATACAGTGGGATATTCAAAGCTTCAAGGTCTATAGAGATTCAAAGCTAATCATAAATTAGACAACGAACTAATATCAAATAAGGGATGATAAGCTTGTTCCTTAAAAGAAATTTTTTGATAACCTCAAAACACATTTTAAATCTCTGTAGTTTGAGCAAGTTCCACAAGTCAACAATAGATTCGCTAATGCCATGGAAATAATTGGTTCCATGATTCAAATGCATGACAATGCTAAATAATATTAGTTCCTGATTGAAAATCTTCTTCAACTGGCATATATTCTATTAGATTCAGAGAGGATATGCACTGTTGTTGATCCTAATCCCTCACTTGAGCTACCATGGTACCAATATTTTTATAACTATTTCCATAGTCATGCATTTTTTGCTAACCTTTCCAACAAACAAAAAAAATATTCCTTCATCACTTAACACGTTATATCCTCCTTGGAAACATGCTTTATCATAAAGGCTATGATGGAATGCTTCTTCATTGTTTATCTTTGGGAGAATCCAAGCTGGCACTAAAAGAGATTCATGAAGGAATGTGTTGGGTCCATACCAATGGTGTAGTCCTAGCAAAGAAACTCCTTAGAATAGGTTCTTATTGGCCCAAAATGGAGACAGATACTTTTAATTATGTAAAGAAGTGTGTTATTTGTCAGTAGCATGAAAAATTGATACATTCATCTTCCTTAACATTGTAGCTAATTACAACACCATGGAGATTCTCAACATGGGGTCTCGATCTCATTAGAAAAATTAACCTAACATCTTTAGATGGCCATAAGCACATTTTGACTAAAACTAAGTACTTTACAGAGTGGATTGAGGCCATTCCTCTCACTTAGGTTACTGAGAAACAAATAGCTAAATTTATTCATTACCATATCATCTGTCGATATGGCATCCCAAACTGTATTATATCTGATAATGGTGGATCTTTTGTGAACCAAGATGTGAAATATCTTTGTGAAAAATTTAAGATCAAGCATAAGAAATCTACTCCATATAACCCACAAAGGAAAAAATAAGCTAAGGCATCAAATAAAACCATTCTAGCCATCTTAAAGAAGATTATCAATGATGTTGGTTGTAATTGGCACTTGAAACTCATTCCTACCCTTTGAGCTTATAGAACCAATCATTGCACCCCAAAAGGAGCTACTCCATACTCCCTTATTTTTGGCACTAAAGCTATCATACCTATCAAGATTGAGATCCCATTATTACGAATATCATTGGAGCACATTGAAGATAATGAAGACTATAGAGCCTCATGACTGCATGAACTAAAGCTTCTTGATGGTAAGCATTTGGTTGCCCTAGAAAAATTTTAGGCCTATCAGAATAGATTGTGGAGAAGTTATAACAAACACATTCTCCCTTGAGAATTTGAGATTGGTGACTTAGTTTTGAAAGAGGACTAAAAGAATACAAATGCTGAACCCAAAAAGAAAGGCAAGTTTTAGCCTAATTGGTTAGGACCATATATTGTCACAACAAACTATGGATTAGGAGCATATCAATTGGCTAAACCTAATGGTGAAGAAATTTTAGATCCCATGAACATCATACACCTTAAGAGGTTCTACGCATGAAAAAAATTGAACCATTTTTTATAAGACCCCTGAATCTAGGGTAATTTGTGTTGTCATATTTTTATCCCACCTTTTTATCTTACCTTGAATGCATTTTATACTATCCTAGTCCATTTTTCATGATTCTCGATAGTAAAGGCTTTGAATCCTTGGCACTCTAAACATATTCTTCATCCCATTCTGGATGGCTCTCTTTCAGAAGCATATTCTTTGTTATGTCTAAGGCATGTTATAAGCTTGAGCACATTTTATCCCTTAACCAATTATGACCCTAATTATGTCTCATGAACATTATGAACATCCTTAGCAGTATTTCTACAAAATAATTTAGCCAGTACACTATTGTGCAGCTTCAAACAAGTGAACATAAACATATTTTTTAGTTCCAGACCATTGCTACATTTTACAGATAGGTGAATGTTGATACTTCCTTTTTTACTTCAGGTTGCACATTATCTTATATCACATTTGCTACTCTTTATTATTTTATCAAGACCATCACTCTCATTAATTTTTGAGCATGGGCTGTTTCAGCTGGCTTAGCTATCTTATTAGAATCTCTACTCTCAAGACGTGCATCCACTTGACTAGATGGTCCCACCTTATACATATTTTATCCCAAAAACACCAAAAACATTAAAAATACTTTGAAAATATTAAAAACATTAGAAAATGATCCAAAAAAGAATAAAAAAATTGTCTCATACTTCTATACATTTGTACATTCTTGTTCCACCATGCTATGCTCTTGTCATTTTACAAGCATAGAAATACTAGGTCATTTCATCTTATTACACACACTTGCCATTTTGCAAGATCATTCTTTATTATCTCATCAGCTTCTTGTTTGCTAGACAATTTTTCTTTGTTTGTTATATCTTCCATTTATTCTATAACATTAATCATGATGGTCTGATTATCATTTTTCTTCTATCCCATTTCCCAGGAGAAGTACATTTGGCTTGAAGTTGATGTTGGAACATGTATCCATGGAACTATGTAGGCAACATCCACTTGTCTGAGACATCTGGAGTCAGCTCAGCCAACCCCTTCCTTTTCTTCTCTTCCCCCATTTTTTTGTCATTATTTCTCTTTAATTAGGGAACAATTGTCACTTTTCTTTGTTATAATGTGGGGGAAAGTAATGCCTCTACCGCACATGTATGAACATTTGTCTTTAAACCATACTAGCTTGGTTTTTATTTGTGTGTGTTTAATTGAGTTTTTTGATGTTTTGTTATGTTTTCTTGGTGTTTTGTTATGCTTTCATACCTCTCTTTTTATTTTTTCTCCTTTTCTCTTTTTATTACTTCTTATCTCTATTCTTGGACTTATGTTTCCTTGGTTGTTTTTTTCTTATCTCTTTTGTGTTTCAAACATCTTGATAATTCACATGGCTCTTGATTGTTTATATCTTGATCCTATGTTATTACGTTGTTCTTGGACCATTTTTGTTTTTTTTTTGTTTTTGGTGTCTTGTTTTTCTATTTGATTTTGCTTTTTTATGTTTAAGAATGCCTTGATGGTCCACGTGGATCTTGATTATTCATATTTTGGTCTCATGTCGTTAAGACATTCTTGACTTTTATTTTTAAACATTTTGTTCCTACTTAAGACCATATATTGATTTCAAGTTAGGCTCATTTATGTTTATGTTTATCTTTGTCTTTTCTTTTTCATTGTTGTTTAAATTTAAATCACTATAACTCTAGTTTTGGTCATTGTTTTACCATTATCCTTAGTTATAGGTATTCATATTTGAACTGGCTTAGCACAATTATAATCTTATGTCATTCTAAGTTAGTCATACTTATGATGCCTAATTTTTTTCTATATCAAGAACTTTTTGCTTAGGTCTCAAAGTCTTAACATCAACATCAATGCCGATGAACGATTCTCAAGAACACTTTACAAAACCTAGGATCATGATATAGAATTGGCTTTTAGGTAGCATGCATTTCAAGATTCTTTGTCTATGCTTAGATTTGCATCTCTTTGCATACATTGTAAGTCTAATCAATTCTTGGTCATTTTTCATCATTCTTGAATCCATTCTCTCCTAAGCTTGGGTGAACTACATTGGCCTAAAGTTCATGTTGGAACATGAGTCCATGGAACTATGTAGGTAGCTCTCAATTTCTATTGAGGTCAGCTCGGCTATCTCCATTATTATTTTCATCTCTCTCATCACGTTGTGCATTCTCATATACTTGGTTTTATATGGATTTCTAAGCCATTACACCATTGCATGTATGTTTTCACCCAATCACTTTAACCTATTTTTTTTATTACATCTTTGAGCTATTTTGATTTCCAATTACCCATGCTGGGGCATAATATCTAAACCACGTCTGAATCAAGTCAGATATATAGGGGAAAATCATTATTTATTCTTTATTAATGATCAAGATTTTCCCTACTAGGGTAAAACTATTTTATCATGATCACATTTGATATACTAGAGTACTTATCATCTTCTATTTAGAGACCTCATTCTAGTGGTGCTTCCATTTTTGAAGTAGAACATTCTCTTTTTTCCTCTAATTATAAGCTCTCCACACTAATACCTATGATGGAAATATTTTAGTGTGTAACTTGTCTCAAGATTGATCAATGTCATAAGCATTCAACTTGTACTCTCAAATTGGGTATGTTTACAGTGTGCCCTTTACATTTATGGATTGTATCTTTTGCATTCCCCCCATATCTGGGGCCTATTATACCTCTCATTATATTTTTATCATTGATGGTAATCATGTGTGAATCATTAACTCATCTGGGTGTGATCTATTCCATGGGTTAACCTCTCCCTTTCTCTCTAATTTTGAGAGTCCATCCTTCTCTTTCATCCTAGTATGTCCTCTTGAGGGGGCATCATGAGTCTATTCTAATTTCTTCTTGACAAATATATTATTTGAAAAGATGTTGCTTCACCTGGATATCTTGCTACACCTTCTCAAATAGGGGAAAAATGTAGACATCCAATTCTTAACTCCATTTGTGTTGAAATTGTCAATCTTACTCGAATTGGTCTCAAATGCACATTTTAGGTCAAAATCCATAAAATGTGCTAAATGGTTCAAACTTGTCATTTACAAGTGCCAATTTAGGTCAAATTATCCCTAAATAGGGCAATGAAATTTATGAGCCAGCTAACTTTGATCAATTCATTTTGAGTCAAAATGATGATTTTGCCTTTTATGCTCTGGATCACTCTTTTCTCCTAAATTATTTATTATACACCACATACCTTTATTATTTTCTGTTTGAAACATCCTAAATGGAAATATGGTTCCATCACATCTAATGTCATATTCTAATTATTTTTGAGTCAAATTACAACTTAGTAATATGACTTTCTAACCATTTTGATTAATTGAGGGCCAATTTTTAAATAATTGCATAAATGTTGATTAACCTTGTTTAAGGCTAATTAATATAAATCAAGAGCTTAAGTGGATTTTTCATGAGAGTTGTTGAATATTTATTTTTGAAAATTGATTCTTATTATCTGCATCATTAGGTGACATCATTTCTTGAGAAGACATCCCTAGGCCATAAATGCCACAAATATCAGGATTATGGGTCACCCATGCTTAGTTAATGCCTCCCCTGCCTCTTTAATGCCCCTTATTCCAAGGTCATGATGAAGATAATTATGTATTTAATTCTAAATATTAGGATTATCATGGCCACATATCTCAATCTTGAGATGGATGGTCATGGTTGATCCCGACCAATCTCAAAAATCTATAAATAGAGAGGCCATGAACATGAATTTTAAGCTTGAATATTGAAAACTGATAATGTTAAATTATTTCCACAATCCTTTGAATTTGATCATTGATTTTGTTTTCAAGCTTCATTGATAGGCTAGTTTAGTGATTTGGAATCATGAGCTTAGGTTTTATGGAGTGTTCTTGAGACATTGGAGGAGTTTTCCACCTTTGTTGACAAAGACAAGGATGCTTGATCAAGGGAGAACATGATTTTGAGCCACATGGGTATGGTGAATCCATTTGAGAAGGTAATATGATGTTTTAATTGTTTCATTTGTTTCTTTATATCCTTTTTAATTCCCATAGGAATATATAGGCTTAGTTAGTTAGTTCTTTATGCATTTTTCATTATTTATGGACTAATCCTTGACTAACTTGATTTGTAATCCTCTCTACAAGGGTTTTATTAGAGAATTATGCCTATCCATTTACTTGTGGTCGATAAGGTAAGGAAAATATTAAATCAATGCCAAATGCATCACATAAACCTTAGACTTGCTTATTTTTAAAGGATTTTTCATTATCAGTGATGATATTATGAGGAACACAAAAGCAACAAATGATATGATGGTTGATAAAGTTGGTAATCTTTTCTACTTTGGTCGAGATAAGAGGAATAACTTCCATCCACTTGGTGAATTATTTGGTGACTATGATGATGGAGCTATACCGCTATGAATAATGGGGGTTAATTCCCCTAATGAGATCGAGGCCCCATTAAGAGAGAGGCCAAAAGTCCTTAGATACCTAGAGGTTATTGACTAATGCATGATGTAAATTAATGTGTTTGATGGGCTGCTAACAGGATTATTTCCTCCATGGCTAATGGCTATACAAATTACAGAAAACATAATTATACAGGCTCAGGTTTCTACTGCTAATTACATTTCCCTTTATCAAATCTTTTACCTGCAAGTTTCTGTATGCTGATCTCCACATGCCTTTCTTGATTTAGTTATTTCTTTGTTGATTTCTTTTATTCAAATAGAAAGTCAACTTATCTAAATTGTGGCACAACTTGCATGTAGATGGAATAAGCATTACTGAACTGATCATTGATTGAATCTCTGTGTTACTTTTTGGAAATAAAACTAAAATTACATTCAGATTTCCACTTACACATTTATTTCAAATCATCATCCTTTGTCCCAACCAATGTATACACAGACCTTCGATCTTGTTCAATACTTTTATAACATTTTAACCTCACTATGAACTCAGCTATAGAATGCAAACCCAAATAGGTCAACATAGGATTCTAGATTTCTGCTTGAACTGAGAGCTTTCAAAATGAAATTTTCAAGAACCTTTATTGTCCTCAACGCTTCAAAGAGGTGTGTCTTTGTTTTCTTCCCTTAAGCTTGACTAGACGCTTTTAGTTCAATACATGAATAGACACTTTTCATGAATGGACTGATGCTATGAATGACCATAAATTACAGCTCTTTTCCTCTTACGATCTGTGACCTACCTCAGATCACATACGAACGTCTTGATTGTAATCTAACTCAATAATGATCTCATCTTCCTCCATCAAGGATATCCCACGATCACCATTATGTTATTTTTGAGCTTTCCATCTTTCAACTGCATAGAATCAAATGAAATAGTTTTTGATTGCCTGAGAAAACCTTATTGACCGCGTATTTATTTTAGCGCAGACCCTCTACAATATTTATTAACTTCCATGCACTTCAATCCACGTTCCAATTCTCCTACCATTATAAATCCCATACACACATTTACACGTTGATTTACCTTGGACAGTGATTTGGAGGTCTGTGTGCCTGAATACCCTATTCAGGCCTTGTTTAGACTTCTTATAACATTCAAAGCTCTTCAAAAAAAATATTTTGGTCACATAATACTAGTTCTAACTTTTTCCCAACATACAAAATAATCAGTCTTCCTCAATGTTCTATAGAGAACCATTCAAACACATACACAGGCTTGTCACCAAAATTCCATAACATAAATATATAAAACAAAATATTCATTCTTTCTCAAATAAGAGACTTATAATTCAATACAAGATCCAATCTCAATGTTTTATGGCTTTCAAAGCCTTGTTTTCTCCTTCACATCAAATCTACTCCTTCTCTTTAACTTCAACATCTCTTGAGTGAGGTCCTCCCTCACTATTTCTCCTCTCTTCTCTGCATTCTATTCTCTTCATTTTGACATTCTTGAGATCCTCTTTTCTTCCTTCATATCTTCCCTTGAAGGAGAGGTCTTTTCTTTTATGTCCTTTTCTCTCCTCTACGTACTTCTCATCCTCCTCCCTTTTTAATGAATTTTCTTTTTTTTTTGCTCTTGTTAAGATTCTCCCCTCTAACTTCTACACCAATTTTGGGCTGAAGGTAAAACAAAAATAGTTTGTAATTTTTAACAATATACTAAGGTTGAAACATTTTCAACCACTCTTCCCTTATTTCCTCAATAGCCCCAACAATTATTTTTTTACCTTTTCAGTTTTCACTTTTGATAATTACATTTACTCTCAAGGTAAAATTTTGAAATTTAAACACAATTTAGAGGGAAAAACAAGAATTTGAAATTTCACACTAGAATATCATTTGAATTTGCATGTTTGATGATCTCAACTAGTCCTCCATGAAGCTATTGTAGATGCTCCTACATTAGTGTTGTTAACATTTAACACACTTTTAACATAATCAAAATAGTCTTGGTTGAGGGTGGGATAATAGTAGCCAAGGTAAAGGATATGTTTAGTGATCTCTAGGCTGCTAAAGTGTCCCCCATAGATCCCATCATGTGTTTCCTTGATGGCATGAGAAGTTTCATGGTTACATAAGAAATGAATAAGGAAATTTTAAAAACCATGTTTGTAAAATATTCCCCCTAGTATGGTGTAATGAGAGGTACTCTAAACAAAGGCTCTTTGGGTATTCCTAGAGTAGTTGGTAGGAACGATGCCTAGGTTAAGGTAGTTAAGAGTTTGGTCATACCAATAGTCAGGTAGGGATTCCTCTACATTAAAAATGGTAGGGAGGTTAGATTGGCTATAAGAGGGTATGGTAAAATGATGAATAGTGACAAATATTTTGGAATTAGAAGGTTGAGAAGGGATCTAGGAAGTAAGGTAGGCCATTGTATCCATGAATTTATTGGTAGATTGGGGAACAGATTGGACCAAGTAATGTTTGAATGATGTTTACAGTTTATCAACTAAAAGTTTATATTTTTGTAAGACATCATTCTTACATTGATAAGATCTATTGACCTGGTTGACCATAAGATAGGAATCACCAAAGGCATGGATTATCTTAAATCCCAAGGTTAGAGTAGTTCAGAGACCTATCACTAGGGCTTCATATTCAGCCATATTATTGGTGCATTCAAAGTTAAATTTGAAGGAGAGAGGAAGGAGTTCACCATAGAGAGGAATGATAATAACTCTAACAGCCCCTATTTATTGACACTTTGAGCCATTGAAGAACATGGTCATTTGGTAGGCTATTCCATCTTCTTAAAAAAGAGTCATGATAGACTCATTCAAAAAGGCAAGAGGAGGTGGTTGGTTGTTTGGTAGAGGAGCTTTAGCCGATTGGTCAGAAATGACCTACCCTTTAATCAACTTATACTATAGAAATTCAAGGTCAAATTTATTTAGGAACATGAGCCACTTATCCATACACTAATTTTGGTATGGTTTAGAGTGCATGTACTTGAGCGAGTCAGTATTAGTGATGACATATGTTTTATGGTTAAGAAGGTAGTGGCAGAGCTTAGTGGCTATGAAGGTTAATTATAAGTAGAGTTTTTTGGTATGTTTATATCAAATCTCATATTATATAAGCATGTGGATAATGTAGTATACATATTTCTTTTTGTGTTGTTCATCTCAATGAGCCAACATTACCCTTAGGGAAGGGTCAGTGGCATAGATATATAGGTAAAATGGGTGGTCATCCTTATGAGGGGTGAGGATAGGAGGTGACAAAAGGTACTATTTAAGTGAATCAAAATCCTTTTAATAATCACTATTTCATTTAAAAGAGACATCCCTCTTAATAAGGTGATAGAAAGGTTGGCACCAATCTGAAAGCTGAGAAATGAAATGGTGAATGGATTGAAGTTTTCCCTATAGGCTACAAAGCTACTTAAGGTTGGTTGGAGGAGGCATGTCCAAAATTTCTCTAAATTTAGTAGGGTCTACTTTGATTCCATGAAGAGAGATGATAAAGATAAGAAACTTTCCTAAAATGACCCAAAAAATGCATTTTTTGGGATTAAGGCGAACATGATAATGTAGAAAGCATTCAAATATGATTGTAAGAATAATAAAGTGATCTTTTCAGAGTTTGGATTTTTTGAGAAGGTCATCCACACAGTCTTATATAATCTTATCGATGATATCATGGAAGATATAAGTCATAGCATGTTGGTAGGTTGCAATAACATTTTTTAATTCAAAAGGCATGACTCTATAATAAAACATTCCCCAAGAGGTGGTAAAGGTGGGTTTATACTAATCTTTAGGAGTAATCAAGATATGATTATAACTCAAAAATCCATCTATGAGAGATAATATTTTGTGGCTGATTGAAAGATCAACAAGCTGGTCAATGCCAGGTAGAGGAAAGTCATCCTTGGGGTAGACGAGGTTAAGGTTATGAAAGTACACAAAATTGCGTAAACCCCCAGTGACTTTGGTGTTATAGGTACAATATTTGAGACCCATTAGGGGTAGTCAATGGGTTGAATGAATTTTACAAATAGGAGACACTAAATCTCTTCTTTGATGAGAAGGGATATATGAGGATATATGCATTGAAGTTTCTATTTAATACGCTTGGCATCACAATGAGTGACTATGTTAAGGGTATAAATGGTGGGGTCAATCTCAAGCATATCACTATAAAACCAAGTGAATGTTATGATATGATCTTGGAGGAAAGAGAAGAAGTCTTGAATTTCCTTGGCATTCATTGATTGTTTTACTTCTTTGGTTAAGGGAGGTAAAATTTAAGGTTTTGGGCCTTTTGGTGGTTTGTCTTCTTTGGTTGTTTTAGTTCTTGGTTTTGGAGGGGATTTGGTCACTTTAGTTATCTTAGTGGGTTTAGGTGTTTGAGGGTCAATTAATTTGGAGGAGGTTTTGGTTGGTCAGGTAGAGGATTTAGTTGGTTTAGAAGGGCTAGGTTGGTCTACCAAAGAAGGGGTTAGAAGTTCTAGTTTGGTTCCCTTACCTTTGTCTTGACTTATGATAGAAGGTTCTAAAATTAGAGGTTGAGTGGATGAAGTCATCTTATCTTGTGATATATATTCCAAAGAGGGAGTGGATGGTTCTACAATAGGGGAGGTAGGTGTGGTATCCTCCACCAGAGGTGTGGGTACAATGGCTTTCTTTGTTTGGGTGTTCAAAGGAATAGAAGGTAATTTTTTTTCTTTTATCAGGGGAATGGAGAAAGAGGTGGTTAAGGTAGTGTTTTCTTCAACAATGGGTTTGTTAGTAACCACATTAATAGTATGTGTCTCATGAGGTGGGTCTAGTTTATTGTCATGGTAAGGGGTAGAAGGAGCATGATTAGGAAAAGGCTTATAGAATATGTCAAAGGTCTAGTTCGATGGTGCATTAGGATTATCCAATATAAGCTCCCCATTATCAATGAGGGATTGGATAAGGTATTTGAAGGTGTTGTACCTATTAAATTCATGTCCTATGACTCAATGAAAGGCACAATGGTCATTCTCATTACACCAAATTAGTATAGGGTGAGAATCATCAAACTATTAGGGTGGTTTAATTGGTAGAAGTTAGATGCTATTGGATTTTAGTAACTTTTTCAAAATAGAAAGATAAGGCTCCCCAAGTGGAGTTACTTGCTTATGATTATTCCAAGTTTGGTTCCTTTGGTTTTGGTTTGAATACTTAGAGGAGTCAAAGGTTTGGTTCCTTGGGTTCTATTGATTGGTAGATGGTGCTGGTGTGGCTTTGAGGATAATGGCATTGGAAGTTGATTTGTTTTTAGTATTGGGATTGATTTGGTTGTTTAGTTTGGAAGAAAAGGGCTCATTGGGTTTGTAAGTTGAGGTCTTGCTCTTTGACTTTAACCTTCCTTCATCAATGCCTCTATTCTCTAGTTTGTGAGCCATGGTAAAACTTTGTTAAATGTCATAAAGATTTAGACATACAATGTGGATGAAATATGTTTTGCACATGTCTAGGTGAAGAGCTCTATTAGCTCAAGTTGAGGCAATGAAAAGAAAATTTGGTTGATTAGGCTCCTCCAACAAGCCTCAAAATTGACAATAGATTCATCTTCAAATTTCTAAATGGAGTAGAGGTTGGTAATGGAAAATTTCTTGGACATATTGATTAAAAAGTGATCTAAGAGGTTTTGGGCTAATTGGGTGAAAGAGAGGATGGAATGTTTGGGTATGACATTATACCAATCCAATACTAGTCTAGATAATGACATAAGAAATGTACATAGGAGGAGAGCATCGTCATGGAAAATCAAGTAGCATGAATGCCTAAACACCCTTAAATGTTATTGGGGGTCTTCCTTACTATTAAACTTGGAAAATTTTAGAAGTTCTCACTGGACTGGATAAGGTCTGATATGGACCAAGGGGTGAATAGGCTCATTGAAAATTTGATCATAAGATAAGATAATATGGGCTCTAGAGATGGATGACTCAAGGTTAGTCATCTTGTCTATGATCAACTTCATGAAGTCTACTTGAGATTGTTTGGATGCGTAGTTATGTGGTATATTTTGTTGAGGTTAGGCAACATGTGAATAACTAGTAGATGGTTGAGATTAATGGTATGCAGTCCTTGGAAGTTAGGTGGAAGATATATATATATATATATATATATATATATATATATATATATATATATATATATATATATATATATATATATATATATATATATATATATGGATGTTAATGGTTGGGTATATACGGGTGGTTGGATAGTGGGGATATGCCCTTATGGATTATAAAGATAGCTAAAGGTTGTGTGTTGGGTCAGAGTGGTGGTTGGTTTAGTGGTCGATGGAAGGATGGTGAATCTTGTGTTGATTGATGGTAACATGGAGGTTATGGATACCAAAAGGCTTGGAAATGGAATAGTGTTTTATGGATTAGAGGTAACTATAATAATATGGGTAGCACTAGAGGTAGACACTCTTATTATAGGGAAGTGATTTGTAAGAGGTATAAGGGCAGTGGTAGTTTAGGTTGATGGGTTAATTTTGAAAGAGTTGTTGGTTGATGATAACATTTGGGAAACTAAAGGTTGAGTAGTTATCATGGTAGTAGATGTATTATATATAAGGTGGAGAGGCATGACATAAGGAGAATCTACAGGTGGGGTTAAAATCAGGATTGGTAAGACATGGTTCTTAAGTAGTGTTGTAAGGCTACATGATTACTGTTTAGGAAAGTGGAAAAATTTTCATCTCTTGGGACTACCTAAGTAGGACTTCCTAGAGAGTGAGGGGAGTTTGTGGGTTCAAAAACATTTTCTATGGATGAAGAGGTGGAAGTTGGTGATGGTTGATTTGGTGGTGGGTTTTGTTTTTTGAGGTCTTTTTGCTATTGGCGAGTAAGAACCGTATGAGAAGACAAGAAAATGATGATACATTCTCACATCTAAAATAAAGAGAAATAAAAAAGACTCAAGGCAAATAATTCATTCACTAAGAGTGAATTAAATCCTAGGATTTTTTTAAATCTCTCTTTTAGCTTATGCCTTAGAAAAGTGTGAAGAGGAAATTTGCTTGAATACATCCTAAACAAGGTAGTTTATGTTTGGTTTTAGATTATGTTTAGGTACTCAATATAAGTTTTTACTGGTTCAAGTACATGGCTTGGTACTTTGGGCTTTCTCCCATCGCATCACAATCCCATAGCCAGTGTAGGTGGTTAACCAATATGTACTAATTTATAGAGTTTATACTCAGCTAGAGAACCAAGTTAGTTATCCCCTCGATGATTAAGTCCAAGTAATATAACCTAAAAAGGGCAAGGTAATCTGATAGGTGATGAAATCCTAGTTATACCTTGTCTCAAGTGTGCTTTTATATTTTGTTGTGCAAGTGGTTTTGTTTGTGTAATATTTGTGAACTATGATTAATTCATAATGCTTTTAATTAAACTAGGTGAGCTAAAATCAAGCAAGCAGTCAATGGATGCACTCAATTTTAACCAATAAATATATTTTTTGATTTATTTAAATGAAGATTAAAAAAAATGCATCTAAATGCAATCTTAATCCTAGGATGAATGTTTTTTTTATTTCTTTTTAGAAATGCAATAAAATTTATTTTTTTCGAAAAAAAATGCAACTACAATTTTTCTTTTTCCTTTTTTTGGTAAAGAAAAAATCTTAATTTTCTAAGAATTCAAATAAATGAATTTCACTAATGCAATTCTAAATTTCCTAAAACTTATAATAACCCAATAAAACTCAACGGTCCCACTAGATGTGCCAAAATGTTTCTATCTATTTTTTTCTTTTTTTAAGTATGAAAAGAAGAAACTAGTTAAAAAGGGTGTGTAGAAGAATACCTATTGAATGCGTGTATGTTAAATCCATAATTTGTGATAAATCTTATTTGGATAAGGAATAATAACTTTCAATAATAAATCACCACCATAAAACTTGTTGGTTAGACAAGTATTTGGGTGGATTGCCTAGCATGACCTAGATCCTAGAAGCGAAAGCTTTTTAGGAAGCTATCAATCCACCTGATTTTAAAACTTAAGTTAAAATGATAAAAAAATATGTTTTCCTTAAATTATTTTAAAAATAAAATAAAATATAACAAATGACAACAAATTAATTGAAAAAGTTAGATGCTTTTCTAAGTTAACCAAAATGAAGCAACTAGTTTGATTATACTAATGCTAAAAATTGATTAAAACAAGGTTGTGGTTTTGGGTTTGGTAATTTGATAAGGTTCAAATGAATGGTTTGGTAGGGGTTGATTTACATAATAAAATGAGAGGGATGGATGGTTGAAAGAGGTAAAACAATAACTAGGGTATCAAAAAGATGAGAGAGTAAAGAGGGTGGAATTACAATGGCAAAGGAGGTAAATGGAATTACAATGGCAAAGGTGGTAAAGGAGGTCAATGGATGAAGATAGAAATTAGATTAATGGGTAAAGGTCAAGGTAATAAAATTAAGGACTTAATTAAATAAATTAAAAATAAATAAGATTACTTTGAGGCTTGTTGATGTGGTTGATGTTGTTGATGATGTGATGAAGGAATTATGTGGTAAGTTGACAGAGCTTCGTTGCTTTGAATTATTTTCTTCCAAGATGTAAATTACCTCCAAAATGATGACCTCCTTAAAATAACTAATACAATATGCTAATAACTTCCAAGTTAACCTTGGGTGAAGAAAAGGGGGGTATTTATAGCATTTGTTGTCAAGAACCATGCCAAAAAAGGAAATTGTAAAAGTATGGCACCATTTCCCATGTGGTGCATGAATGAGTCAAAGATGAGGTTGGTGGGGATTAACATTTGAGTTGGTGAGTCTCCCACCTTGTACATGATTCCAATTTTGAATGGGAATCATGCACATGGGTCTAAAAGAGGCCAAAGACTTTTCACCACCTTTTTTTATCTTCATCCAAGTACTTAAAGAGATGGCACACAAAATGCGGCACTATTTTCCATGTGGTGCATGAATGAGTCAAAGATGAGGTTGGTGAGTCTCCAACCTTGCACTTGAGTCTAATTTTTAATGAGAATAATTCACATGAGTTTAAATGAGACCAAATACTTTTCACCACTCTTTCATGTCTTCATCCAAGCACTTAAAGATATGACATACAAATATGACACCATTTTTCATGTGGTGTATGAATGAGTCAAAAGATGAGGTTGGTGGGATTCTCACATTTATCATGGGTCTCCCATTTAGGTTAAAAATTCAAAAATGGGTGCCCTTTATCTTTTCCAAAGCACTAAAGAGGTAGGTATTTCATTTTTAAGGCCACTTTTATGTATGAAGGCAAAATACATGTTGAATGATGGCCACTTAACGAAAAATTCACCATATTTTAAGGGGGGGGGATTTTGACATTTAAATGAGGTCATTAAGCACCTTGGAAAAGGGTCCCAGATGGGATATGATGTCCCACATCAAGCCAACTCACTTCTAAGCCATGTCACATGCCATGTCATCATGAATAGTGATAGTGAATACTACTTTCAAATAGTATTTTTGAATAAGAGAATAGTGATTTGGTTAGGTTAATAAGTTGTTTTTAAGGGTTAATAAGGTTTAGGGGGTCTTTAGGGGGTCCTGAGGCATTTAGTCATAAAAAATTGTAAGTGTGTAGTTTTCTAGTGTCTACAGCTACGTCTCTAGGTTCATTTGAACTGTTATATATAAATAAGATATAAATATAAAATTTAAAACTTACATCCTTATATGGATTAATAAATATTTTAGCTCTGTGTAATATGAAGAACTCATCTATAACATGTAAATGTTCTTATCTTCTCCTAAACAAACACCAACAAATGCTTGCAGCTCTCTTGAATGGGCTAAATAATTCTCTCAATCAAAGGAAAAAATAATCTCAAAGGATTTATAAAATATCCTTGAATTTTACAAATATTTATAATTTATACAAGCTAATAAGATTTGGGAATAAGTAAAATTAAAACATGGTTAATTCATTGAATTAAATAACTTGTGTTCTTCAAGAAAAATAGACCTTCATCTGTATTGACTCTCCATGCTTGAAATTATTAGTAACATTTCTTCTTTATCAAAAAATAAGCAACCTATCCATATTTGTTGGCGTTCAACTGCTCTCTATAAGCTTCTTTGTATACTCCTCTGAATAATAAATCCTCAATATATAAAAATTAACATATAGTTAATGTTGGCTAACAATTTTCTATTTCTACTCGAAATATGATTAAACTCTAGATAGACTGCATATATTTAATAAAGGAATAAAAATTCCATAATTAAAGGGAAGTTCCAATACCATACTTTATTTAATAAATCACTTCTGAAAACACCAACACCTTTCATTTACTAATAGTGCTTTTCAAAAATTACCAACAAAATCTATTGAAAATGCAAAATTGTAGGCTTCTATTATAAACACCCACCATTATGTGGCTCTCCATGTGGGAAAGGCAAAACATGCATGTTAATAAAAGGTTTTAAGTGCCAAGATAAGATAGATCCCATGCATGTTAAAAGGAAAATTAAAGTTTGAACTTAAGTTTTAAAAACATAAATTCTAAACATATCCCATTAAACACCCCCATCCAAAATGGATGTTCCACATGGGGATGGATAATGTTTAAGGTTTTTCAAACATGCATAAATAACATATCCCATGGTTTTAGAAAAAAACATATCCCATTTAATTAAAAATCATAAGAAATGGATATCTATGTGCAAAGGTAAAGTGGATTAAATGGGATGAAAGGTTTTTAAATAATACACCATGGTCATTAAAAATCCATTGATAAATAAAACAATGAATAAACATCCAATATTTAATTTTTGGGATTTGGTATTTATCCAACATTTTGATAAATCCATAAAATAAGATATAATTAAAGTGGGATTTAATTTAAAATATATTTGATGGTTTTTTTAATAACCATACAATAGGATATTAAGATTATTTTGGAAATGGAAAAATGGAGGAATTACAGTGGGAAAATAATTGGATGATGTGAAATATCTCAATGACTTAATAGAATTATGTGGTAAAATTGGATGTTGAATGATTACGGGGTAATGTGGGTGTATGGTCAGTTTGGTCCCATATTTACAACACAATACCCATTAACACATAAAATAATTCCAATATAAAAAGTAATTGTATCAACTCTTTATACTTTTTCCAGTGTCGATTTTCCATTACGTCACTCGTCCTTTCCATAGTTTTCCAAACCATAAAAAAATCCTCTAGATCAAACTTTCCCAATAAGAGGCTTTTGGTCTCCAAAAGTCTAAATAATCCAACTGACTCAAAATCTCTGTGAGTTCTCTTCTTGCCATTGACAATCTTACTGCACTGATTCCAAACATACAAGAGCTAAAAATAACATATGAAGGAGTTATGAAGTCAATCTATCAAAATGATGTAATAAAATCTATTTGAAAAAAAATCAATGAAATAAGATGTTATAAAAACTTTCCTAAAAGAAGTCAACTATCCAACTGAAATTACAACTTGATTATGGAAAGTAAAACAAAAATTTTACCCATTCTGCCAAAATGACCTGCCACCTAAAATAGTCACAACATCTAGCAGATTCTCTCAACTCTTACACTGCATGAAGGCTAAGGTGTTCTCCTTTTTATATCAAATATCACACAAGAGAAATTAAAATTTTCACACCCTATAATATTTACAAATAACTGTAATATGTGTATACTTGTATTTACAAATGTTGCCCATAATTCTATACTATGGGTTTTAAATGTATATGCAAATTATAAAAATGTGCAACAAATTTGTCTACCCTAAAGTTATATCTGCACAATATAAAAAATACATGAAATAATAATCAAGGGAAATAGATGTGATCACTATCTAGTTAACTATTGTGTCCTTAAAATTGATTATTAAATCTTTCCCTGTACTTGTCAAACTCCAATGTCAACTTAGATAATTTCCATAATAAGAGCCTCTTTACAAACTCAAAACTTTGCAAGTAAATGTAAGAAAAATATCATATAAAGGTGAGGATAAAAACAAGAATTTTAAACATGTCTTGATATTTCCTTCACCATTGACTATCCCCTAATTCATACCTCCACAACTCCTCCAAATTGAGTTAGTTTCCAAAATCTTATCATAATGGAAAACTAAATAAGAAATAGCAAAAATAACATCCTTCCAAACATAAGGGTTAACAAATTTATTTCCTAAATCCAAGTAGCTAGGAAATCCCTAAAATAGTGTTTGAAGGAGAACCAAGCATACTACTCAATACTGTAGTAATGCTTTATCAAAACTATTGAAGTAAACCATTTTATCAACATAAGGGCTATTCCCTCTTCACAGTTTTCACAATTGAATAGGAGGTTTCATTTGATAAACTCTATCTTAATAAGAGTTGTATGATCCATTTTAATTTTTAAAGGCTTTCAAAAAAAATTCCAAATAGAAACATATTTTACTCCTAAAATAACCTTACACAAAGGATTCAACCAAAAGTGTGCAAACATAGTTATGTTTGAGAATAAATAATTTATACCTCTAAAGAAACTATGAAGTGCACCTACTGAGTACTAGTTGGCATATATTTATTATTTTAAATAGCTTCCTATTTCCTTCCTTCAACTTTTAACAAAGCTGTGAAACATATCAACATATGAACTAGCTAAAAACTCAAAATATAAAGCCCTGTCTAAGATCTTGAACAATGCCTTATTTCCATTTCCATATCTTACCTTGGAATTATTTTTTTCACTTGTTCTTATAGGCTTCCAAAGAATGACTAGTTATCCAAAAATAAAGGCTACACAACTAGATATCAAAGACTAAAATATTATGTCAATACCAATATAAAATTAGATTTCTATCATACCTTAATTTGTGCTCCATGTAAGAATGATATAAGACTGCAACTGATTCCTCTTGGATGTGCATCACTAAAACTGCCTTGCATTTTATCTAAATGCATTCCAAGAGAATTTTATCTAAATGCATTCCAAGATAGAAAGGTTGATATTTTCATAATACCATCTCACATCTCAAGTGACCATGTGTTATGTTCTTCATTCATGTTGATCCTACAGAGCTAGTGGTTTCAGAACCTTGATTATTAGAAGCTTGTCTTCTTCTAGCGAATTAGATCACCTTATAATTTTTATTTTCACTAGCCTACCTACATAATCAAATAAAATAGAAGAACACATATCTGATATATAAAAACAAACTCCAATTTGAAGTATATCTAGAAATTGAAGCTAATCTATGTATTTCCCTGCTTTGATACTAAAAATGATCCAAAAACTAGGTTTACCTTTTCGATAAATCAAATAGTTTTTTAAAATTAGATACTAAAAATATCAATTCCTTAATATTAAATAGAATTGGATGCGAAATTCTCAATTTCTTGATTAAAACAAATAGAAATTGGATTTATTGTTCTAGAAATGAATATGAGTGAATGAAAACTCTGAAAACTCATTTCTGAATCAAAACTCTTGTTTTCAAATTGATCTATGAATAGTAATTAGCCTCCTGCTAATAAATATTATTTTATTTAAAATGGATTTTAAAAATATGATAAGTCATTTTCTAAAATTTAATTAAAAGGAATTGACTTTTAAACTCTGAATGTGAATTTTCTCGAACAATTCTGATTATGAGTATTCTGTAAGCTCATAAATTTATTATTTATTGAAAAACATTCAATTCACAATTTTATCTCTCAAATAGTCTCTTAATTAATTTTAAATAATTAAATTCTAAATATTACTAATAATTAAAAATTGATATACTGATAGAAAATTAAAATAAAATAGAGACCAAAGATTATTTGCGGGGTTCACCAATTGACTAGGTCCCAGGTTCATTTGAATTGGTCCATACAAATAAGATGTAAATATAAAATTTACATCCCTATATGGATTAATAAATCTTGTAGCTCTGTGTGATATGAAGAACTCATCTGTAGCACGTAAACGTTCTTTTCTTCACTTAAACAAATACCTACAAATGCTTGTAGCTCTCCATAATGGGCTAAATAATTCTCTCAATCAGAGAGAAAAATACTCTCAAAAGGATTTATAACATATCCTTGAATTTTAAAAATCTCTATAATTTATACAGGCTAAGAAGATTTGAAAAGAAGAAAACTTAAAACATGGTCAATTCACTGAATTAAATAACTTGTGTTCTTTAAAGAAAATAGACCTTCATTTGTATGGACCATCCATACTTAAAATTATTAGTAAAATTCTTTCTCTATCAAAAAATAAGCAACCTATCCATCTCTATTAGCTTTTATCTACTCTTTGTAAGATTATATGTATGCTCCTTTGAATAATAAATCCTCAATATATAAAAATTAACATATAGCCAATGTTGGCTAACAATTTTCTATTTCTACTTGAAGTAAGGTAAATGTGTGGATAGATTGCATGCATTTAATAAATAAATAAAAATAACATAATTAAAAGGAAGTTTCAACACCACATTTTATTTAATAAAGTGTTTTTGAAAACACCAACACCTTTTATTTAATAAAGTGTTTTTGAAAACACCAACACCTTTTATTTAATAATAGTGCTTTCCAAAAACTACCAACAAAATTTGTTGAACATGCAAAACTATAGGCTTCCATTATAAACGCCCACCATTATGTGACTCTCTACATGGGAAAGAAAAAACATGCATACTAAGAAAAGGTTTTAAATGCCAAGATAAGACATATCTCATGCATGCTAAAATGGATGTTCCACGTGGGGATGGATAATGTTTAAGGTTTTTAAAACATGCATAAATAACATATCCCATGGTTTTAGCAAAAACATATCCCATTTAATTAAAACCCATACAAAATGGATATCCACGAAGAAAGGTAAAGTAGATTAAAATGGGATGAAAGGTTTTTAAATAATACCCCATTGTAATTAAAAATCCATTGATAAATAAAACAATGAATAAACATCCACGTGGGAGTGGGTAATATTTAATTTTTAGAATTTGGAATTTATCCAATGGTTTAATAAAAGCTATAGAATAGGATATAATTAAAGTGGGATTTAATTTAAAATGTATTTTATTTATTTTTTAATAATTATAAAATAAGATATTAGGATGATTTTGGAAATGGGAAAATGAAGAAATTATGGTGGGAAAATAATTGGATGATGTGGAATATCTCGATGGCTTAATAGAATTATGTGGCAATATTGGATGTTAAATGATTATGAGACAATGTAGGTAAATGGTCGGTTTGGTCTTACATCTGCAACATAACACCCATTAGCACATAAAATAATTCCAATATAAAAAGTAATTATATCAGCGCTTTATATTTTTTCCACATGTCAATTTTCCATTACGACACTTGTCCTTTCCACATTTTTATAAACCATAAAAATTCCTTTGGATCATAATCCACTGTGTGAATACCCTATATGTGCTCCAATAATTACATCTATTGGGTGTTCATATGTATCATATAGAATATGAAATATGTATGCATAGTGTACTTCTCAAGTACACTTAGTTTATATTATCTCATGTTTAATAAATAAATCATAATATATATTCAATTTGTGATTTCTATTGTTATATGGTTTATATTCCTATGTAGGGATGATCAAGTTAGTAATGTTTTCATTAAATAAGTAGTGTATCTTATGTCTAAATTTGAATAATATGTTGGTTGAATTCACTACATTTTGATGATAGTCATAATATGCATTAGAATCAAAGTTCCTTAATGTAGATATTTTTGGATCAAGATATCATGGAGGAAGAAGTGTGATAAAGGTTGCACTAAAGTAACTTATTTAGTAGTACATGAAGATGTGATGATAATATTGAAAATTACCTCTTCACTAGAGTTGTCAATTATAGTTGGCTTGTAGGATGTGATATTTAATCAACTAAAAGTTTTTACTCATTCTTGTTATCAATTTATTTGACATTTTAGTTTGGTTTCCATAAGAATTTCATTCTTGAAGTAGTTTTAGGATTAGATGTATAATTTATTTTTTCAAACTATGAGCTTAATTTATTTATCCAGTACTATATGACATAGCTCATCAAAGGATTTTAATATCTTGAATAAAATTTATTTTTGGATTTGTGTGATCAATATTTAATTTAATGTGTTGTAAATCATTTTTAACCATAACATTAGTTATCTTAGTTAGCTATTAGCAGGGTGGATTTATAGTTGGTTGTAGTTATTTCTTGTTAGGTTATTCCTAGATTTGTACTAGATACATATTTATTTCAACAACTTGGATGATGCATTGGTAGATGGTTATGAGATAAACTAATTGAAGGTTATAAACAACTATGAAGATACTACAAGTTAACCTTTGTTGGATTGGAAGAGGTTGTTATTGCTATTGTAGTTATTATTAAGCATGTTGTTGATTGTGGTAATTCCTGATGTTATGCTTGTAGGAAGAATATTTCACTTGTCATATAAGACTTATTCTACAATATTTTTATAATTTAGGTTCTTATTTTAATTTCTAAAGTGTAATTAAGAAATGGATAAGTTGAATATGAGCGTAGGCCCATAAAAATATTAAGATATATTGTTGGGTATTTATTTGCTATGAATAATTATGCTATCAACATGTTTTCTGTTATAGTTTTCTTTGAAAGAATAAACCTTATTTAAGTATTATTAGTTGCAACTGGTAGATTATATATGTTTAAGTCTTTATGCAAGCCTTCTTAGGTGTATTCTTGATATGACAATAGTTATTCACTCTCTTTCCTATGATTTTCAAGTTATTCCCATAATTAGCATGTTCTTAAGAATATTAAGAACCTTTACTAAAAATGGTCTGATGAGTATGGATCTCACTATTTATAGGCATGCTATGGTGGTTGCCTATCCAAAGAAATGTAGAATATTGGTTAGGCCATAAAATTATATATTTCATAGAAAAATAAGCATAGAAAGTTAGGTGTTCTAAATGACATATTGTACAAGAACATATTTACATTAAAATATATGAAATTTTATTGTACAAACTACCTAGACTATTGACTAATTGGTTGGATCATCTAGAATATCATTTATCTAGATATAAATCAACCATTGAAATTATATGGATTGAGGAGAAAATAGAATAACTTTAGACACTAGAGAATAGCTGGACTTATGCAACAGATTATTGGTTAGCCATAACTATTGATAGATATATTATAGAGTTCACAGTACAAGGATACATAGCATTTGAGGTGGCACATGTTTCATTTGTGTAAGGGATAAGAGGGATTTTTTTCATCAATTACCTTTGATAGTTAAGATGCTGGTTGTGGAAAGAGATATGGTACCTGATCCCATTACAATGGAGTAGTCACTTCGAGCACCATGGGGTTATGTGTGACAGATGGGTGAATGGTGAAATAAAACAAGCTTGAATATGAGGCGAGAATGGAGGTTTAATAAGAGCTAAAATAAAACAAGGCCTTAGAATTAGAATGAGAATTGTGACAATAGTGGAGGTAGAATATCCTGAGGAATACATATGTACCTATGACTAAGAGTAAATAAAGTATTAGATTAGGAGAAAAGCGTAAAGATGAAGAGAGAGAAATGGAGTGAGAGGAAGGAAGAAGTGAGGAAAGTGGCCTCCATATTAATAGAGGAGAGAATAAAAGTAGTAAGGAAATAAGAGATGATGAATCTGGTAGTGTAAAGGTAGATCAGGTTATCAATAGTCATACATCACAAAGATATAAAATAATATTCCATATTAAAGAATTGAATCTATCACTTAAGGAGCAGAGAAAAAGTCACAATTGACGAAGTGCAAGTTCAAGCTCCCAAAATGATAAGGATAAAGGTAATGATTATTGACCCTAGAAATGCACATCCTCCCAACCTATTTCTTTTCAACATAGTAAGAGTTCCATATAAGGTTTGGAATATGATGAGTGGAAAAGACCAATGACTGAAGAAGTCCATAATAAAATAAGGAAAGGTTTAGAGAAAAAATATAACTAGGTAGCACTAGGGTTCATAATAAAGATAAATAGAGGCATAAAATCCTTAGCATTAACTCAAACCAATCCGCATGTTATTGAATAACTAAATGAGTGGATTTCACAAATACATATTCTAAAAGAAGAAGGGAATAATTTAGGCACTTCTTCATCATCAAATCTAAATTAGACATAATAGATAGCGAAGTCCCAACCTAAAGAAACATTGGCAAAAAGTGTGAGTCTTATTATTTCACAGACACCTCTGATCTAACCATACACTTTCACAATTGTGACAAATCCTAATATAGCATTGTAGTTGGGTGTCTTTATCCATATCACATAGTATGATGGTTCTGTAGACCCTGAATAATACCTACTGACTTATGATATGAAGTGGCAAGCTAAAGGAGTCAATGAAGATGCAATAAATAAATGTGAGTTGATTGGTAATTTATTAGGATGAGCCTTAGAATTTATATTTTGTAAATACACAACTCAAGTAAGTATATATGTGAAAGGATCCTCCTGCAACAAATTAATGAAAATGCATGAAATAATAGATTTATATAAGTATCATAATCATCAAAAGGATTATATTGATCACATGTCACTTTAAGGGGGCAACCTCCTTTGAGCAAGCTCAATAAAATAAATTTGTGGATGCCTTCATTGACCTCAACACTTAATTATATACTAAGTCTAATATAAACAACTACTACTTCCCATGAATGTGGGATAAAACAAAATGCTCATAGAATGACTTACAAAGCATATTCATCCATAAAAACTAATATACTAACAAAGTAAATAAAAAATTTAGCACAAGTTTCTAACATCCCCTCCCTCTTAGAAAAAGATTTGTCCTCAAAGCTTCAGATGTGGGAATTGCTGTTGAATCTAAAATAGTGGTTCCCATGTCACATCCTATGGTTGTATTTTATACCAATGAATTAATACCTCTATGATAGAGAAAGAGTGAAGTTGTCATGTGCACCTATCCAGGATTGCCTCCAACTCAATAAGGATGGATCCTTCATTATCAAGTTCTGGTAAAATAGTCTACACTTTGATGTTTATGTTAAAAATTTTCTTTAGATAAGAGACATGAAATACTGAGTGAACTTGAGAAGAAGGTGGGAGCTCTAACTTATAGACAACCAACTAAAATTTTTGGAGAACCTTATATGGCCTATAGAACTTGGGAGCTATATTATGATTACCTTTGAGTTTTAAGGAGGATTACTTATATGGCTGCAGGCAAAGAAGAACCATATCACCTAATTAGAAAGTGTGATCAGAACAGTGCTGATCAGCCTCTTATTTCATTTTATTTTGTGCCATATGAAGAATATCATGTAGGGTACTGAGGATTTAATCCTAGTTTCAGAGAATCATGTCAACCACTTGAACTAGTGAACTACTGGGGGTGTATGGAAGAAGCACTGGTGGTGCTTAAAATTAGACTGATTTATATGAAGTCATTTTAGTTGAGGTGTGGTAGGAGGTATTGTAACACCATTCAATGAGAAGGAGCCACATTTCCCATTTATGTTATTGTTCTAAGGTGAAGCAATAAAGGAAAGTTTCCAAGCATTTGTTGACAATTTTAGTCTGGCCATCCATTTGTAGAAGATACCTATAACTTATCTTCAGTTTGGTACCAGTGCATCAAAATAGTTCTATCCAAAAATGACTGGTGAAGGTTACATCACAATTTGAGATAATGGAAGAAGGAATGCCATGAATATGTAAAATTTGGTCCAATAAAATTTATGCAACTGTGGATGTGGTATAGGGATGGCTAAGGGCACAAAAATGAATATATTTGGAGAGGCAATCAACCACAACCAAGATCACTATTTTCCCTCTAGATCTAGGGAACTCCTCAATAAAATCCATAAAAATATCTATCCAAATATTGGTAGGGATGAGCAAGGTTCAATCAACCTAAGGATAAGTTATTTCACCCTTGTTGCATTGGCAGTTATCACATTCAGTCACCATCTATTGAATTACCTTTTTCATTCCCTTCCAAAAAAAGTTACATCATGCCTATTCATAATTTTTGAGAAACCCTGAGTGCCCTATGGATGGAAAAGCATGGATTTCATAAAATACAACCTTATAAAGATATATGCTATGGGGAAACACTAAACAACCCTTATATTGCAAAGAAGCACCATCCTAAGAATAATGCAGTACATCAGAGGGGTTAGTGGCCAAATATTGAATGATTTGAGATAATGAATTCATTGACATACCCTTACTATATATCATCCAACCAATTTGAAATAGGCATGAAAATAGCTAAAAGGGAAGCTTGGTCTGTAAATGTGCAAGATAGAGCATCAACCATAATATTGTCATTACCAATCTTATAAGTGATATCATAGTCATAATACATGAGTTTGCTAACCCATTTATATTGTGATGGGGTGGAAACCCATTGTTCTAGGATACATTTTAAACTCTGGTGATCAGTTTTGATGCAAAAATGATTCCCCAATAGGTATGGCCACCATTTCTATACTACATGAAAAATCGCCATCATTTCCTTCTCATAAGTAGAGAGTACTAAATTCTTGCCATAAAGGGATTTAATTATGAATGTAATGGGGCATACTTCTTGGAAGAGAACAATACCAAGTCCATTGCCACAAACATTGCTCTCAATCATAAAGGCCTTGGTAAAATTTGACATAGCTAGAATAGGTGTAGTACACATAGCTTGTTTCAATTCTTAAAATGCACACTCAACAAATTGTGTCTATGTAAAAGCATCTTTTTTAAGCATAGCTATTAGAAAAGCTAAATTATTACCATAGTCCTTGACAAAATTTAAATAGTATCTAGTCATCCCCAAAAAATTACAAAGGTTCTTGAGTGTCTGAGGATGAGGCCAATTTGTCATGGTAGCTATTTTTTTAGGATCCACCTAAACCCCTTGGGATGAAATTATATGCCCAAGATACTCCACTTCATCTTGGCCAAAAGCACATGTGGATTATTTTACATAGAGATGATGATTAGATAGAAGTTGTAGTACAAGATCTAAATGTTAGAGATGCTCATACCATGTTTTACTATAGATGAGGATATCATTGAAGAAGACCAAAATGATTTTCCATAGGTAGGGCTAGAATATTTTATTAATAAATGCCTAAAATGTTGAAGGAATATTAATGAGGCCAAAGGGCATGACCAAAAACTCATAGTGGCCATCATGCATGTAAAAATATATCTTAGGGATATCATCTTCATGAAGCTAGATCTGGTGATATCCAGAGCAGAGATCCAACTTGGAGAAAAAATGAGTGTCATGAATCTCATCAAGAAGATCATCAATAACAGGGATCTAGAACTTATCCATGATTGTGATGTGATTAAGTAAATAGAAGTCAATACAGAGGTGCTATGACCCATCATTTTTTTAGACAAGGAAAACTGGAGAATAATATGCATTGGTACTAGGCAAATAATGCCTTACTTTAGTAAGTCTCAAATGAGCATCTCAATCTTAGTTTTTTGATGAAATGGGTAGTGGTAGGGCCTAATGTTGGGAGGAATGCCTCTAGGAAGGAACTAAATACAATGGTCCTATGACCATGAAGCTGTCAATCCCATTAGTTTGGAAAAGACACATTCATACCTATGCATAATGATTTATAGATCAGAAGGAGTTGTGGAGACTATTGATGGTTGCATTTGAATGAATGGAGCTAGGAAATCATGCTATGTGAATTATTATTAAGAAGCTTTTCCATGTGATGTGAACTTATGATGCTCAAAGACCTTAGGTGTAAGCCTTTCAATGTGTGTTTTTTCTCATTGTCTAAAAATTGTATCCAAAGTTTAGCAAAATCCCATAAGATGGGTCCAAGTGTGCGTAACCATTGGGATCTCAAAACAACATCACATCTACCTAAGGGTAAGGAAAATATGTCATATCACAAGGTATAATAACTAATAGAGATACACATATTGTAACACTTCCATTTTCAAGGTAATGTTCCCCCATTGGCAATCATGACTTCAAATTTGGAGTAATGATGGACAAAACAATCAGTGCATTTGGTAATCCAAGGGTTAATGAAGGTATGAGTTCTACCTGAATCAATGAGTATTGTGAGAAGGATATTATTTTAGTAACCCTTGACTCACATGATTTGTGGGGTGGTGACTCCTACTAAGGCATGGAGAGAGATATCTAGTTTGTCTTCCTAAGAAGTAGGTTTCATAATTGGTGGAGCTTCTTCTAGATCATCTGTTATATCCTAAGCATCTTCCAAAATTTCATTTTTGGGTGTAGAGTCCACATCCAGTAGGTAGAGATTTTAATTGACACATCAATGTCCTCGAGTGGATTTATCATCACAATTATAACATAGTCCTTTTTCTCTATGTGCTCAGATTTCTACTTCAATCAAATACTTGATAGGAGTGGTTTTGGGGGATAATGTTGTTTGAGATCATTATGGAGTTGTATTTATAAATGGATCAAAGTTGGATTTGAATTGAAACTGAGATGTGATCTTGTCCTCTACCAACTTAGCCAACCCTAGAGCTTCCATCATCATGTTGGACTTGAAAATTTTGACCTCAAATCGAATTACATCCTTCAGTCCACTAAAAAATAAACTCTTGAAGAATGCATCAGATAATCCCTCTATGTGATTGGCTAGTTTTTCAAATTCTATTTGATATTCTCTCATGTTCTTATCTGGTGAAGTTTAATGAGTGGTATAGTGAAGTCATCAAAATCACTTAGGCCAAACTATTACAAAATGAGGGTGAAAAAATTGGTCTGTATGGGCGTGTCATGAGCCTTGGTATACCAATGATACCATTGAAGGGATTCATGTTTCAAGTGAAAGGATGCAAGTAGGACCTTGTTGGCATCAAAATTATTATGTAGAGTAAAATATTATTCTACTCAATAGATCTATCTAGTCAGATCTACACCATTGAATCAAGGAAAATCAAGCTTTAGCCTACAAAAATTGTTGAAAGAAGAAAACCTAATATCTGAAGAGGACTCTAGATTCCATCTATTGTTCAAGATGTGTTATGTTGGCTATTAAGGCTAATAATGTTTTCATCAAGATCTTTGATTTGGGTTTTGAGGGTGGAAATTTCATCCTCCATGTTTTTTGTTCTTGTTTAGGTTACTAACATGACTAAAATAAGAGGTTTTTTTTTGGTTTTTGGTTTCTATTTTGATTTGGGTTTTGAGGGTGGAAATTTCATCCTCCATGTTTTTTGCTCTTGTTTAGGTTACTACCATGACTAAAATAAGAGGTTTTTTTTTGGTTTTTGGTTTCTATTTTTTATCAAATGTCTAGCTAAAAGTCTTCTAATACTCTATTGATAGTTTTATGAAACTGATAGGATGAAGAGTTTTTGGTTTATGTCAACTATCTGAATGCAAGTCCTTTGAGAGTCTTCTGATACTCTACTAATTGATTTTTTGATAGTATATTAGAAATATTTAAAATTGATAAAAATGGGCCCCAAGTTTCAATGTTTGACTAAGGATTTAAAAATCTCTCTGGCCACCAATGTCATCTAAGCGAGTACTAATCTTTAGAAAATTTATGGCTAATGATTTACTCTTAAGTAAAAGCTCTTAGTTTTTCTCACGAGTGGGGAATACTCAATTGAGAAGGGGCCATTGCCCATTTTGCTAACAAATCCTCTCAATGGGACATATACCTTAGATTTCCTGTGGTACTCCTCACAATGAGTTCTAGTGATTTCATCCAATCACTTCCCATAGTTCTACAAACATGTTTTTACCCTAATTAAAAATAGATTATTGTAATACATGAAAATAATTAAATGAATTATGTAGTAGAACAAAGTTAAGACTTTTTGAGAAAAAAACTTAAATGAATTATGCAAAAGAACAAAGTTTAGACTTTAAAAAAAAATTGTGGCCCTAGAAAGTGATATGATACTAGATGAGAGGATCCTCCTACAAAAAATTAATGAAAATGCATGAAATAATAGATTTATATAATTAACAGAAGCACTAAAAGAATTATATTGATCACAGGCCACTTTGAGGGGACAAACTCCTTTGAACAAGCTCAATACAATAAATTCATGGATGCCTTTATTGGCCTTAGCACTTACTTATATACTAAGTCTAATATAAGTAACTACTACTTCCCATAAATGTGGTATAAAATAAAATGCTCACAAGATGACTTATAAAACATATGCATCTATAAAAATTAATATACTAACAAAGTAAAGAGAAGAGGTAGCACATGTTTATAACAATAGGATGTGAAGAATTGGCTTATCATAGAGTTTAAAATAAAGAGAAGTTACAGCCAAACCATCCAAGACCTCAAAGAAATCCGGCAAAGATCAAAAGATATTGTTAATGACTATGACCATATATTTTATGACATAATGAACAAATTGAATTTGTCTTGGAAGACAAGGATAAAGATGTGTGGTTTGTAGATGGTTTACAACTAAGATTGAGCTTTGCCATTACACAAACATAGTATCTAAAAAAACCAAAGGCAAGGACAACTATGATCTGTGTAGCATAGATTGAAGATTATAGAGAAGTTTCAGACCTAAGTTCAAATATGGAGAATATGTTACAATTTCTCATAAAAAGGTTAGGACAACAACATGAAATGGTAGAAAGGCCAAGATATAGTCTTTGATACATGGAGTGTGGTAAATAAGGACACCACAAAAATGAGTGTGCCAGAGCAAAAATGGAATTCTATGACATATGCATAATTATGGGACATGTGACATATCAATGTCACCTTCTAAAATAATATGTAAAGAATCCATATACATTATACTATAAATTTTGTAAATCTAATAATCATGATGAAAAGAATTGTAGAGCCCTTCAATAAATAAAAGAAGACACCACTAAAAATGTTTTTGCAATTGATGCTCAAAAAATAACTATTGTGACTCAAACTAATCAGATTCTTGAATCCAAAAGACAAGGTGCCAACCCCTGATGCTATAACTTGGACACCAAAGATACCAACTTATCAGCTTGTAGAAATTCCTAGTTGGATTCAAATTCTATAGAATTGGACATCTCCTATCTAGAATTGGAATTCTTGGAATTTGGTGATTCTATAGTCATAACAACCTATGTGGGCATCACAATCATGACAACCCTAATACAATATATATTTAGGTGTATAAAAAACTCAACCATGGAATACCCAACTAAATCCTATAGACTTCAGACTGCAATAGTCCTATAATTAGGGATTTAAAGCTAATAGAGGAAGAGGTGGATATAGGGGAGGTTATAGAGGAGGTGTATAGAGAGGAAGGGGAAATGGTTCTCAAAAACACCTATTTAGCTTTATCTATGTAGAGAATTTAACCATGTATAGAGGAATTATCCCTTGAATCCCTAATGGCAAGCCTACTATGCTTATTATCGTATGTCATATAATCATGACACTAAAGATTGTCTAGTCTTGGAGAAATAACATGAAGATAAAGCAATGCAAGATGTTAAATTAATCAATGTCGAGACTTGGGAAGACACTTTTATTCAAGTGGTAATGAGAAGACAACATGTAGAGCAAGGATTATCTCCTATCAAAATGCCATATAACCACATCATAAATAAGGTTCATGTAAATAAGTATCTTGAACCTACTATCAAGAAAGGATTAATGAAGGAATTTGTTTATATTCTAAAAACCATACAACAATAAGGGACTATAGAGATTGATGATTCCAACATTGATGTGTAAATATATGGACAAATAGTGCAAATTATGAGTTAAGAGGGAGTTTTGACTATGCTAATTTTTTAAATCAAACTATTGAGCACCCTATGAAATAAGGACATATCATAGGAAATATCTAACTTACTTCATAATTTATTGGAGTGTGCATAGAAAGGAAAAAAGAGAATGAATAAATTGGTGTGGTACGTAAAGATGAAGAATCCATAGGACATATATGTGAGGATAGAGATAAAGATAACATGGTACAAGATACCTAACGTAGTCTTTAACTTTGACAACATAGTAAATATGATTCCTAGGTTGACATGGTAAGCCATTAATAGACCACCATCAAAATACAATCCAATCACACTCATCTTTATGGATTATGGATGAGTGGAACCCATTGTATGCTTAGAAGATGTGGAGATCAAATTCACAGACCTTAGTTTGCAAAGAGATTTTGAAATGATCAACCTGAAGAGAGTGGATACACACTACTATACACTAATTGGAAAAAAATTGGCCTATGATAGCTGGATGACAATTAACATAGTCTTGAACTAGCTAAAATCTCACCAAGATGAAAAGGTCATCATAATACCAGTAAACAAAGTAGAAGCCAAACCACACATAACCTCCAAGGAACCTAACTCTCTATATTATCCTATAGGGAATAGCTAGATGAGAGTTAATGCACAAAGGAAACCACATGAATTGCAAGGTAATGAATGCAAATTTTTGTACCATAACTCTAAAACTTCACTCTAGCCTATGAGAAGTGAACAACCACCATATGGGATTGCATAACCAATATAACCAACATACCCTTAGTGGATGGGATTGCATGTGAGTGGAAGTGGGTCATACCAATCCACTAAGGAGACAAGTTATCTTTTAAGATGAACATGATTTTTCTTTAGGTGAAAAATGACAAAAGAATGGATATGGGGAAAATTTATAAGTTGGACTCATGATATTGAATGAAGGAGAAGTCAAAATTTTATGGAGAATCTTTTGGAAGCATGTGGAGTCACATGGGATAGTGGGGAACAAGTTACTATTCCATATTGGAGGCACATGTTAGAGTGGGGCATAGTTTTGGAGGCTTGTGAGAGTGGACGATGATGTGTCACAAGTTTAGGGTCTATTTTTGACAAAAAAACAAGATTAAAAGCATATTACTATTTCTAAATAGTGGTTCCACTAAAGGGTGGCATATTTCCTTGCCTTTATCATGATGTTTTCACATTTTTCATTTTCTTTGTAAATTTAATAGATGAAATGTATTCTCCTTTATAATGTATGAAGCTAGAAATCTAACCAAGTAAGATTGTATGAAGCTTATGGTAAACTTGTAATTACACTTTGTAATCTTGAGAGTTTTAGGCATTGAAGCTCTGTGGAACCCATTCTTCTCCTATGTGTAGTATACTAGTGGTGTTCCTATGAAGGTTTGATCTGCAAGTGTGTTGTAATCTTGGTGATTTAAATAATACATTGAGCTACTTTGGATTGTGGGTTTTTTTTACCAAAAGGGTTTTCCCCACATTATCATGTGTTATAGTATGCTTATGATTTTAGTTGTATGTGTTTATTTTATTATGTAACAAGTATTTAAATTATTTTCATATTCTCCTCTCTTGGTTAAAGTAAGGAATTGTTTCCACAATCTTTTATTCCTTTCAAGTGGTATAAAAGCCTGACAAGTTTTGGTTCTAGATATGGGTTTGTTGGATTTTAATAACTAATCCAGATTGAGTGGGAGTTTTGTGTAAGAGATATTTGGAAGTTATTTTTTGTAAGAATTGTAAGATGGAAAGCACATCAGGGAGAATGGAGGTTGAAATTTTTTTAGGCAATAATTTTGAGATGCGAAAGCTAACAATGGAAGATCTATTGATTGATCATGATCTATGGGATGCCATTGATGAGAATGTTCAGAGACATGTAGATCTATCTAAATCTTCTAATTATGATGTGATGGAATGGAAAGCCAAAGGTCTCATTAGATTTTGCTTGATAGATTTAATACTGATTAATGTCCATGAAGAGACCACAACAAAGAAGTTGTGGAAGAAACTAGGTGAGATATACCAAGATAAGTCTCTTGTTAATAAGATTTTATTGAGAGAGAAATTGTATTATTTGAGAATGGGTGAAGGTGGATGAATTTCAGACCATCTAGAAGCATTTAATATGTTTGTGGATCAATTAGTATCAGTTGGTGTTAAAATGGCTAAGAGAGATGCCAAATTGTGCTTTGTTATTTGCTTGATTCATGGGATTCTCTTGTTATGGATATAGGAAGTACTTATATAAAATTTAAATTTGAGGATGTTTGAGGTTGTTTAATTTATAAATAAATGAGAAGGAAAGTTTTTATCAGTGCTAAAGAGGCCCTGCATATTTGAGGAAGATCTAAAGAAAGAGGTAAAAAGAACAAGAAGCATGAAAAGTCTAAATCCATGTCCAAGGGTAGATCCAAATATTATAGAAAGCATAAGGTGAGATTCTATAATTGTGGAAAGCATAAGCACTATTGATCAAAGTGTAAAGACAAAAAAATAAAAAGAAGTATGTTTTTGATTCTAAATCTAAGAAGGAAGGTAGTGATACTTTTATTTCAGACTTGACAACCCATGCAAGTAATGATGCATGGCTAATTGATTTAGGTACATATTATCATATGACCTCTAATAGAAATTGGTTTTATAAGTATGATAAATTTAATGGAGGTAAGGTGTCCTTGGGTGATGACTATTTTCTAACCATTATTGGCCATGGTAGAGTTAAAATCAGATTTCCATATGGAAGGATTAAACACTTTGATGGTGTGTTGCATATCTTAGGGATAACTCATAATTTATTATATGTGAGCAAACTAATAGATGCAAGTTTTTAGGTTATAGTTTTAAAAACAAGTTGTAATATGGTTAGAAGTGTTATGGTGATAGGTAAAGGTGTCTAGATTGGCACTTTGTACAAGCTTGATGCATGCACAATTGAGTGAAATAGTACTTATGTGAAAACCAAATATGAGGATACTCTATTGGATAAAGAGGTAATCACTATCTATGTAAATGGTCATGGTTTATAGGTACTTAATAGTGTTAAAATTTCTTGTAGAGAAGACTATGTTATGGCACCAAAGATTTAGACACATTGGTAAAAAAGGTATTAGAGCCTTCAAGAATTAAAAAATTGTTGAAGGTTTGACTGAATGCAATATTGAATATGTTTTATGTGAGCATTGTGTTTATGGTAAACAAAACTGCATTTGGTTTTACTTGAGTTCTCATAAATTATGTGGTGTTTTGGATCTTATTCATTTTGATGTATTTGGTCTTGTTAATCTTCCTTTGATTTCAAAATCCACATATTATGTTTCATTTATTAATGATTACAATAAAATGACATGGGTTTATTTTCTTAAGAGTAGATATGAAGTTTTTAGTCACTTTAAAGAGTTTAAAGCAATGTTTGAGTTACAGACTAGAAAAAAGATTAAATATTTGAAAACTGACAATGGCATGAGTTTTGCTCTAATGATTTTGACAGATTCTATAAAGATTGTGGTATATAGAGATATAAGACAACTTGATATTCACCTCAGTAGAATGGAGTTGTAGAAATAATGAATAGAACATTAATGGAGAAGGTTAGGAGTATGCTTAGTGGTGCTAAACTATAACAAAGGTTTTGGACTAAAGCTAGAACCACTACTTACTACCTAATCAACATGTCTCCTACATCAAATATTATTGATAAAATGCCTATGGAGGCATGGTTTGGTTGTAATCCTTCATTGAGACATCTTAGATTTTTTGGTTACATGTACCAAAAGAGAAGTAAATAAAGTTGGAGAATAAGGTTGTGAAATGTATCTTCATCGGGTATAGATACAGTGTGAAAGGATATAAGTTTTGGGATCATGTAGCATAGAAGGTAATATGTTATAGAAGTATTTTTTTTTTTGAAACTAAGTCTTATTATGTTACACTACAGCCACAAAAAACATAAAAGAAAGATGTGATTCAACTTCCTCCTACACTTGAGAAAGTTGAGTTGAGGCCACAACATAAACAAGAAGAAGAAGAGCTGAGGTAGATGAAGAAGAACCTCCACCTTGACTTGTTCAAAGGTCTACAAAGCATAGACAACCAATAGAAAGGTATTTTCCTAATGATTGGAGATGTATATTTGCTTTGAGTAGTAATATTGATGAACTAAGATCTACAGAAGAAGCATTGGGTATGAATGATGAAAATTCTTAGAAGGTTGTTATGGAAGAAGAAATGGTAGCTTTGAAAAATAATGATACATGAGACCTTGTACCATTACCTAAAGGATGTAAGTCCATTGGATGAAAATAGATGTTTAAGAAAAAGATTGGTTCAGATGGTAGTGTTGAGAAGTACAAATCTTGGTTGGTTGAAAAAGGTTACTCTCAAGTTGAGAGTCTTGATTACAATGAGATATTTTATCCTATTGATAAAATGACATCCATTAGATTCTTTCTTTCTATTGTATTAATTCATGATTTAGAGATTGAGCAAATGAATGTGTTATGATCCAAACTTATAATATTTATAAATAATCTAGAATATAATGTAGATCAACACATCACAAAATATATAGGTAGACCAAGATGTCCAAATATTTAATAGATGCAGAAATATAATAACCTTAAGGTAGGGAAACACCATACAATACTCCTTTAAGAAGGAATAACTCCATAATTTCTCTTTAAGGGGATAAACTCAAATATCCTCTTACAATAAAAGACTCAATGCTTACTTGTTTATCTTACAATGATAATCATCTCCTTTATATATAACTCTATGTAACTAAAAATGGATGGGTAACCTCCTAATCCCAATGTAGGCCAACCATTACCCAATATACTAATTCCACAAGTTACTCCATTATCCTAATATATTGGACCCCTCTAACTAAATAAGGGGGATGTGTGCCACATGTTGACATCTCCATCAACCCATATACATTAATATATCATATCCCTATATACATTGCATTAATACCCTCCTTGACATGTTTTATCCCCAAAACATAGGAAGAAACTAAATAATGAGTGTGCTTCAAATCATTACACACTTATCTCCAATCTTGATCATCTATCCATCCATATGTGATCTTGGCAAGTGATAGCTCTCCAAACTTGTTTCCAAATTCCATTGTGCTCCTCTGATTTCATTCATGATCATAGTTTTATTGCTTTGGTGTCCATGAATAATTATTCTTCTTTTGATTCCATGTATCATAGTCCACTGTGTTACTCTGATTCCATCCATGACCATAGCAGGTATTCTTACATGCAAAGTCATAGTTATTTTTCCATTCATTCCATGTTCCATAGGCCACTACATTTATTTGATTCCATACCTAACCATAGTTCTTATTATTTAGCTTCCATGCATATACATAGTGATTAGAAAGTTGATTTCTTGTAGATCCAAAATGATTGTTGTTATCACACTCCCTTACCTAGATCCATGATTATTTTCTCTCATGATGATGTGGGTGTCTATACACCTCAAATTTTTATAATGCTTTGACATTATCCACCTTTTTTCTACCTCTTCTACCTTTTCCTTCTTTGTCTCTTGATTAGATGAAGTATTCATTTCTGATTATAGTGTGTCTTTATCTATGTCATCTGAATCTTCTTCATGCTCTTCATCACCTGCTTCAATCTCATCCTCATGATCTACCTTGATTTTTATTGGTGTCTCTACCACTATGATATCCTATAAAGTGACCTTATTTTTCCTATACCAAAACTTCATGAACTTATTCTGAACATTAATATTGATTGTTCTCAAAGTCTCTAACCATGGATATCCAGGAACCATATCCACATCATCCATATCCAAAGCATAAAAATCTAAATGAAAAAAATATTTTTCCATAATGAGTTTCAAATATTCAAACATTGGAATATTTGTACCATCTACTTGAACCTCCTTAATATTTTTTACTTGAACATGTAGATGCTTGGCCACATTCATGTTGATAAAGTTATACTTACTGGTAGGGTTTATGGACACAACAACCTTCTTATTTTGAATGCATCCATGAAATTGGAAAATGACTTGGATTTATTTGGAGTCAAATTATTTGAATCCTTATCATTCACTTCTTCTTCTTCTCCTTCACCACTTGCATGTTCTTCCTCATTATCATTATTTTCTTCCACCAACTTTTATACTTTAGCATCTTCTTTCTCTTCTTCATTACCATCATTATTTTATTCATCTTATTGAGCCTATTTTTATTTTATATCCCATCGATCTAGGAATCCATGTTCCATTTCTTCCCATGAAGAATTCTTTTGTACTAAGCTCAACTGATTAAACCAATGTTGTGCAAGCCTAGACAATGAAAGAGAAAAACATGTTTACCATAAAAATGTTTGAGTATTATTCTCCCTACAAAGGATCCACCATTCTCTAGCATCAATGTCATCCTGCCCTAAAAATACTTGAAACTTCATGATCCACTAAAAAAAATTATGGTTAATGAAATACAATAAAATATCAATAAATCACTCAAAATTGATCAAAACAATCCCAAAGTTTTACTGTATCTTTGCTTTATAATAGTGAAACTTTAGTAACAATTTTGTGAAAAAATTCCATAAATTTTGGCCTATAGAGCGAATATATGAAACAACATAAAATCATAATAAATCATTCCAAACATTTCAAAAAAATCTAAGATTTTGTCCGTAGCTTTCCTAAATTATGATATAGCATCAATAAACATGTCATCAAAAAATTACTTATATTTAGGAAGATATGATGAAATGAGTATAAACCCTAAACTATGAATAAATCCCTCAAAACTAATCATAAAGGATCAATATTTTTAATAAGACTTCCTTGTAATATTATTCATAGTTAATAAAAGAATTGTGAAAAACCTCACAATATATTGAAAGATATTAATGATTCTAAAAAACTAAGGTTTCGCTCTACACATATTGCCTAAATTGAAGCTCTAATACTACTTGTTATGATCCAAACTTATAATATTTATAAATAATGTAGAATATAATTTAGATAAAAACATCACAACATATATAGGTGGACCAATATGTCCAAATATTCTTTATATGCATAAATAAATTACCCTTAAGGTAGGGAAACACCATACAATACTCCTTTAGGAAGGAATAACTCCACAATGTCTCTTTGAGGGGACAACCTCAAATATCCTCTTAAAATAAAAGTATCAATGATTAATTTATTAAATTATAATTATAATCATATCCTTTATATATACCTCTATCTAACTAACAATGGATGGGTAACCTCCTAATCCCAATGAAGGTCGACCACCCAATACACTAATTCCATACATTACTCTATTATCCTAGTATATTAGACCCATATAACTAACTAAGGGGATGTGTGACACATGTATACATCTCCATCAACCCATATAAATTAATATATCATATGCTTATTTATATATTATTGTGTTTATTATTTAATTGATGGTGATCATTTACTAGTTATTGCCTTATATGTTAATGATATGTTGTTTGTTGGCAATGGGAAAGTTTTTATTTCAAAGATTAATATCAAATATCATAAAAAATTGAGATGAAATATCTTGGTACTATGAGACACATTATTGGGATGGATATTAACAGAGACAAACATAATAGTAAGCTATGGCTTGGCCAGAGTATGTGAATTCTATATTGCATAGATTTAACATGCAAGATTGTAGACCATTGTGTGTGTTTTTCAGTTGGAATGAAGCTATATACTATAAAATTTCCTACATACCCATCATATATGGAATAAATGAGAATAATACCTTACGAGAGTGAATTTGGAAGTCTGATGTATATTATGGTCTTCACTAGACTAGACATTTCCCAAGTAGTGGGAGTTCTTTCCCATTATATGTCTAATCCTAGTAAAGTTCATTAGGATGCAATTAAAAGGGTCTTAAGATATTTTTATGTTATTTTATAGTATTCCTTATGTTATTATGGTAACATGATTAGCAACAAACATCCTCTTGACATTCTTGGTTATGTGGATTTAGATTGGGTAGGTGATATTGATAGCAGAAGATCCCCTAGTGCTTATGTGTTTATTTTATTTGGTGGTGAAATAAGTTGGATGAGTAAGATATAAGATATCATCACTTTATACATTATATAGGAAGAGTATATGGTAGTTAATCATGCCTGTAAGGAACCATTTGGATTAAGAGAGTGTGTTCTGATATTATATTGAAACATGGTGCAATGATAATTTATTATGACAGTCAAAGTGCTATTTGCCTAGCAAAGAACCTAAATTTTAATGCCAAGACCAAACATATTGATGTATAATATAATTTTGTGAGAGACATGGTCAAGTATGGTAGGGTGAAGATGATAAAGGTAAAGACCTTGATGAATGTTATAGATTTATTGACTAAGCCCATGAGCACAAAGACGTTTAGATGGTGTTCAGAGTCTATGGGCATCTTAGCCCATAATTGTTAAGTTCATATTAGTATAGTTACGCTAGGTCTTTCAAGTTATTGGACAAGTGGGAGAATGTTTATAATTGAGGTGTCTGAACCTTGAAAAGTTAGGACACTATTCATGAGCTACTAATCACAATCACTATTCATATGATGAGATGGTAATGATGAGTTGGAAAGGACTATGCAGGTGATGTGGTAAGTGATGAAGGTGGTGATGTGTCTTGTGATGAGTTGGCATGACTTATGAAGGAATATATATTATGTAAGTGCATGTGAGTGAAAGTGGGGCATACCACTCCACTAAGGAGATAAATTATTGTCTTTTGAGATGCACATGATTTTTCTTTACGTGAAAAATGACAAAGGAATGGATATGTGGCTAATTTATAAGTTTGACTCATGATCTTGAGTGAAAGAGAATTCAAAATTTGATGGATAGTCTTTTGAAATCATGTGGAGTCACATAGGATAGTGGGGAACAAGTTATTATTCTAGATTGGAGGCACATGTGAGAGTTGGGTATAGTTTTGGAGGATTGTGAGAGGGAAAGATGATGTGTCATAAGTGGAGGGTCCATTTTTGATCAAAAAATAAGAATAAAAGCATGTTACTATTGCTACATAGTGGTGCCACTAAAGGGTAGTGAATTTACTTTCCTTGCTCATGAAGTTTTCTCATTTGTCATATTCTTTGTAAATTCTATAAATAAAATGTGTTCTCCTTTATAATGTATGAAGCTAGAAATATAACCAAGTAATATTTTATAAATCTTATGGTAAACTTATAGTTAAGTTTTTTAAGTTTGAGAGTTGCGCAAAGGCACTAAATATCTATGGAACTAATTCTTTTCTTATGTGTAGTATACTGGTGGTGCTCTTGTGAAGGCTTATTCTGCAAGTGTGTTGCAGTCTTAGTGATTTAAACAATACATTGATTTAATTTGAAGTGTGGGTTTTTTATTGAAATGGTTTTCCCCACATAATCATGTGTTATAATATGCTTATGATTTTATTTATATGTATTTCTTTTAATTGTGTAACAAGTATTCAAATTATTTGCATATTCTCCTCTCTTGATTAGTGTAAGGAATTATTTCTACAATCTCATATTCCTTTCAATCCACACCCTTGGAAAATCTATTGTGTAAAGTAACGTAGTTTTTATGAATAAAAGCCTATCAAGAGGCATTCACATATTTGAAATGATTATTGGTGACTTTGCTAATTATAATTTTCCTAGATTAGAATAAGCCATTCCACATTCATGTAGATGCATTAAGGATAGAATTGGGATCCATTTTAACATATCCAAGAGAAGGAGGTGTGGAACACCCCATCCAATTCTCACACAAAAATATATCAACCACATAGAATAATTACATTACAACAGAGCATGAGGCTTTAATAATGGTGTTTACATTGTAAAATTTTAGACACTACTTATTGGTGACACCATTTGAGTTATTTACAGATCACCAAGCACTGTGACATTTGGTTACTAAGCATATTATTGGAGGAAGAATTTATAGTAGGTTAATGTTTTTTCAAGAATTTTATTTTTGCATGAATGTTAAACCTGGAAGGGAGAATGTAGGAACTAACCATATAAGTAGATTGTTCAATGGTGAGGAACTAGAAGAAATCCAAGATGAGTCTCTAGATGCACATATTTTATAAGTAATTGTAATCCTGGAACATTTAAAAGAAGTTGCAGAGTTTTAAGAGCAAGGTAATTTCCCATTGTACTATCAAGAAAGAGAAAAGAAGTAGTTAATTACTAGAGCCTTACCATATACAATTATAAATGGATTTATTTATCATCTAGGCAAGGATGAGGTTTTATATAGGTTAATTTTTAGAATATGAGGGACCAAAACTACTCGAAGAAGCATATTATGAACAAGGAATCCATAGAGGGGAGGTTAGTATTGTGTTAGTCTCATAAAATAAATGAAATAAACACACTGAATCTTGACATCTCTAACCTAGATGGTAGGGAGAACTTAGGTAAAAAAAACTATATGAAAGCACAATTAAAACATAAAAGATACAAATCCTTTACCTTCCATGGGAGATCCAAATGATTTCTTGAGTGGATTGCTCGATTTGTGCATCAATAAGTCTTTGGAAAATGGAGCTTGTTGGATCCTTCTCTCTTTGGTACCATTGGCTTTGATGTGGCTTGCAATTACTTTGGTTCAAGATTTTGGAATTATAACACTATTGAAAATCTTGTCTCTCTCCAAAATAAAATTATATCTTTGGCTTATGAGAGCTTAAAAATGAATGGGCATGGACTTGTATTTATAATTTTAGGAATTAACTCTCACCCAAGGTCAATTAAGGTTGAGTTGAGTTAAAATTTGTCATACAATTATGAATTTTAGTTATGTTGGGTGAATATTTTGTCGTCAACTAACTGAAGACAAAATGGGTATATCTACCACAATATAATGAGATAAATCTCTCCTCTCAGCAAGGGGAGGTTCCCTATAAACTATAATATACTAATATAAACTGAAAATAGACTCAGGGGTAAGATCATACCATCCATTTCTCTTTTTTTAGAAATGATGTTCACAAAGTAAAGGAATAATCTTGGGTAATAACTGAACACATTTCTCTTCTTTTAGAAATGATGTTCAGAAAACCAAAGAAAGACTTCTCGGGTAATAACTGGATTCACAAGAAACCCATGAAAGCACAAAGTCTTTCATTACTTCTCATAATGATTTAGGACTAGTAACACAGTAGAATGAAGTGTAGCCCAAAGTCTCCACCTAAAACTACAATAGAGTATATGATTATAAAGGATAAAGGCAGTTCAAAGCCTTTCCAATATCCTTTGTAGTAAAACACAAAACACATAGACTAAAGACAATTATGGTAGCACAAAGTCTTCCACAATCGGCTTCAGGACATCTTCCAGATTATTTTCACTTGCTCTGCTTATTTGATAAAATGGATAAGACTATATTTAGGAAGAAAACATAAGAACAATTTCCTACATAACATAAGTTATTTCAACACAAAGTCTGAAAGGTGACTTGCTTTCTCATTCACCTAATAAAATCTGATTAACAATCTGAGCTCAAAGTCTCAAAAATGTCATTCAATTTGGGTAGAGTTTTGATTCCAATAACTCATATATATCCCTGACACAAACTAAGAGATTACAATATATATCATCCAAAGAAAGACTTTGGCATTTGTTTTCACAAAATGGCCCATACTGCATTGAATGCATTGGAAAAAGGAAGTTTTGTGAAGGGGCCATGCTGGAGCAAGTTACCTGCCTTAACTTTGGCATTTAAATCATATCAAATGTCTCCTCAAAAGCATGGGTTTCTTGGTCCTCTTTATGATACTTACATGACTATCCACTCATCTTTACTCAGATGAAGAAAAATAGGCCGCGCCATTGAATGCTTACACTCTTTGATAACCACCTGGTGGACTGCTTGACCCACTAAAATAACTCATCTATAGATGCTTCTAGATTCTCTGTATTGTTCCCTCTTTCCTTGCTACATTTTGTCTCTTCCTGGTGATTTGATCTCTCAGGGCTATCTTCTCACCTTCGCTGGCTTCTTTGGCTCCTTTCTCAGTGGATTGTTGAGTTCATTCCCGAGTCTACGCCATTTAAAAATTAATAGTTATTCTATTATCCTAAATTTGATGTCCATGAGGACATCACTGGTCACTTGAACCATTTTGAACCTTGAACCTATCAGAGTTCATCAGTTCAATGGTTCAAAGTTTAACGGTTCGGCAATTCAATATTTTATGTCTTGCAAAGAGTCACATTCACTCAGTCTTCTTATGAGTTCAATGTATCATTGAACCAACTATTTTAACCTTTTAGTTGAACCTTTTTCTATAACCTTCCGATCGAACCATCCACTTAAACCTTGAACTCTTTGAACCTTTGAACTCTTTGAAGTGGAGTTCAATAGTTCATCAGTTTAATGGTTCAACAATTCAATTCATATCATTAAACCCCATCGTTGAATCTTTTTGATTGAACCTCAGTGTTGAACCATCCTTAATTTTTTTTAGGAAATTCCTTTAAGTGTTTTGAGATTTTTCCTTGTGAAAGCCCACCTTTTGAACCTGTGATTTCCTTGGCTAAAAAGGCTTGTGCAATTTAATAACTTGACTGCTCTGAACATTTTTGAGAAAGAAGGAGACCATTTTTGGCCTACAGGACCAAAATGATCAATAGGTTGTCCACAAAAATGAGTGACTGATTTTGGGAACAACAAGTTACTAGTCATAGTTCTCAAATTATAAGGTTGAGTTAAGACTAACTCAAGTTGAGTTAAAAGTTGTCATGAAATTATGAATTTTAGTTACTAATCATAGTTATCAAATTTGGTGGGGCATGACACATCGCTCTCAAGAGATTTTTCCCATGGTTGGAATGATTTTGAGGTGAGAATATACATGCTAAAGATTCAAATAATAAAGGAGTTAATTGGGGAGATAACAATAATGGAATGCCATAAAGTGAAGGTATTCAAAGACAAGTGTCATAAGGAGGAACTCATGTAGATTTTATTTAGGAAAGAGAAGGAGAAATACAGGGCAAAACCTTTGTCCAACAAAAGTTACATACACATTGATTTGTCAAGGAACTGACTAGAGGTATGTCTCCAAATAATGTGGTGCGTCACTTTAGAAGGTAAGCACACCATTCTATACTCACATCACTTCCTAATTTTGAACCATTTCAAGGGGAATCTAATCAGTATCCCCTTATTTATATTACAATCATTGGAGGATTCTATTTTAAATTTTAAGAACCCTACGATGGATCTTATCCACCAGGGCCTCATTTTTATGTTGATTAAAAGGGGGAAACTAGTCTGGTCTAAGAACATTTTTTAGGATATTGATATCAATAGTGACAAGGAGGAGTTAGTGGTGGAGGGCACTCAATCCTTAGCTTCTAAAGAGGAACCCATGTTCAAAATAATAAATTTTATCCTGGAAGCCCCTCTTTCACCTTTAAAGGAAAAGACACACTTGAGGCTGATAGAAACAAGGGTGTTGAAGACTCAATTCTGAAACTCCATACTAAAATCACAATCCAAAATCTTCTCTATGGAAAAATTTTGGAGGAATTCGAAAGGTTAAGTCATTTTCTCAGTTTTAACAAGTTTTTGATTTATGATGGCAGGACCCCCAAGACCCACAACTTTGGTGGTGAAGACTCTTTCTAGAAGGGAATTAGGGAGGAAGGTGCTTGGATTGTTGAGGATACCATAAAAGAATCCCCTAGTGTGGACCTCAAAAGGAAGAAGCAAGAAAATGAGGAGTAATTCATTGGCGGCTGCACCAGAGGAAACTGTCATAAGAAAGCTAATATAGTGACCAAGCAAATAGTCACCTACTTTGAGTTGGAATAACCCTAGTTCTTCCTGTTTGTTTGGGTTGGGTCCTTTTTGTGCTCTTGATTGGTTTTTGGCTGATGTTTAGTGGAAGTTAGGATAGTTGTCAAGGTGTTTACCCTTATTTTATTTGTTTTTTTCCCTATCTCTCACTTTTTATTCTGTTCTCTTTTGTATAAGGTTCATGCCACTTCAACCCATTTTAACCTATTAAATAAAAAATAGTTGTTAAATTAGAAGGTTTTGGGATATTTTGAGATATTTTGACAAATCAAAAAGATAATGATGAAAGGATAGGTTATTTTGATTTTTGGAATTTCTTTTTTAGATATTCATTAATTTCAAATGGATAATTCAACTAGGCATTTAATCTTGTTTAATTTAATTAATTGATTTTGATTATCCTTTTATCTCTTTCAAGATTTAATTAAGTGTACGAATTCCCCACTTAATAGGTCCATAGGCCAAATTGACAGTTGTGATGCCAAAAGGTGATTGAAGATGAATCTGTGAGAGGTTATTGTTACATATGGGATATTACCCAAATTAGGGAGGCCTCAACATGATTTTGAGCTTTGATGAATGATGCATGGTCAAATTTTGGACATTTTATGATTCTTAAGATTAATTTTCAATGTTTTATAGGAATCAATATGAAGTCTGATTGAAGCCAATTTTATCCAAAATTGGATGTCTATAGGTTACCCCTATTTAGGAAGGCATTAAAAGCTATAGGCATAGTAAGGTCTTATCAAAGAATGAAAAGGTCTTATATGCCTGTTACTTTAATGGCAATGGATGAGCTTTGGATTCCCCCTCAAGGGAGTAGTTGTCAAAAAGGGTTGGTGATTTGTCCCTCAAATGGAGGAAATAATGGGACCAAATGGATAAAATGGGGTTAAAAATATTGATTTACCCATAGGTAGTTATAATTAGTGACATATGGATCTACCCTAGTTGGGAAGACAAACATGATGATTTACCAAAATGTGGTTATAATCATCAGTATAGGTGGGATAAAAATATAATGACTTGCCCAATGATGGTTATAATCATTAACCTCTAGGTGGATCAAAACATAATGATTTACCCATAGGTGGTTATAATCAATGGCTTTGAAGGTGGGATAATACATGATGATTTGACCAAAGGTAGTTATAATCATTGGTACCTTGATGATGGAAAATTAGAATATAGGGTTGATGAAATAAATCCATAGTCAAAAAATAAGAGTAAGCCACTATAGTGGAGAAAGATGAATGTAGGCAACCTACTAATATGGAGATGCACATCCTAACTAGCAAGGATTAAATTTGTTTGTGATTTAATTACTCTATATGTGGGTATGATTTGGGTAATCCAGGCATGTTTCGGGTGTCAAGGAGATATATCATGGAAACATTGCTTGTACGAGTTCTTGAGTTGATTTTTATTATAGCACTTGATGATAGGCATCATGATATAAAAAACCATGAGAACTTGGCCTAACTATGCATAAATATTGACACACAATCCAATACTCAATTAAAAATAATGTACTAATGATTAAAACTAGGATGACAATGTTGGTAAATGAATATGGATGGATTCAATAATAATGCACATGGTATCACCCAATGAATGTATGTAAACTGAATCAAGACACAACAAGAAAGCAAACAAACAAGAAAGCAAGAAAATAAACAAAACTCCAAGAAAAGAAAAAATAAAACAAATCAAAGAGAATAAAATTAAGAAAAAATAAATAATGGTTAAGTACAATATTAGTGAAAATAGAGAACAAACAAGACGATGGACATTGCCCCTAGACTATAGGATACAATGAAATAGAAAAAGAAAATGGGGGGAATAGAAGAAAAGGAAGGGGTAGCTGAGTTGACTCTAGATGTACTAGGCAAGTGGATGATACTTACATAGCTCCATGGATGTAAGGTTTAACAAGAACTTCAAGCCAAATGTAGTTATCCTAGGTCATGGGATAGAAGAAAATGATGAGAAATAAAATATGATTGTGTTGTAGAAGAATGATAAAAATGGGATCATAAAATGGTGAGAGCATGGGAAGTGGGGCCAATAAGGATGGGGAAACTAAATGATAAGTGGTTTCTTGTGATATAGCTAATGATCCTAGAATCCTTAAGGCAAAGAAGTGGTCACTATTTAGGATTTTGTAACTCATTTGTAAATGTTTTTGGATTTTTTATGTCTTTTTAATATGTTTTTGGATTTTATGTCTTTTTCAAATGTTTTTGGATTTTCTAGAGTATCTCAACTAGATTGAGAATGATGGGATATAAAATGGTCCACTCATAAAGTGGTGAGAATGTTCAATCTTAACTGTGCTTGAAAAATGGTAAGAGAATGGTGAATGGGTGATTGAGCTAACCTCAACATGAATCAAGCACTACCTACATAGTCCCAAGATGGGACATCAAATCACTGTAGTTCTACCTTACAATGGAGGAATCTAACTAAGTAACAACAAAATCATAAACAATAGGCAAAGAAGGTAAATGACATAGTATGGCATAGGAATGATAAGGTGGTGCTTCAAAGCATGATAAAATATGTTCCTAATTTGCCATAGGTAGTTATAATGAGGAAATAATGGAAATACTCTAATTTTCCCAAAGGTGGTAATAATCAATAGCACTTGAATAGAACAAAACAAGGAATGAAGGATGCAACTACCAAACCACTATCATATTGTTACAAAAAATGGCCTCTATCTATAATACTGAATCAAATTCTAAAATTGATCTGAATATTTTTGCTAAAAGTTCCCAAAGAACCAATGGAATGGAACCAAGGTTAAAGGGGTTGGGCAGGGAGGGTTAAAGTAACTTTGGTTGATAGGAAAGGTATGCTAGAATAGTATATGGTATGGTAAAAAGAAGGTCATAATATGGTATAATGTAAATGGGCCTCATAAACAATATTTCGAGTCTCTAAATTGAAGTAATTCTTGAGGTGTATGATATTTATTGACTCATCAAGTTCATATCTATTAGGAGTGGCTAGCCTATATGCTCTGGAGACATAATTTGCAACAATGATATAGGGGCCTATCCAATTTGGTTCAAACTTGCCCTTATTTTTCTCGACCATGGTATTCTTCTGGTTTTATTTGAGAAAAATATTACCAAGCTCGAGCATCAATGGTATTCTTCTTAGCTAGTTATAGTGGCCACATAGTCTACTTTGATATGCTTGAAGGTTGTTGACAGTGACCTGCATTTCTCATCAAGTAATTCTAGCTCTTGTAGGTGATAAACTCTATAGTATTCATCATCCAAGACATGTTTCAGTGAGATGTACATAGAATATAACTCAACCTCTCTAGGAATAATAGCCTCAGTGCTATAAAATAAGGAATATGGAGTGGATCCTATTGGGGTATAGTAATTAGTGTGGTATGCCCAAGGGGCATTGAATATTTGGAGGTGATAATCATGGCCCACATCATTGATAATATTTTTAAGGATGTTGACAATGGTTTTATTAGATGCTTCATCTTGGTCATTACCTTGTGGGTAATATGTGGTATAAAAATTTATTTAATGTTGTACTCAACATATAACATTTTGACATCTTTACTCTTAAATGATCTATCATTATCAGATATAATGTCAGAGGGGATACCATAGTGGTATATGAGATGGTTAAAAATAAACTTGTAAATTCATTTCCCAGTCATATAAGTGGTGGGTATATCTTCAACACACTTAGTGTAATATTCAATAGTGGTAACGATGTGTTTATGGCCATTAGAAGAGATGGGGTTTATCTTCCCAATGAGATTGAGGCTCCATGTAGAAAATAGAAATGGTGTAAGCATTGGTTTCAAAGTCTTGGCTAGGGCATGAATCAAATTAGCATGACTTTGACATTTGTTACATATTTAACATATGTAGTTGCATTTGCATTCATAGTTGGCCAATAATACCCAATACATAGGATATTTTTGGCTAGGATGGTCTCACTTATGTGGGTTCCACATACTCCTTCATGAAATTCACATAACACTAATGTTGATTGTACAAAATTTAAGCAATGAAGTAGAGTTCCATCAAAGTTATGATAATATAGGGTTGGGCCAAATAAAGTATACCATATGGCCTTGTGGGTAAAGGCATTTTGCTATTTGTGTGATATGTTTGGTGGCATAGTATGGTAATGTAGGTAGGTAAAGAGGTTTGAATACCATGTAGAATTGGGACCAACAATATCATAGATCATTGTAATGGTTGAAGATTCATGAGTAGGTGATAGAAGATTTTCAATAAGGAATTGGTATTCTTTTGCCTTGTCAGTGTGGTAGATCAAAGAGCTGATGATGGCCATGGTATCTATTATTCTATTATTGGACTGTGGTATATGTTCAAATTGTATGTCGGCAATTTTTTGTTTGAGAGTATCAATCATGGACTTATATGATACCAAATTATCATCTTTGGTCTAAAATTGGTCTATAATCTAATTGATAATTAACTATGAATCATCATAAACCTTTAGATGTTGAATATTCCATTATACTACTTGATGAAGCCCTATAATGAGTTCTTCATATTTAGCCAAGTTGTTAGTATAATAAAATCTAATATGAAATGATTTAGGGAAAAGATCCCCCTATGGTGTAATAAACAATAGTCTTACCCCCGATCCATGTGAGGTGAATGATCCATCAAAATATAGCTTCTAGTATTGCTCCTTAAGAGGTGTTTTAATGATGGTCATGATGGACTCATTTGAAAATTAAAAATTTAGTGGTTCGATATCTACCAAGGGTGCTTCATCAAGTTTATCTTCAAGGACTTGTCCCTTTATATCATTTTGGTTGATGTACTCTATTTCAAATTTGCTTAAAAGCATGATCCATTTATCCATATGATTTGATAAAGTTATCTTGGATAGTAGATACTTGATTGGATCTACTTTGGAAATAAACATGGTTTTGTTGTTAAGCATGTTGTCACATAGTTTATAGGCTGCAAAGACCATAGCTGAATAATTTCTTTTAATAGGCATATAATTGTTCTCATACGCTACCAGTGTATGGCTTAGATAGTACATGGCATGCTCTTTTCCATTATCATCATGCTAAGCTATAAGTGCCCCCATGGCCTTGTCTATGGTTGATAGGTATTGTAGGAAATGATTTGCTGGCATAGGTGATAACAAAATAGGTGTTTTAGAAAGATAGTCCTTCAAGTGTTGAAAAATTTTCTAGCATTCTTTGTCCCAATGAAATGTAACACCCTTATTTAACAAGTGTGTAAATAGATGGAATTTGTCATCCAAATATGATATGAAGTGTCTGATAGATTGGATCTTTCCCTATAAACTATGGAGCTAATTTAAATTATAAGGTGGTGACATCTCAATAAGGGCATGTACTTTGGTAGGATTGACTTCAATGCCTTGGTGAGAGATGATGAAGCCTAGCAATTTTCTAGAAGTGACACCAAAAACACACTTTTTAGGATTGAGTTTGACCTTATATTCATAAAGCCTGTCAAATATTTTTCATAATATGGCTAGATGATCGACATGGGTCTTTGATTTACCCAATATGTCATTGACATAGTATTTGATAGTGTCATGCATTATATCCTGAAATATGATGGCCATGGCTCTTTGGTATGTGGTCCCAACATTCTTGAGACTAAATGTCATAACTTGATAAAAAATGTTCCCCACAGGGTGGTGAATGCTATTTAATATTGGTATTTTGGTACAATCCTGATTTGGTTATATCCAAAAAATCTATCCATTAGTGAAAGTAGTTCATATCTAGTCATGGGTCAACAATCATATCAATGTTTGGCAAAGGGAAGTCATCCTTTAGGATAGGATTTGTTTATATCTCGAAAATAAATGTAGATTCTGATTCCTTCTAAATTATTACTGACTGACACAATATTCAAGATCTACACTAAAGTGTTAATCTATCAAATACATCTCTCTTCTAATAGTTTTTATAACTCTTTATTTACTAATACAATAATGCGAGGATGCATTTTATGTATTTTTTGTTTTACAAGCTTAGCATTAGTATATATAATAAGATAGTTTACCACCAAGGTGGGGTCTAAATATATCATGTTTGAGTAGGCCCACACAAATATATCAATAAATTCCCTCAAAAGGGCTGTTAAGATTTCATGTTCCTCCTTAGTGAGTGACACACCTAGCTTAATCCATTTCGGGTCGTTAGGTGTACCAATGTTGACTTCTATAATGTTTTATACAAGGAGAGTTAAACCATCCTCTAAGATGGTTAAAAATTATTTGAATTTGACTAAAACTATAAATTAATCTATTTGGATTGGTTCTTAAAGCTCACCTAAATAAGATGAATCTAAATCTACCAATGGTAGGGATGGCCATGTTATTAAAAATGTTGGAAACTCTTGGATGATTTGATCAAAGGTTTATTATTCTTCAGAATTGAACTCAGACTAGTAAGTACATTTTTCATTGGTGGTATTTTAAGTTACATTTGAGGAAGGTTAAACACCCCCATCTAATGGCACCTAAAATAGTTTATCACTAGAAGATTAGCCTCTCTTTTTAATTTTACACTGGATCAAAACCACCTCAAAGAGGTTTTCACTTTGGGACCTCAATATTTTATTTAATTGTTTGTGGCTAAGGGTATTCACCCATTCTCTAAAATAGGTTACAGGATCTAATTTTATTAAGAACCCTTGTTTGTGTTCTCCCAATTAAACATTATCTCTTAGGCTTAGAAAATTTCAAAAGTCATCATCATTATCAAACTCATCTACAAACACTATGGATTCTTGTTGGTCCCAAGCTATAAGTTAAGGGTGATACAGAGGAAGTAGATTATTGTGAATAACTAAGGTAAGGGTATAAAAAAAAATTAGTATTAGCAAGGTCTTCATAAATGTTATGATCAAACTTTGCTTTGATGTCGACATCATCATCACTAGTCATTATCATTAAAATATTAATAAGATATGTGGGGTAACCCCCAAGTAGTTTAAATCCAAGACCATAGGTTCTTTTATACCAAGTGATGGATATTGGTTCAAGTGTCCCTTGATAATTTGACCTAAGGCCTCTTTGATAAGCATGTTTTTCAATGATCAAATTAGGAATCAGATACTTATCATTTTTATAGCAATCAACCAAGTTGTCATTGTATAACCATGATTTATCATCTTCAAGTGGGCCCTGCTCTCGGCCAATGGCTGGTGTAAAAATGATAGGATATGGAATATGTAGTTTTCCTTTTCCATTTTATTTTCATTTCATGCAAGGTAGCTTAGATTTAGGTTTTCCATAGGACTTGGGATTATGTGGAATCTTAGAAATGTAAAATATGTTGAGTCAAATACTCTCCTGGGCCATTGGCTGAGATGGTAAAATGATTGGAAATTTTAGGTGGTTGAATATGGGAAGATGAACTAAGGGTATCTAGGTATATACAATTGGCCTCTAGTAAATAAAAAAGTATTTCTTTTCCTTTGTCTTTTTTGGGAGCCAATCCAGGCCAAAATGGTAGTTGTAACTTTCATATTCAACCTCCAAATGTTTATAATGTTTGTAGGGATACAAATCTCTATTGATTATGACCTCTATACTTGAATGAGATAAATTGAGACACTAGTTTAGTGTCAAAGGTATTGCATGAATTTCATGTATCCAAGGTCTTCCCAGAAGTAAATTATATGATAGGTCAAGTTTTAACACATAGAAAAGTGTATCATAGGTCAAAGGCCCAATGATGATTGACAAGCTAATGGTGCCTTGTGATTTCCTCTCTTCATTGTCATAGGCCTTGATAGTGATTAATTTTGGTTGGAGATAAACTATTGTATATCTAAAATGTTTGATGAGCTTCAGAGATATAATATTTAGGCTAGATCCATTGTCTATGAGGATGCATTTCACTTTGTACTGCACAATGACAACTTAAATATACAAGAGATTATTATGGAAAGGGCCAAGGGATGACATATAACTTTGTCCTAAGGCCAAATATTATCCTGGGGATAGACATCTAACCAAATATTAGATTTTTTTTGGGGTTATGTCATTTAGAACTTGGGATTGGCTAAGGAATTTTGTCAAGATGTTTTTGTGAAAATTAGTTGTATGCAATAAATCCAGAATGGAAATCCATGTGGGTGTATTTTTAAGTTATTTCATAATGTCAAAGATCTTTTATTTTATACTAATATTCATCTAATTACTATCTATAATGGTGGGTTGAATGGGTTCAGTAGAAAGTGACTATGGACTAGGAATGGCAATCTTTGACCACCAAGTTACGATTGCATAATCAAGATTAGGTACAAGACCATTGTTGATAGAAAATTATAGTGATAAAGAGTCAAATAGGATAGGTCTCAATTATCAGTGCACTTGTATGTGACCATAGGATAATGATGAGTTATCGGTATAAGGTTAAATAATAGTAATCCTTATGAACATAGGATTGCAATAAGGGGAGATTAGTATAGTGTTAGTGTATGAAATCAAAATCCAAAATAACACATCAATAACTAACACCTTAAGCCTATTTCAAGGGGGAGAATAATAAAAAAACTAAATGGAAAACATAACTAAAATGCAAAAGACAAATGATCTTTCACCTCCCTTAGATGGTCCAAATGGTTTATTCAAGTGGCTTGCTCGGCTTGTGCTCAATGAGTCTTCATCAAAGGAGGCTTAGATATCTCATTTTCTCCTTGGTAACTGAGGCTTGTGATGAATTTGGCTTGGATCAACAATTGGGAATTATAACACTAAATGAATGGCTTGAGAGAAATTTTTAGCATTATAAATTTACATCAAAAGAGCTTAAAATTATGAGTGTGAGGCCTTCTATTTATAGATTTTTGCAAATGATCAGAATGCAAATGAACCGTCCATCTCAACATGAAGATTTGTCTTAAATAATCCATTCAATTTTGGAGGCAAAATCAATAAATTCTCTCATAAATATTTGGGATAGAGAGGCATTAAAGAGGCATGGGAGGGCTTAATCAAAATTTGTTGCATTTATGGCCTAGGGATGCCTTTCCCAAAAAAAAGATGTCTTAGATGATGCAATTATTCAATATCAAGTTATATGGAAAATTTAATTAAGATCATGATTTAAATTAATTAGCCTTAAACATGATTGATCAATTTTAGTGAAACTCTTGGCAATTAGTGCACAAATTAATCAAATTGGTCAAAATGTCATATTATTGGTTCAAAATTTAACTGGATTAGAATTGGAAGGAAATGCTATATGCGTTGGAGCCATTATCCCATTTAAGATGCTTTCAACATAAAATAATGAGGGCACGTGTCTCATGCAATAAATTTGGTAGGAAATAGCAATCTAGAGCACTTAGGTGCAAAATCATCATTTTGACTCGAAATGATCTGATCAAAGATAACTATTTCATAAAATGAATTATCCCATTTAGGGAGACATTAGACAAAATCAACACTTATATATGAAAAATTCACATCATTTAACATGTTTTAGTGTTTTTAGCCCAAATTGTACATTTTGATAGAAATTGGTCAAAAATCTAGTTGGAGGTCATTGGTGGCTACTTTTAGGTGTCTATAGTTTTCCCTTGTTTGGGAAGGAGTTTCAAGATATAGGAACAATAATGTCTTCTCAAAGAATAAAAAGGTCATGCATGCCTAAGACTTAAACAACAATGGATGAACTATATGATGCCCTCTCAAGGGAATGGTTGGCATAAGTAGGTCAACAAATAGTCCCTTGAAAGAAAGAAGTGAAATGAGGGAACCAAACATATGAAGATGATGGGGTGAGAACATAATGAGTTTGAAAAATTATTCAAAGTCACTGAGAGTGTAAGTAGGATGGTGTGAAATGGTTTGCCCAAAGGTGGCTATAAGCATTGTACCCTAATAGTGGCAACATGGTATGATAACATAATGATTTATCCAAAGACAATTATAATCATTGAAAAGATGGAGCTACCCCGATTAGGATAGACAAACAAGATAACAAAATGCCCGTATTTTGGAAAAATAAAGTAAATTTGGTGAAAAATAATGATTTTTCTAAAGGAAGTTAAAATCATTGAGAAATGTAGATGGGATAGTGTACAATGTTTTACCCAAAAGCAGTTATAATCATTAGACCTCGATTATGGAAAACATGATTTATTTATTGATGATGATAACTTAACATAGAGGGTAATGATGAATTAGTAGGAAATCCTCATCTAAACTAACAAAAGATGAAATTCTTTCATGGTTAATTACTCTATTTGGGATATGATTGGGATGTTTCTAATGCTACTACCAAGGAGATGTTGATGTCACCATTGTTGAGTAGACTTCCTAAAGCTAATTTTTTGTGTAGCACTATATGGTAGGCATCATGATAGAACGCCATGATGATTGGGCCAAAATATGCATAAGGATTGACTCCTGTGATCTAATATTCAAAGAAAATAATGCACCAATGATAAAAACCATGATGATAATGTAAACATATGAATATGGATAGATTCAAGTATAAATGCAAAAAGAATCACCCAATAAATGAATATAGATTGAATTGAGGCAACAATGATGAAAGCAAACAAATAGGCACACAAACAACAAATAAGAAAATAAATAACAAAAGAAACAAATACCAATTAGTCCTAATGTTAGTACAAACAATATGACTTAAACCATGCGATGAACATTGCCCTTATAAAATAGGTGACAAATTATCAAACAAACATGACTAGGAGAATAGAAGAAAAATAAGGAGGTGATTAAGCTATATCAATATGCAATAGGTAAGTGGACACTGGCTACATAGTTCCATGGATGTAATATCCAATAAAAACTTTAGGCCAAATGTAGTTATCCTAAGAAATGGGAATAAAATGATAACTGATGAAAAAAACATAATGGATGTGATAGAAGAATAAGAATGGTCTTGAAAAATGGTGTGTATGGGAGAAAAGGCCATAAAATATGGGAAAACTAAGTGACAAGTGATTTTTTTATGAATTAGGAAGGGTTCCTAGAATCCTTAAGACAAAGAAGTGGTCAATGTTTTTGGTTTTTCTAAATGATTTTACAAATGTTTTTGGAATTTTTAAATATCTCAACTCAATCAAGAATGATGAAATATTAAACAATTCAAGCTCAAGAAATGGTGAGAACATTTCTTAGGATGCCCTCAAAATGGTGAGAACATGGCTTAGATTGCTTGAAAATGGTGAGAGCATGGCTTAGGTTGACTGATCTGACCTCAATAAGTATCGAGCGCTACCTACATAGTCCCAGGATGAGACCTCAAGTCACTATAGTTACACCTTACAGTGGAGGAATCTGACTAGTGTAGCAGTTAATTCAAACTAAATAGCACGTTTAGTATAAAGACATAATACAACATAGGAATAGTTAGTTGGTACTTCAAGGAATGATAAACAAATGTTGTCCCTAGTTTGCCCATAGGTGGTTATAACTAGGAAACAATGACATAGATCAATGATACTAATTATCCCATAGGTAGTTATAATTAGTAGCAAGACCAGTGAGACACTAATTTTCCCATAGGTAATTATAATTAGGCCCATTTAAACAAATCTTGGTATAGAATGAAATAATAAATAAAGGAGGCAATTGCCAAACTACTATCTTACTGCTCCAAAATACTACCTTTGTCTAGAATACTTGAAAGAATCGCTGAAACTAAATCTAAACCCTATTGTTGAAAATGTGAATGGAACCAAATAGAATGGAACCAAGGTCATAGGGATGGGTAGGGTGGGATAAATTAACTTGGTTAATGGGGAAGGTATGGTAGAATGGATATGTGATAGGAAAAAGTGATAGGTTGGTAGGATGATAGGATGGTAAAATAGTATAGTACAAAGAAGAAGATTGATAATAAGGTATAACTTGAAATAATAATTATAGAAAATAAACTAGGTCACAAAATTGTAGTAGCACTTGAGGTGGATAATGTTTATTGGATCATCAAGTTCATGTCCATCTAGTGTGGCAATCTTGTATACTAATGTTTCATAGTTTGCCATAATGATGAAAGGACCAACCCATTTGGGTTTGAACTTGCCTTTATGCTTATTTTTGGCCATGGTATTCTTTTGTTTTTCTTTAAGGACAATATCACCAAGCTCAAATTATCTATGTTTCACACACCAATTGTAGTGTCCTCAGAGTCAGTTTTGATAGGCTTGGAGATTGTTCACCATATATATGCATTTCTCATCAAGTAATTCTAGCTCTTGTAGGTGAGCTACTCAATATTTTTTGTCATCCAAGAAATGATTGAAAGAGATTCATAGAGAATGTAAATCAACATCAATGGGAAGAATGGTCTTATTACCATAAACAAGTGAATATGGAGTGGCTCTTATGGGTATACAGTGATTGATAGGGTATACTCAAAGGGCATAAAATATCTAAACGTGCCAATTGTGACTGACATCATTAACAATATTTTTGAGAATGTTGACAATAGTTTTGTTTGATGCTTCAACTTGGCCATTACCTTGAGGGTAAAATACCATAGAAAAGTGTTGTGTGATGTTGTATTCAGTACATAAATTTTCAACATCCTTATTTTTTAATGATCCTTCATTATCAGATATAATATTAGAAGGGATACTGTAGTGACAAATGAGATGGTTGAAAATAAACTTGGAAATTTACTTTCTAGTCACGTGAGGGGTATAGATTCAACCCACTTAGTAAAATATTTAGTGGCTATGATTATGTGTTTATGGCTATCTAATGAGGTGGGGTTTATCTTCCCAATGAGGTTGAGGTCGCATGTAGAAAATGGCCATGGTGTCAACATTAATTTAAAGTCTTGGCTGGGGCATGAATCAGATTGGCATACCATTGATACTTGTCACACTTATTCACATATATAGTTACATTTACATCCATCATTGGCCAATAGTAACTAGTACCCAAGAGACTTTTGGATGGAACTACCCCGTTGGTGTGGGCTCCACATAATCCTTCATAAACTTCCCATAATGCTAGTGTAGATTCTACCAAAGTTAAATAATAAAATAGAGTTCCATCAAAACTATGGTAGTAAAGGGTTGATCCAAGTAAGGTATAACAAGTTGATAAGTGGATAAAGGCTTTGGATTGATCTAGGGATAGGTCAAGTGGTATAATATGGTCATGGAGGTATTTGTAAAGGTCTGAGTATCAGATAGAGCTAGGACCAATAATATCACAAATCATTGTAAAATTGAAGGTGTATGATCTAGTTTGAGTAAATTCTCCATAGCAAACTGATACTCTTTATCTATGTCTATCAAATTAGAGATCTAATAGTATCCATAGCATATATGATTATATTACTTTCCCTTGGTATATGCTCGAATTGAATGTCAATAATTTGTTACTTGAGAGTGTCAACCATGGCCTTGTATGGCACCAACTTGTCATCTTTGGTCTAAAAGTAGTTTGTAACCTAGTTGATGATCAATTGAGAATCACCATTGTATCAATTGTCAAAGTATCACAATAAGTGGTTCACATTCAACCATGTTGTTGGTATAAGGAAAGCTGATCTTGAATGATTTAGGGATTAGATCCCCTTATGGTGTAATAAATAAAAGGCTTGCCCCTGATCTATGTGCTATGAATGATCCATCAAAATAAAGCTTCTAGTGCTTCTCTTTAAGAGGTATGTTAATGATGGTCATGATGGATTCATGAGGGAATTAGAATGTGAGTAGTTTTGTATCAAGAAGGGGTGTTTCAACACGCTGATCTATAAGAACTTGCCCCTTAATGGATTTTTAGTTGACATAATCGATGTCAAACTTGTTGATAAGCATGATCCATTTGGCCATGCGGCCTTGTATAACTATTTTAGATAGTATATACTTGAGTGGATATAGTTTTCAAATAACCATGGTCTTATTGTTTAACATGTAATGGTATAGTTTCTGAGCTATGAAGACCATGGCTAAATAGGATTTTTCTATGGGTGTATAATTACGTTCATACATGACCTATGCATGGCTTAAATAGTACATGACATGTTATTTACCATTATCATTATTCTATTTGGCATGTTCTTGGCTTAAATAGTACGCTAGTCAAATTTTTCTACTATAAGATAGAACTACAATGACCTGAGGTGTCATCTTGGGACTATGTAGACAATGCTCAATACTTATTAAGGTCAGCTCAATCAACCTAAGCCATGCTCTCACTATTTTATGAGTAACCTAAGCCACAATATCACCATTTTGTGAGTAATCTAAGCAATATTCTCACCATTTTTAGATCTTGACCCATTTAATATCTTGTCATTCTTGATTGAGTTGAGATATTAAAAAATTCAAAAAACATTTGTAAAATCATTTAGAAAAACTAAAAACATTGACCACTTTTTAACCTTAAAGATTATAGGAACACTTCTTAAGTCACAAGAAAATCACTTATCACTTATTTTATCCATATTTTTTGGCCTTTCTCCCACATACTTGCCATTTTACAAGACCGTTCATATTATTCAATCACATCCATTATGTTTGTTTTCATCAATTATCATTTTCTTCCCATTTCCTAGGAGAACTAGATTTAGATTGAATTTTTTGTTGGATATTACATCCATAGAACTATGTAGGTAGTGTCCACTTGGTTAGTGCATATGGAGACAATTCAGCCACCCCTTTCCTTTTCTTCTATTCCCCCAGTCATGTTTGTTTACTAAGTTGTCACCTATTTTCTACGGGCAATGTTTGTTGCATGGTTTAATCCATGTTTGTACTAACATTAAGATTTGTTTTTTTGTTTGTTTCTTTACTTGTTTATATGATTGTTTGTTTACTTTCAAAACTATTTCCTTGATTTAGTCTATATGCATCCATTGGGTGATTATTTATGCATTTATACTTGAATCCATCCATATTTATATGTTTACATTTTCATCATGGTTTTTATCATTGGTGCATTATTTTTTTTGAATACTGAATTATGGGAGTCAATTTTTATGCATATTTCAGTCTATTCTTCATGGTGTTCTATTATGATGCCTAGCATATAGTGATACAACAAAAATAAAATTCATAAAGTCTATTTAGCAATGGAAAAATAAACATCTCCTTAGCATCAGCATTAACATCCTAATCATATCTCAATATAGTCATATAAAATTTGAAAATTAGTAGCTTGAATGTGGCTTGTTATACCCAGCCCATAAGTCCCTCTTACATGCTATCAGGACCCTTCTATCCACCTTTTCACTGATTCCCAATCATACATAGACTTTTAAAACCTCATTCTAGCTCAGTCAAGTTGCTTTTCCCATGATAAATCCATCCCTCCAGGTCCCGTACCATTAGGACAATAACATCCAAGTTAGACTATAGCGATGAACCCTAGGGTGTCCCATTTATAGCATTCCTATCCAATCACCTTTTGAGCTCAAATGATCATTTTCTCTTGATTCCTCTTTTTCATTATGTTGACCTAGTGTGAATGCATCTAACCCATGACCAATAGATCTCTATAAAATCCCATTCAAAGTTAATTTAAAAGGGGTTGGTAAATATTTCAAAAACAAGCAATAATACAAGAAAAAATACTAAGACAAACTTCCTTATTCTCTACATACATACATCTAATACAACCACTATCCTATTCAAACCTTCACACTAGTCCCTATCCACCTCAAGCACACCTAGTTTAGTATTTTTGCATATTCATTACACTATTGCACAAAGCACATCAAGTGGGAGAACTACATATGGCTTGATACCTCTTTAAAATATTGGTATGTAGGTAAAACTCCCACACAAGGGGTGTGGATACATGTTCAATGCATCTTACACACACTAACCCCCCACCCCCACCCCCCCTCTCTTTCTCTAATTTTTTATTCAAGTTCAAGAACAAGGAAGATCTAGGTTTGGAGATTAAATCAGATCTATAAGGATATTTGTCAATATTTAAGACTTAAAATTTCATAGAATAATTAATATAGGGATAATAGACAAAACCCAAAAAAATCAGATCTTTGTGACTAGTTTGGACAATAGCGGTAGGACCTAGACTATAGTGTCAGACCCTAAAGTGCCCTATTTTTGATGCTCCTATCCTTTCACTGAATGAAAGTTAGATATTTATTTGTGATAGTTTCCCACTCCTACATATCTAGTACCAACTTTTAGCTTAGCTATCTTAGTCTTATTTAAGCTAAGTTATATTTTTCCTCACTGATTACTATTTTTAAAAAGGTTTAAATTAAAATAAAATTATACAAATCAAAATCTTAATTATCCCAATATTATTTATTAATTTAATTAACTCAGACCCTTAACTAAATTAGGAATAAGACTCCAATATTCCCCAAAAAAATTAAATCATTTGGTGAACCTAACTTAGTTCATTTGCGCATAAAAAACCTAGCAACCCTAGGGTAAATTTTTTGCTGATTTTTCCAATAATTTTCTAATTTTTTACTTGCACATTTAAATCAAAATTTCAATTTAATTTTTAAAATTCCATAATAATTTTAAAAAATAATTTTTTCTTCCAAACCCTTGTTACATATACTAGATCCCTTTAAATCAATAATTTTCCAATAATTTTTTGATTTTTTATCTACATGTTTAAATAAAAAATTAGCATCAAATTTTAAAATTCCATAGTAATTTAAAAAAAATATTTTTATTCCAAACCCTAGTTTCATACACTAGGTCCTTTCAAATCAAGAATTTTCCAATAATTTTTTGATTTTTTTATTTGCATATTTCAATAAGAAATTCAATTTAATTTTTAAAATTTCATACTATATATATATATATATATATATATATATATATATATATATAAACCCTAGCTATATATATATAAACCCTAGCTATATATACTAGGTCCCATTGATTTTGAGGTATCACCTTACATATTTGTGAGCTTTATATCCTTTTCATGCATATTCCAATTCACTATTTAGATTATATTTGTTTAATATTTTATTCTATTATTCAAGTTGTTTTCTTTATGCCACCTAAGCTCCTTTCATATCTTACTTTGAGATGAAGTGCAAGACTTAGTGGAATCCCTCCTAAACTCACCCAGATTCCTTCATCTTGACTATATAACATGGATAAACAACTAGTTCAAGTTTTTGTTATAGATCCTGTACATCCAGATTACACCAATTTCCATGAGAATAATTTTGACAATGAGAAGTATGATAATAACAATGATGATAAAAACACTGATGTTCATGACCCACCACATTAGACTCTTGATCCACTTCTACCTATTATTAATAATGAAGTTGTCCTCAACAAAGATTTGATCCTACAATTTTTTTGAGAAATACTTAGGGAAGAACATCAAGATCATATGCTTATCTTACAATTTATCATGGAAATAAAAAAGAATAAACAAGTTGAGTTTTCCATTCCTTTAGAGAACCCAGTTATACATGACACTATGGGGGAAACTATGTCTCAACAACCCCCTATAATAGCCCAACCTTCTTATGAAGCACCACCAACTACACCTAGTTCATCTTTATCTTCTGATGTGGTATCCCTTATGCAAGAGATAAAATCTCTTCAATCCAAGGTGCTACATCTTGATAAAGGTGCTTCTAGACCTACATAGGCCTTGGATTATTTTTCTCTACTTCATACACTACTGGCACATCGTATTGCTTCTACACCCTTACCACAAGGTTTTGTTCAATCTAAGCTCACTCTATATGATGGCAAGGGTGATCCAGAGACACACTTGAGATATTTTCATGTAGCATGCTTGGATTATGTTCCAAATGATTGGTTACTAACCAAGATATTTTCATAGATTCTAAAGGATTATAATTTAAAATGGTTCTATAGTCTACCAAATTAGTTAGTCAATGCATTCAATCCTTTAGCTGCCATGTTCCTAGCTCATTACAACATTCATATTGGTGATACGGTTTCCTCTGCACAAGTTACACAATAGAAAAAAAGGTCAAATGAGCATCTCATAGATTATGTTCTTTGATATAAGACTATCTTGGCTAAGATGACTAGCCCCATAGCTAATCAAGAGTTACAATATCTCTTCAAACAGTCTTCTACCAACCTTACATGAATCAATAACGTTCAAAAGATTCTCTTCCTTCATTGAGTTATATCATACACTGAAAGAAAGGGAAGTCAAATTAATTTCATTGGGCAAACTAAAGTACACAAGCATATTATAAACAATAAACAAAAGTAAAAAAAAGTCCCATACAAAGTAAAGGTCAATGATAGAAAGAGTTAGAATCAACCTACAGTCAATATGGCTTTAAAGCCCCCTCAATGAGTGGTTTTATTTGTACCACCTCGATGAACTTTTTACAATCTACTAGTTTCTACAACCAGAGTTTTACATCAATTATTGGAATGTAATATCAAATCTCTCCTTCCTATTTGGGAAGTTGATACAACAAAGCCTCTTCTATGGGGATATGATCATAATGCATTTTATGATTTTCATAGGGCACCATGCCACACAATAAATAAATGCATAAGTTTGAAACACAAGATACAAGATTTGATAGATGGTAATGCTATTGATCTTGGAACTTAAGTTAAACCTCCTCTAGAAAAGCAAACACATGATAAAGCTTTGAAAATATTTTTAGATCCTTTCACACAACATTCTAAATAAGAGATAGGGAATACATCAGGTTTTCACCTTCCATATCATGTGCATCTTCCACTAGCTACATATCAGGCACCTTTAGTTGAGTTATACCCTTTGATCAACATGATTGGTGTAGACAATTTCAGATTTCTTACTAGATTTCCATCTCCTTCTTAGAGCATGAGATAGTTGAGGATGATTCAAACTATCATACACTCTTTATCAGAGCCTACATTCATAATCATCCTATTCATAGTGTTCTCATAGATAATGGATCTAGTGTAAACACGTGCACTATGACATTATTACAAAATTTGGGATATTCAGAGCATAATATTACCCTAATGGACATAGTTATCAATGGATTCAATGGGCACATATAAAGTTCATTGGGTGAGATTGTACTTCTTCTATAGTTTGGTCTAATACATGTGGTCACATCATTTACTATTGTTCTTAGTATAAGAGTTTTTGATATGTTACTTGGTTGACCATGGATTCAAAAACTTTGAGTAGTACCTTTTATAATTCACAAATGCATGAAATTCATTCATGTTAATCAAGTTGTTATGGTTGGTGGAGTTCTATATGAGTTACCACTCCCCACTTTAGAGCCATCTACTATTTTTTAGTCACCCATTTCAGCTCCATCACCAATTTTAATTTCTCCACTACTTTCAGTTCTTCCTCCAGTTTAGATTTAGACATAGTCGAGACCTCTATTTCCAACATAGAGAATTCACACACTTTTATAGATGTCTCTTTTAGAGCAACCACAATTTCAAAATTCTAGATAGCTTCTAGCTATAGTGTTCACACCTAGGGTAGTCTCATTGAGGTCTCATACCTCTACACACAAAGCACATATTTAGAGATATTCTCTTACTAATAGATGGGTCCCTAAGAACCCTATAGTTGCATCCAATTATTAAAGTTAAAAGGGATCCCCACAGTTGGTTTCCACTATAAATATTTCAAAGAATTTATAGCATACACATCTTTTAGAGCCATATTTTTAACCCTTCTATCATGCTCCATGATCATACAAAATCCCTCTCCTTGATACAAGATACCATGATAGGGAGTCTCCCATGAGACTAATCAATTAGTATCATCTCTCTTCAACCTTACTTGTATATAGTTTCTTTTTTCTCACTTGTACATAGCTTCTCAATATTTTTGGTACATAGTCTTCTCATGATTAATTGTACATAGCTTATTTCAAATTCCAAAAACATTTAAATAACTCAAAAATCCAAAAATAATATAACATTTCAAAATACAAAAATATTCAAATATTTAAAATTTCAAAAACATTTCAATTGTATGCATTATCCATGCTTTATATTTCTACTACCATGTTAGACTTACATTTTTTGTTTTATGCTATTTTTTGTTGATTTATCTACATTACCATGCTTCACTTGATCTTCTTTGAGTGTGTGAAGTGACATATAGATATTTTATTGATTCAATTTATCCATTGAGGGGGCATATTACTTCATACATTCAAGACACACATTGATATATTTACCCACTTGAGGCATCTTTTACATGACTACACCATCTAGGTTATGTCATTCCTATACCGTACACTCTAGTTATCATGTTGATGTACATTACTTACTAGCTTACATAGATTAATTTATCGACACTCACTAGTATATAGAACTTGAGTATTTTTTTGCATATACCTAGTCTTTTACTACATGTCTTGCATACTTTCACTTCTTTCTTTTATTAGTTAGATGCGATTGTATTTTCAACATATTACATACTTTCCTTTCTTGCTTTACATAGCTAGTTATGATTGCAATTTTTTAGTTCCTATTCTATCTACTATATGTGCCTTAGGACATTTAATAATGTCATTTGCTTCTCTTCTTGTGTGTGCCTTAGGACATTTGACAATGTCCTTTGCTTGTACTGTTCTATATGCCTATGGCCCTTGTGCCAACCTTGCTTATTTCATTTGTATATGTATGTGGCATTTGAATATATTTTGTATGCTTGCTTTCTACTTTTAATGACATTTGCTCATGTCCCTTGTTTTCTTGGCCCCTTGGCCACTCTTGTATGCTTCTTGATTCTTTCCTTACATTCTTGTTTGCTTCTCACTATTTGCAATGCCATGATCCACATCATGCATTCTATTGCTTTCTTGGATGCCATGATGAACGTTATGCTCCATCCCTCCATGAAAACTAACAAATAACAACTAATAAAAAATATTTTTAGTTTCAATTTAGTATATTTCACATGCTATTACATTGTTATATCTATCTAAGCATACCCCTATTTGATCTAACAATATCCAATACAAACCATGTTATATTTTAAGATATATTATCAATATCATGTATTTCACATCATAACACACTTATAGGGCTCTTTATTCTAAGGGTAATCATTGCAAGGTCTTCATTCCTACCCTCAAAAGAGGGGGAAACAAACAAGGGTTTTGTCACAGAGATCAGAACTCCTACCAGTCAAAAAATCAATTGTTAGAATAATTAGAATAGTAATCAGAGGTCAAACCAAGTAGAAAAAACCAAAAAAACAGTGATGATTTCAAAACAATCTTTAGTTTTAGTAAAGGAAAATAACATTAGACATGGAAAAAAATGACAGACACCAAGGTGTCTTATTTTTGGTGCTCTTAATTAAATATCAAAAAACTTAGAGTTTCCAAAAATAGGCAAAAAGTTAAGATTAGCTACAATTTTGCACATATAAACTAGTTTAGATTCAACAGTTTTAGTATAATTTTTTCTAGATAGTCTAGATATAGGGGGCATCATGTGTGACATAATGAATCTCACTTATAGTTTTATATTGGGCAGTTGGTATAAGTTCCAGATCAAAATCCATGTTATAGACACCAATGATTGGGGACAACGTATGTGGCACATTGGTCTTTTCTTTTTGAGTCAACATATTACTCATGTATTTTTAGTAGTTGCATGCCTTATTCTATCTACAAGTGGTTGGCATCATTCTTTATTGGCTTTCATAAAAGCCTACTTTCTAGTTTTAGAGTGGCTTTTATACAAGCCTAATCCCCACCCTTCGAAGTAGACAAGATTGGCCTAGCTTCCAGTACACATTCGACTATCCATGCCACCTTTTTAGATTACAAAGCATTCATGGGATTAAAGATCCATCTCACATGACACACATTAATATTGATATTAGTTCATAGCTTCACTTAGTGGGTAAAAATGGAGCCAAAAAACTAGCTAGCCTTTGTATTCTTGAGCCACCTATTTAAAGGGATTGGACACATAGTCCAAACATTAATTATCATACACATGATCACATAACTTCATTTATTAGGTGATGATGGAGCCAAATGGATAACCTTTGCATTCTTGATCCACTCCTAGGGAATTGAGAACTCATCTCCATTCATGATATTAATATTAGTAAAACATATACCCAACACACATTCAACATCACTCAGCATCACAATAGGTTTTATATTGGTCCACATACCTGGTGAGGTGTATTCATTCCTTTCTCTTCCTTTCTCTCTTACCCAAATTTTATATGTTCTTATTTTAGATATAACATATCTAGTAAGAACTGATTTACTCTTTGTTTTCTATTGTATATTTATACTTCATAGCATGCTCTCTATGGACACCCAACATCACACAACTTCATGAGGTTCACTCTTGCAGGTAAGTTCAGGTACACTTTCTATTTTTATTTTATCCTAGAATATTGCTTTGTTACATCACTAAAATAAAGGGGGGGGAAATGTAGTCATATAAAATGTGAAAATTGGTAGATTGAGTGTGGCTTGTGATACACAACCCATAGGTCCTTCTTGCATGCTCTCATGTCCCTTCTATCTACCCTTTCACTAATTCCTAGTCATCTATAGACTTACAAAATCTCATTCTAGCTTAACCAAGCTAATTTTCCCATGAAAAATCCATCCCCTCAGGTCCCATACCCTCAGGACAATAGCACCCAAGTTAGACTATAACACTAGACCCTAGGGTGTCCCATTTCCAACACTTCTATCTAATCACCTTTTGAGCTCAAATGACCATTTTCTCCTGATTCCTCTTTTTCATTATTTTGACTTAACATGAATGCATATAACCCATGACCAATAAATATCTATAAAATCTCATTCAAATTTTATTTATAAAGGGTTGGAAAATATTTCAAAAATAAGCAACAATACAAGAAAAACCACTAAGGCAAACTTATCTATTATTTGCATACAATCATTTAATACAACCACCAACATATTCAAACCCTCACACTAGTCCCTATCCATCTTCATTACACTATTGCATAAAACACATCAAGTGGGAGAACTACATATGGCTTGATCCCTCCTCAGAGTATTGGTATGTAGGTAACATGCCATATAAGGGGTGTGGATACATGTTCAATGCATCTTACACATACTAACCCCCCTCCCCCTCCACCCCCCCCATGTTTTTCTAAATTTTCATTCAAGTTTAAGCATAAGGAAGATCTAGGTTTGGATATTAAATCAACTCTAAAAATATCTTCATCTATAGTCATGACTTGAAATTTTATAAGCAAACTGATATAGGGATAGTGGAAAAAATCAAAAAACTTAGATCTTTGTGACTAATTTGGATAATAGTGGTAGGACTTGGACTATAATGCTAGACCCCGAAGTGTCCTATTATCAAAACTCTTATCTTTTCACTAAACAAAATTTAGATCTTGATTTGAGATAGTGTTCTAGTCCTGCATAGCCAGTACCAACTTCTATCTCAGCGATTTCAGTCTTGTTTAAGTTAAGTTACATTTCTCCCCACTTATTACTATTTTTAAAAAGGTTTAATTTACAATAAAATTATACAAATAAATAGCTTAATTATCCCAATATTATTTACTAATTTAATTAACTCAGACCCTTAAATAAATTAGGAATAAGACTCTAATATTCCCAAACAAGTAATTAACCATGAAATAATTTTAGCCTTTGTTAGTTCGGATGAACATCTACCTAGTAGCAAGTTGTTCTAATTCATAATTACCCTCTAACTCAAGTTATCATCATTATTAGCCAATACATCATGTTTTCCATAATCGAGGTCCAATGATTATAACCACCTTTAGCAAAACATTATACACCATCCCACTTTCATTTCTCAATGATTCTAATCACATTTCGGAAAATAATTTTGTTGTCACCAAATTTAATTTTTTTACCCAAATAGAGGCATGTTTTTATCTTGTTTGTCTATCTTAACTGGGGTAGCTCCATCTTCTCAATGATTATAATCACCTTTAGAAAAATCATTGTGTTATCATACCATGTTTCCACTATCAGGGTACAATGCTTATAACTACATTTGAGAAAACTATTATACACCATCCCACTTGCATTCTTAGTTATTTTTACTAATTTTTAAAAATAATTACCTTTTCAACCCATCATCTTCATATGTTTGGTCCCCTCATTTCACTTCTTTCTTTCAAGGGACTTTTTGTCGACATACTTATGCCAATCATATAGTTCATCCATTATCATTGAAATTGTAGACATACATGACCTTTCCATTCTTTGAGAAGATGTTACTATGCCTATAGCTTACAATTCCTTCCCAAATACAGGAAAATTGTAGACACCTAAAAGTGGCCACTAATGAACTCTAACTCGGCTTTTGACTAATTTCTATCAAAATGCACAATTCGGGCTAAAAAGAATAAAACATGTTAAATAATGTGAATTTGTCATATATAAGTGCTAATTTTGGCCAATGTATCCCTAAATGTGGAAATTCATTTTATGAGATAGCTAACTTGGATCAAATCATTTTGAGTTAAAATGATAATTTCACACCTGGGTGCTCTAAATTACTCTTTTCTATCAAATTTATTGCATGAGATATATGATTTTATTATTTTGTGTTGGTAACATATTAAATGGGATAATGCTTCTAACTCATCTAGCGTTGCCTTAAAATTCCAATCTAGTTAAATTTCAAGCCAATAATATGACATTTTGACCAATTTTATTAATTTATGCACCAATTGCCAAGATTTGCACGAAAATTGATAAATCATATTTAAGGTTAATCAATTTGAATCAAGAGCTTAAGCTAATTTTACATAGAAATTGTTAAATATTTTGTTAATGGAAATTGATATTGAATAACTACATCATCTAAGACATCATTCTATGGGGTGGGGGGTATCCACAAGCCATAAATGCATAAAATATCAAGATTATGGGTCACCCATGCCTTGTTAATGACTTTTTCTTAAAATTTACATGAAGATATTTATGGATTTAATCAAAAATATTAGATTAATCCATGGCCACACATATCCATATTAAGTTGGATGGTCATGGTTGATCTTAGCCCATTTTTAAAAACTATAATTAGAAGGCCTCACACTCAAAATTTTAAGCTCTTTTGGTGTAAAGTTATAATGCTAAAAAGCTATCTCAAGCCATTGATTTAGTGTTATCATGCCCAATTATTTAGCCAAGACAAAATCATCATAAGCTCAAGGTGCCAAGGAGAAAATGAGATATCCAAGCCTCCTTTGATGAAGACTCATTGGGCACAAGCTGAGCAAGCCACTTTAACAACCCATTTGGAGCATCCAAGGGAGGTGAAAGATCATTTTTCTTTTGCATTCTAATTATGTTTTCCATTTAGTTTTTTTATTACACTCCCCCCTTGAGATAGGTTTAATGTATTAGTTATTAGTGTGTTATTTTGGATTTTGATTTCATACACTAACACTATACTAATATCCCCTTATTGTAATCCCACTAGGTGTGCCATTTGTGAACATAATATTTTAATAAGGGGGGATTAGTATAGTGTTAGTGTATGAAATCAAAATCCAAAATAACACACTAATAGCTAACTTAATACTATCTCAAGGGGGAGCATAATAACAAAACTAAATGAAAAACACAACTAGAATGTAAAAGATAAATGATCTTTCACCTCCCTTAAATGCTCTAAATAGCTTGTTGAAGTGGCTTGCTCAGTTTGTGCTCAACGAGTCTTCATTAAAAGAGGCTTGGATATTTATTTTTCTCCTTAGTACCTTGGGATTATGATGAATTTGGCTTGGCTCAACAATTTAGCATGATAACACTAAATTAATAGCTTGAGAGAGCTTTTTAGCATTATATCTTTACACCAAAAGAGCTTAAAATTATGAGTGTGAGGCCTTCTATTTATAGATTTTTGTAAATAATCAAAATGAAATTGAACTGTCCATTTCAAGATGAAGATGTGTGGCTCATAATACATTTAATTTAGAGGCTAAAATCAATAAATGCTCTCATAAATATTTGGAACAAAGAGGCATTAAAGAGGCATGAAAGAGCTTAATCAGATATTTGTTAAATTTATGGCTTAGGGATGCCTTCCCAAAAAAATGATGTCTTAGATGATGCAGATATTCAGTATAAATTTACAAAAAAAAAAATTCAACAAGTTCTATGGAAAATTAAATTAAGCTCTTGATTCAAATTAATTATCCTTAAACATGATTTATCAATTTTGGTGCAACTCTTGGCAATTGGTGCATAAATTAATCAAATTGGTAAAAATGTCATATTATTGGTTCAAAATTTGACTGGATTAAAATTATAAGGTAATGTTATATGTGTTTGAGCCATTATCCCATTTAGGATGTTTCCAACACAAAATAACGAGGGCACATGTCTCATGCAAGAAACTTGGTATAAAAGAGCAATATATAGCACCCGGATGTAAAATCATCATTTTAATTCAAAATGATCTGATCAAAGTTAGATATCTCATAAAATTCATTACCCCATTTAGGGATACATTGGTCAAAATTGACACTTATATATGACAAATTCACATCATTTAGCATGTTTCAGTGTTTTTAGCCCAAATTATGCATTTTGAAAGAAATTGGTCAAAAGCTTGGTTGGAGGTCATTAGTGGCTAGTTTTAGGTGTCTATAATCCTTAGTTGTTGGTGGAATCTTGGTGCTCTGAGGTTAAGGAAGGATCATTGGCATAGATGAGTTGATTAGAATTATTTATCAATGGTCCTATGTTGTTAGCACTTGGTATTAGATTAATGGTAATAGTGGAAATGTGACCTCCCACAAGATGACTTACAACTTTGTTGTAGTTATGTCTAATTATTTGGTAAGTCTATTGGTCTTTGGAATAGTTATGTCCTCATTTTTGTCTATTAAATTAACATTATTATTTTTACTATTGAAATTTTTGTCATGAATACGAATACTATTGTTTTTTTTGTTTAGGCCTTTGTTATAGATGTTGACTATTACTATTATGTTGTGGAAAAGGGTTTTGATAGATGCCCAAGTTTTGATTAGATGTAGAGGCTATATTATCCAATGCAATCTCCCCATTTTCCAACATATTTTCAATGACATGTTTAATTTTCACACAATGACGTAAATTACATCCATGAACATGATGGTATTCACAAAATTCATTTTGTCTATACCAATCTAGATAAGGAATGCCTTTAGGATAATGTTTTGAGATTGACCAAATAATCAAATTAGTGATGATTAGTTTACAAAACATGGGTTTAATAGGTTCTCTAAGGTCACTAAAAACTCAGTGAGTAGGCCCATTTTTCCTTGGAAGAGGGGTTTGTAAAGGTAAATGTTGTTATGTTTACTGAGCTGGTTTAGATTGTTGTGAAGGCTGCACTTACTAAATGGTTTGTTGATGAAGAGTAAGTTGTGTGTGTGGTATGGATTGAGTAGACAATGTTTAAAACATTTAGATATGTCATGACTCAAGTAATCCATTTATAAAAACATTTTTATTATGATTAAACTTCTTGCATTTTTCATAATTATAGGGCTAGGTTGGTGTCGATGCTTGCACTTGGATTGGGTTTTGGGTATGATTTTGGATATTTCATTAGTTTTGATTCTAAATTTATCTTGATAAGGTAATCTTGATAGTGCATTTGTTAATAATGGCCATTTTGATTATCAATCCTTTGTCAATGATTTCCTTAAAAGTGTGTGCACACTATAACTCTAGATGCTAAGATATCTCACTATGCACATTTTTGGTGAATACAATAGCTAATTGCTTGTTTGATAAGCTATGAGTGAAATGGTTGGCAAGTGATCTCCACCACTTTAGATAACTTGAGAAACTTTTGATATCCTTTTGTTTTACTTGAGTCAAAATTAACAATGAAATCTCGTTCTCAATATTGTAGGAGAAATGTTGCATAAACTTGTTTGAAAGGTCATCAAAATTAGATACTGAGTGTTTAGGCAATTTCAAAAATTACTCCAAAGCCTAGACTCTAAAATATAAGCCAATAACTGGAAAGCAACAAATAATTCTATTAAACGGGCCTTAGGGTCTCCTTTACCCTTGTATTTGTCAAACTTCAATGGTTCGTACCCTGGAGGAAATGGTATTTGCAAATACTCCATGTTAAATGGGTAAGAACACATGTCATATAACTTGAACTTCTTGGTCTATTTCCTAGCTTTGATGATGATAATTACATCCTTCATTTATTTTAGTTCTTATGATAATAAAATAGAGGGAACATTGGATTGAGGTAGATGCTAGATAGTCAAAGGTAGATTACCTTGACTAGTGTATAATGGAGGCATGGTTTATTGTGGAATGGTGTTTGGGTTAGGGAAATGATTAGGAATATGCATCTCTAGATTAGGATGATTTTGTTGAAATTAAATCCATGTTAGTGTAATATTATGGTTTGGATTTGGTAAATAGCCCTGACTTTAAGGGAATTTTGGTTGAGATGGAAGGATATGGTTCTGGGTAACATATTATGCCTATTGGGTATGAGTAGGGATTTGTTGCTAACTAGTCAAACCTAGCTAAATAAGGGGAACTTGTTATGGACAAAGGCCCTATCGTTGAATATGTGGCATGTTTGGAATAAAAGGTAATTATTTTCTAATTATTACTTGTGGGACAATGATACCTCTTTATTACGTGAACACCTGTTGTGAACTAGATGTGTGTTGGATGTTTGGTATTTGTCATTAACCAATAGACATACATTATTGATTAGAAAATGTTTGTGATTTCAAATATGTGTTGGTCTATAAGTATTAAGGTATACTTGTTACTACTTGATGAGGTGGAATATTTTCTTCCCCTTATTGAGAATATGACATGTTTGATCTCTATTATAGTGGTATATTAGACTGTGCTTGTTATTTTGAAATGATAGTCATCAATTATTAAGGTGGAGTAATATTCATCATGTTTGGTTGAGGGAAATAGTAGTCTGTACTTGATTACTTAATCCTTGTGGCTGCATGCTTGGTAAAGCAGCTAGTTGAAGATTAGAAATAACTTATGGTTGAGGTGTGGGAGCTCCTTCCCCCTGCTATTGTGAATCACTCATGGTATTAACTAAAGGTAATTGTTATGGACTAGTTTTTAGTTTATTTAAAACACTTTGGCATGGATTGGATTATACTTGCATGTTATCCACTGTGTTTAGCACATTATTCTACATATAAGTAGTAGACACTTCTTTGATAGATGGGGCATTGAACATGTCACCAACTAGAGTGCTTTGCATAAATGGGTCTATACCTAGATTGTCTTCACCTATAAATTACATTAATACTCTTTTTGAAGGATCTAAATTGATGAGTAAAGCATTTGACATGGCCATGTTATTGAAATTGCATGCAGTATTTAAATAGGTTTGATATGCTATTTGCATTTATATAAAGTGGTATTCCATGAAGCCCTTTCCCTTGATAAGCATAGTGGGATTTTAATATGACATTGACTTGAATTCTTGAGGATTAATAGAAGAGGCCTATTCAATGGTTTGGTTATAAGGTACATTGAAAGGCACACTAACTAGACTAGACAAATTTTCATGGGGGAATTCTACTGGAAACTTGGTCTTTACCTCCAAGGATCTGACTAAAACTTCATCTTTATTTTCAATAAAATGATGATAAAACAAATAAAGATCACATGTCAATGGCATAATAACAC